>JAQISU010001240.1:2155000-2755000 GCA_029339505.1 Unio delphinus | reverse complement strand
ATGGAAGTTGATTTGTGAATACAAAATATCTAAACTTGGCCCTACATCAGAGTTAATGCATGGACATTAATTTGTAAAAGCAATGTCTAAACTTGGTCCTGCATCAGAGTTAATGCATGGAAACTAATTTGTGAGTACCATGACTAAACTTGGTCCTACATCAGAGTTAATGCATGGACACCTATATGGTGAGTACAATGTCTAAACTTGGTCCTACATCAGAGTTAATGTAATGCATGGACACCTATATGGTGAGTACACTGTCTAAACATGGTCCTACATCAGCGTTAATGCATGGACACCTATATGGTGAGTACACTGTTTAAACTTGGTCCAACATGGACACATATATGATGAGTATAATGTCTAAACTTAGTCCTAGATCAGAGTTCATGTGTGGAAGTTGATATTGTGAGTACCATCTCTAAACTTTACAGCAAAGAAAGAAAAGATGGTTAACATTTAAGCGAAATTAGTACTTACGTTATTTTCTTGAAATTGTCCATGTTCTTTGTACTTCGATTAGTAATCTTACAATTGGCCGTGATCGTGTCTTTTGCTGCTTTTCCAAAATTATAGTCAGTGCGTAACTTAGTGAAGATGACCTTATCACCTGTCTTGTCTACAATGTAGTTTGATTTGATCATGAAATTGTTGCCTTGGATGTTTGCTTTGCCATCATACTTTGTACGATCTTTCTTGGAATAATATACTTTGGTCATGTCAGCTGGAGGATAAAAATTTATAGAAATCATAAGTAGAAACATATTGTCATCCTAATACAGAGAACAAGCATCTGATTGGCTAGATTCAGATCAAACTTTCATCCAATCAGATTACTAGGTGACTGCAATGATTCCTTTAGATTTGGGTGGGTGGGGAAGTGTCACCTGATACTTGATGCACCCTCCTGTGTATCATAGAGGTAACTAATGGAGGCACAAAGAAAAAAGAAAATAGCGAACATAAAATGCACAAAAAATGAACAATATAAAAACAGTCAGCTAAGCTTTAATTTGCTACTTACCATTAATAGTGACTGGTCGCTTCACAATCTCCTCAATTCTTCCATAAGGGCACTTCTTGGAGTGCTGAGGAAAAGTGTTGGTTCAAAGGCCTCCCTGTTTCTCTTCTTCCGCTGTTGAGCATCTTTCTTCACCAAAGCCTCCAGCTTGTACACCTGGTCACCTTCATGGGTAAACTCTCCCTTTGCACCCACCCAGGTGTCTGTGTTCAACACAGATGCTGAAATCATTAAAAGAAAATGCAGCTGTCTTTTTTGAAAGGAAATGCTTCATAAAGAAACCAGCATGTCACTTTTCCTGGGCAAATAAAAATTTCCTCATCACATTTTCAGAAGGCATTTTTAGCATATAATAATATGGTCAAATAAACAAATTCATTTATTCCTGACAATTTTTGAGTAAACAAACTTTGGCATGTAAAGAAATATATACCAAGTCTAAAAGCAGATCAACATCAGTCACAGTGACCTAGTAGCTTGGGTACTTTCAATGATGAGGACCATGTATAGAGATTTGATGAAGCCTGGAATGCTTGGGTGATCCTAGTTCAAGTTTCCCAAACTAAGGAATCAATTTATTTTCATTGGGATTTCCACATAACTTTACCAAAAGTGGCTAAAACCATCAAAATGTGTCTGTGTGTGTGTGTGTGTGGTAAGGGCTGATCACCAATTCAAGTACATACATAAAACTCCATGTAAATTAGACACATTTTTTTATATTGCCAGTTGGAAAAGGAATATTTCCATCATTTCTATCAGCAGCCATATTGCAAGGTTTATATCATTAAATATGCCTAAATGGTCTTAATACCAGGAAGCATTCTGTGAAACCATGTCAGGACTGACCTTGTGGTTGTTGAAAATTAAATCAAAAACAGGCAAACACCAAGAACTTGGGTCCCACATTTAGGTAAATGTAGTTTCTAGAGCTATGTGGCAATAGTGATAGAGTAAAAATGAGTTAAGGTATACTTGTAAATGATGTAAAACACTGACAGCTGCATGCAAGTGACGTCTAAACAATAATTAGTCCATAACAAATGTGGGTCAACATTTCTGCATCAGCAATACTAAATGACATAGGAAGCTGATCATTAAATTATATTTACATTACCATATATTCATTAATTAATTCAGGCAGATCTTCATCAATATCAAACTCTCTATTAAATTATAAGAAATCCAATCGTAGTTAGAGTATATAGGGATTTAGGTACAGAAATGGGTGAATCTGACTCAGGAACCATAATTCTGTTAACAACGATGCAACAGGCTGATAATCAAACTGTCCTGAGATTACATCAATTTCAATCAAACTAAAGTTAGTTTACAATGCAAAATTAATAAAAGGATTTACTGTGGAGAAAAGAAAGTGGCTGGGTATGACAATAAAGGGCTATAACTCTGCTAAACAATGACGTCAAATGCTGACAATCAAACTCAGTAAACGTTTCATTAACAACAAGTTGGAAGTTGAGTTTGTTTCAAATTCAAAGAAAACTGACAGGTCTGACAAGCAGCAGCTATAACTTATAAACAATAAAATAGAATGCTAACAATTGATCTCAAAGTCTCAACATCAAACTGCATACTAAATTTCTTTGAAATCCAGCATTATGGGTGTTATTGTGCATAAACAATTGGGAAGAATAATTTGAATGATAGCCAGAAGGAAGGATGAACATATCCAGAAAAATATACAAGTTTTCTACAAAAAGCAAACAGCACTTAGCAATGCTGAGAAAATCATATAATATCTTGACTGGAGAGAGGCAGGAATGCTATAATTATTGATGTTCTTTTCTCTCATCTTTCACTTTTTCTGATAAAGCATTTATTTTTACACTCACTTGTCAACAGGACAGGATCTTTGAAAGCTCCTTGCAGAGAAAGATCAGCTGTAAAATTCTTCATTTTTAGGTAATCAATGCTTCCTGTCAAACTGAGGTCTTTCCAGTCTGGAATCTAAATTATAGATGTTGGAGAAAATGTGAGACGGTCATTTTTACGGCTAATCTTCAGCTGGTGATCCATTATGTACTCTTTTATTCGATCCAACGTCAGTTTTCCTGTTAATGCCTTCAAATCCTGGGTATTTTGGAAGCTTCCTAATTATGAAAAAATGTACTTTATAAGATAATACAAATGTGTGTTTATTTAACTAACCAAAACTAAATCAGGAACAGTAATACACAATGTCATGTAGACTGTATAGAAACAATTATGACTGACAATAATAGACTATATGGAACCAATTATGACTGACAATAATAGACTATATGGAACCAATTATGACTGACAATAATAGACTATATGAAAACAATTATGACTGATAATAATAGACTATATGGAACCAATTATGACTGACAATAATAGACTATATGAAAACAATTATGACTGATAATAATAGACTATATGGAAACAGTTATGACTGACAATAATAGACTATATAAAAACAATTATGACTGATATAGTCCTACTGAATTATCTATACCTGAAATAAATGCTAAAGGTTGATTAGGCAGCAGCATCCAATTTGAAAATAATGTCCTGTATATACAAATGAATGTTGAATTTTGTCATAATGCCTTGAAAATGTCTAAAATGAATTAAAAGCACTTTTAACATTTCAAAGTTTTTACATAGTTTTATGACCACATAAAAAACAATATACCATTGTGAATGACACAAATGTAAATTCTCACCAACACTGCCAAATACAAACATTGCCAAATACAAGCATTGCCAAATACAAACATTGCCAAATACAAGCATTTTTAACCCTTTTCCCTTTAAGTTATCATTCATATCACTGGCCACTTTCAATAAATTATCATATTTGTTATCATTTCATACTGACAACATATCAATTTACCTTTTGAAACCTAACACATCAGTATATAAATAACAAAATGTGTTTTAAGAATAGAACTGGTGAAAGATTGTTAAATGTTGGAGGTTTAATCTTTATCCACAAATTTAAATTTTTTTTTGTCTGAAATCTATAGTCACATAACAATGTACATGCTGGTGTGTACTGCAATAATCTTAGCAAAATGCCATTACATAAAATGTATGGAGAAAGTAACATTACTATTCGTTGATAGAACAATAGGCACAAGAATATTTGAAAAATTCATCAAATTTAGACTTCTCTTGTCTAGTATATAATATAAATTACATCATTGGGAATGAAACTATCAGTAGAACATAATTAATTAGACCACATGGGAATCTGTAATAGACTGTTAGTTTTTCTAGATTGCAGCAGGTCATAAATAACAATTTTTTAAGATTTTGTACTCTTTTCGTTAACCCTGTAAATTTCTTTCACAGTACAGTGGGACCCCGCTATAACCCGCCCCGTTATAACACGAATTGTGATATAACCCGGTCGTGGCATGGCTCCTGAAATTTCGGGTAATTTATTACAGGTATTTTTCTCAAAGATCAACAAATTATTAATGAAAAAAAATGATGGATTGCGACAACTAGCACGAACATATACATGTATTTAATCAAGATCCTGTATAACAGTTGGTGAATCGTACGGTTATACAGGATCGAGACACATATGTGTGTGTTGCAATTGTAGTACAATTTAATACATTGTTATATTTACATAGTAACTTCAAATCACAGTAGTATTTCAAGGGATTACATGAATCTCAATAAAAGTTAGCAACTTGATTAAATACATGTATATGTTCGTGCTAGTTGTCGCAATCCATACGTGCGATAGTATAGTTTGATGTTTGTATTTATTTATCGCAATTTATACTTGCGTTAATATAACTTTTGTAATGGTTCCTTGGATCTGTGTATAGTCCAAGAGATTCTTTTGTATCTGTGTTTTATTTTGTATTAATATTTAATTTATTCATGTATTGTGAATGGTTGTGAGTGTAATTGTGGGTTGAACGCATAAGTTATTGTGTTGATACATCATTTTTTTTTCATTAATAATTTATTTCATAAATTTACATTATCTTTCACACATTGTGTTTGTGTTGTTCATTTAATCCACCATCCACTCGGTAACAATTCTGTTACACCATCCCATTGTATATACCATCCCATCATTCATTGTATATACCATCCCATTGTATATACCATCTCTTTGTATATATCATCCCATCATTCATTGTATTGTATATATGTAGACTCCCATTCCCCTAAGCATATCTTCCTTGGTTTCTAACCCGTTATTTGACTAGTTAGATCCCTTATGAGGGGGGATATGCTTTGTGGTGTATGATATGGACGTCGGAATAAACAGTAACGTAGATTTAGCTTTCCATCACATTTGGGTAATTATCGGCCAAAGAAACTGTCATAGGGTTTCATTTCAAAGAGAGAAAACCATTCATTGTAAATATCATAAACTCACTATATAACCATTTGCCATTCATTGAAAATATCATAAAAAAAACTCACTGTAATACATCTACCATTCATTCTACATTACCATCTACCATTTATTGTATATACCATAAACAACTCTCCAAGAAAGAACCCTATGAAAGACACAAAGGCTTAATAAGGAACCCAATGAATGAATAACCGCTTTTCACGATTACTGTTTATTTTTGAAACATATATCAATGTATTTTTGTATTAGACATATATCATATAATTATATATGAACTCTGAAGATATTGATGAGATTATAAATGAAATATCTAATCTAAAATCCCTAAAAATACCATTTTCAGATGGTTTAGATTGTGATAAAATCCTCTCTGACTATCAAGATATTAATTTCGCTTCTATGCATAATAAATACGTATTACCAAAGAAATATTCTTTGGTAAAAAAGATCCAGAATTATCTTCATGATACCCTTACACATTGTAACGATATTAATGTGTTTGTCCCGTTATTTACCATCGTAGAAAGAGTTAGAAGAGAACTAGGTTAACAATATGAGATCAAAAAGCAGGTTAATGCAAAATTTAGAAATATACGGGCATTAATAAATGAACACGAACAAAAACCGCTAGATAACGACCAAGTGATTGCATGAATTTCCATGTTTTCCTCACCCCTAGTTGTATGACATGTATAGCGCGTAGTAACATTCTCGCTATAAATACACCACTGCATGTAACAGATGTTGCATTCCGCTATAAGCTTGTAACTGCATGGTAAAATTTGTACTATAAATAACCATGGACTGCAATACAATGGAAAGGTATGTGCGCACAACTGTAAATCAATACTGGCTTAATTAAACAACACGGGAGTAAATTGACACGGCGAAGTACATTTCAGCAAGTGTTTTTTTTGGTGTTATTTTTCATTGATACTTGTCGGGTTAAATACTCAATTCTTTTTAAATGAATCAATCAGACTCTTTCCATTTGAAATCTTTTGGATTTTCATGTATGATGACAAAATCACTACATGAAAATATCTTCGAGATTCAAATTGGAAGATTGTTTACGATTGCAATAATGGTAAATGAAGCATTAACCACTCGATTAGCGAAAGAGAGACTGATAGCTATCAAAAAATATATACCCGTCCGTAATTTTGTCAGGGGTAAACTACAGAATCGGCAGAGTCTTCATACTGACCTTTCCGTAGGATCTGAACAGTTATTTCAACCGATTACCAAGGTAACGAAGGAAGCAGCAGAGGGGATAATATCAGCGACTGAGCGAGCTATATGGATGGATGTTCCCAAGGACGAACCAAGAAAAGAATAGCCTCTTATTGGTGAACTTGAAAAAATAGCAAAAAGATACAAACAAACAAAAAAATCTTTAAAAACACTTTCTGGTGATATAATAACCGCTACAAAACGACAAGAACAACAAGAACGAGAACTTCAACAAGAACGAGAACAACAAGAACGAGAACAACAAGAACGAGAACTTCTTGAAGAACTTGAAGAAGAACTTGCTAGTAGACCACCACTTATCCCACCACCTGAATTTCAACAAGAAGAACAAAAGGGTAAAACAGAACGAAGAGATCTTGACCCTGAAAAGATATTTACAAGTGATGTGATAAGTGATATTGAAAATAAGACTGATAAAGAATTTGCTCGATTTATTATTGATTCATTTCCACAGGGTCAGCGAGAACAATATATGAAACAAGGATATGAAGACGCTATAACTAATAAGAAGGATTGGAGAAGAAAATTATATTTATTAAAAATTGGTAAATCCTCACTACCACACAATGATGAAGGATTTAAGAGACTTGAAAAGTTGATAAAGCAAATAGAAAACCCACCGGTACCAGTTACACCTTTTGTATCCCAACATCTCCAGGAAATATCAGATTCTGAAAAAGGTGCAACTGGTAAAAGCGGAGATGGATATCAAAGGGCTTGTTCAGGTAGTGGTTTAGTTAGTTGTCCTAGTAATATTCTCGGTGATATAGCACGATTAGAGGTTCTCATCGGAGGGAAACGAGCCGGAAATAACTCACCGGAAATAATTAATGAAGCAGCTGATATCTGCATGCGGTTGTTTCAAGGTGGCATCATGGATATCAAAACATATCGAGATTTCATCGACGAGTTAGTGGAAAATCCTACGGCTTTTCACCACCATGGTGGTTATCATAGTGACTAATTACCATGACGAAGTCGAAAATCCTTTGGATTTTTCATTAGATAAATATCAGTTAAATAAGATGATCATACACTGCAACCATGACAAACAAACCAGCGTCTATGTAGTAAACTCACGGTTTCCGGTTTATAGCACGTACTATGGCGATGGTCTCGGTGATAACATTGCAGGGTTATTTGCAAGAATGGCTCCAAAAGTGGCGCCGCTAGCAAAACAACTATCAATGAAAGCCATTGATGTTATTCGTGATAAGGGTATTAGCGCTGTTGGAGATGCTGCCGGAAAAGCATTTTTTGCCCGCTCGGGATAAACCAACAGCGCTAGTTCGGCGGCGAAAGAAACCGGGACCGTTACCATCTACAGCGGAAATGCCCGCGAGTGTTAGTAAAATCATCAATAACGCAGTGGATCAGAAACTAGCGTCACTGGCGACTTCGTTGACAGCAAGTAACCAGGATAATATGACCGCAAATATGATAGCGGGAAGCGGCTTAAAAAAAACACGACGACGATGATGATTTAGACGCTGATAAATATAATAAAATGTTCAAAAGGTCACCTGATCCAGCGTTTGATATGGACGCCCCAGTGCGCAAGGATGATTCGGTACGTGATTATCAATTTTATTCTTATCAAGCAATATAATCAGATCTGCGATCGAGAATTAAACATCAAGTTCATGATACCAGTAAATACTTTTTGCCTTGTGAAGCATTTATCGAAGTGGAAGGACAACTTGTAACAGATGATGCTGCTCACAATAATCCACCATATGACAATAACCCAACTATCAGAGTTGGTTTAGTTAATAATGGTGTCATTGCGTTATTTGAAAACGCTAGATATCTCATTGATGGAACAGAAATTGAATCTATAGAGCGTGATGTTGATGTTGCCACAATAATAATAGGGTTAGCAAGATATTCTGATGATTATACGAGATCAGCAGGTCCATCTATGTTGTTCGCAAAAGATCTCACTGATCACCCTAAACACGTTCAGTATTCCAGAGTAAAGGCAGCACATGCTGCTTCAGCTGCCGCCCCAGGAGAAGGATATGTAAGACCAGCTGGTAATTTTGATGTCATAAATAATATTACTAATTACAACCTAGGATTTGCTACACGTGTAGCAACGTTACAAGGACAACATTGACGATTTTCATGCGCGATTCCACTGCATCATATATTTGGATTCTGTAGAAATGTCCAAAAAGTTATCTATGGAGCGATACATACAGTAGCGCTTGTGCAAAAGGGTACTGATAATGATGCAATCTGGCGTGCTGCTGGTGTTTCTGCCGGTAAAGTCATTTTAACACAACTATCACTGTGGATGCCAGTGTTAACTTCATCAATCACCGCAGACGAGCGATTACTATCATTTATGGACCAAGGAGGAAAGTCGTTGCTGCGTTGGTTATCAGTGAGTGCGGATATTTAACTGGATAATATTGATGATATATTTACATGGCACCTGGCATCAAAACAAGGTATTTCAGCTCCACGTCATATATTTATTGCGTTACAAAATAATACGCCAGTTGGTAATCAAGAACGAAGTCATATGATATTTGATCAGATGGGTGTTAGTGAAGTCTCGCTGAGAATAAACGGCCAACAGGAACCATCCGAGGATATACAACTTAATTACGAGAACAATCATATTGCAAGCGTGTATCATCGGTTGTTGACATATATGGAGCGCGATCAAAATGTTGATACTGGTTTACAAATATCACAATTGGATTTTAAAAATCTATATCCGATTTATTACTTTTCGCTGGAACATCTTGATTTAACAAGACAATCCGTCGTTAATATACATTTTAGAGCTCGTGTACACCGTCCTGGTAGTATTGCTAATTACAGAGCGATCGCTGTCATTCTCAGTGATAAATCAATGCTACTCGAAGGTGTTGATGGAAGAATGAGAGTGATAGATGCACCAGTGGAAAATCTATGATTTTCAAAAACATGTAATAATTATATCCATCTGTTATTGTTTAATGAAATATAGTTATATTAGTGTTGCGTTAACTCCCGATCAACTCAAGAAATTGCAATCGGAATCAGCTAAAACATGCGGAACCACAATAACACTAAAACCCAATCAGATGACTGGCGGTCAGAATAAATTGTCGCTGACAACTCGTCAAGTAAAACACTTCAATGATGCATTCAAAGATAAAAAAAGGCGTTCAGATCACTCTCTCTTCAGCCGCGATCAGCGACATGAAAAAATCAGGTGGTATATTTCCGTTGTTAGCTGCGTTACCAGCGTTGATTGCGGCAGCGGCCCCAGTGGTGGCTAAAGCGGCGGTGTTAGGAGCCGTTGGTAAAGCGGCAGGGATGGCACTAAAGAAAGCAACTGGGAGCGGGTATAAAAAAAGAAGGGAAAAGGTTTAAGACTACCAGGAACAGTTTATTAATTCAGAAATCTTCGATTTCCAAACCGATGGTTGTAGAGTCCTTGACTCCAATGTCCAATTTTGATCTACTCGATGCTGCTAAAAACTTGCGATAAAAAACTTCAGAGGTGTCTTTATGAAATATCAGTTGCCGGCACAACCAAACAGCGTTGAAACCGGCATCATTAATCTCGATAACAGCACTGGACCAGGAACTCACTGGGTTGCATATGCGATTGATCCACGTGCAATCGTTTATTTCGATTCATATGGATTAGCGCCACTGAATAATTTAACCGCTATCTAAACCGCTTAAAAACTCCTCGTTGGTATTCCACGCTACAAACACAACGACTAAATGACCCACCAATATTCAGCAGTGAAGTATTGAATGTCCTTGATGCTATTTCAACATCTGGAAAACCACCACATGTTGTCGTAAATGAATACACCAGCAATCGCTTTTTAGAGACAGAGAGAGTTTTACAATAACATGATTGATATTTAGGGAAGACCTCTATCAGCGCTGAAGAAACCAACCACAGAAACATCTGCGACCGGTGATATAAAAAAAATAATCGAAGAAGATGAAATCGCTGAGACGTTGAACTTAACAAGTGTTGATCCCAATGAAATAGTTGTATTTCAAGATCGTCAGGGTAAATTGAAATCTAGTAATGTTTCCTTGGATGATAGTTTAGTTAAACAACGAGACGCATCCGAAGGCACTATCGCGTTATTTTCCGATCAGGGTGAACTCAAACCGGGCATACTTGTTTCAACTATCTTGGAACGAATTAACAATATTGACAAGCCGTTACTAGATTTCCTTGGTAATCCTCCAGTGACCACACCAAATCTTACAGCGATAAAAACTTCTATGTTGAAACTAGCATCACTTCAATCCGAATATGAAAAACACGTTGAAAAGTTTACCTCATTTCGTAAAAATATCATTAATAAATTCTTTGCAGCCACGCTGGATAAAATTGATATAAAACTCCCGGATTTTAAAAAAAATCGTCGATGAGATAAGAAACACCATCGAGGCAATCAGCGAGGATGCAACGAGGATGATAACAATCATTGAAAAAACAAAAATTCCTCATGAGAAAACCAACAACGTAACATATACGATTCAATACGGATCATTTGCGTGGACACCTACAAACAACAAATTAGATATCACTGCAACCGTCAAGGGTATTTATCGATTAACACTAGTAACACCGACTCAATTTAATATATCATTGTCGAGTTCATCTGGGGTCAACAATACGATATCAACAATCATCGACAAGGATACAACCGAACAGTTCACGATAGCATCCACTGATAAGAATTTGGCTAGTGTTTCAGTAACATGGTATGTGGAATTCGTAGCAGTTTTAATTGAAATCGTAAACTGATTTGAAAATAAAATGACAACGTCACAACAATATCGCTATGATCAGGTCAGAGAATTTCAAAATAGACTCAAAACCTTCACCGAGGAGTACCAAATAAAAATAAAGAAATACCGACGAAGACTAACTGTAGTTGATGTTACCGTATACTCGGTGAGTTGTCTAATCACCGGAGCCGGAATTATACTCTCGTCGGTGACAATGATTGCCCCGCTAGTTGTTCCAATTTGTATATCCACGGCGAAAACAAACGCGGGAATAATTTCGATAATAACAAAAAAAATATCATCATGCAGCCAGCGTAAACTGCATGATTACTTAATTAAATTTAATTTTGTATCAACCGCGTATTCGCAATTATCCTCGATGATATCGTCGTCGCTCGATGATACATTAATATCAGATAGTGAGTTCTCAGCAATGGTAAGTATTTATGATTCCGCGATGTCGAAATTAGAAATACAACATGAGTATAATAACAATGACAACACCGCAAGAACTACTTCAACGAATAGTGGAGAACACAAACCCAGTACAAACCAGCATGATCTCAATAACCTCAACGATGTCCGATAGTATGTTCTCAGTGATGTAAGTATTTATGATTCCGCGATATCAAAATTAGAAATACAACATGAATATAATAACGATGACAACACCGCAGGAACTACTTCAACGAATAGTAAAGAATACCGAACCGATTCAACAAATAACGGAAAAAACCACACCGATGAAGACCAGCATGATCTCAATAACCTCAACGAATCCTGAATTCAGTGTGAATTTCCCGATTGCGATTCCCGTGAAGGAGATAGCGCTAGCAAAACTACGAGTGTACCATAGCTGGCCTAATATTAGGCGGTAACATTTGGCGGTCAACAACCGAATAATTCCTTGGTGTTTGCGAATAAGAATAAACCCGATGGAACTCCAGACTGGAACGTTGTTTCAATACCATCAGGGTCATATCAAATTGAACAAATCAAAGCTGAATTCCAGCGTAGGATAAAATCTATTACTGGAGCAGAATCGAAAATCGCTATAACAGTTTATGAGCCGACGCTATCATCTGCCATTGAGATAAACTCACCTAGTTATGTCGTAGATATCTATCAAAGTTCTATAAGGACTATACTTGGGTGGCCTGAAATCCCACCTCAACAAGTTAACATACCACCTGAACCATAAAAATCTGATTATGTCACTGACAGGATAAAACCTGATAATCCAGTAAAAAGTTATAACGAATATAATAAGTGGGATTTTTTCGCTGGAATAATGGAAAATCGCGTTAATAGAATCACAACCCGACAGGATAAAATTACTGAAAATTTCACAGCGTTCAATAACGATTTTTCGCTGTTGTTAATATCTCTTAAATCCGATAATCTCACCCGAGATGAATTTATCAGCGTCGTAGAAACATGTAACAAAATCATCGATGACATGGAAATATTTCATTTGAAAATTATTGAAGAGGTATTAGGTGACAATAATCCTAAAACGAGAACAGAGTTTGCGATAGTGTATAATATACGCGTAGAAGATATTCCTGGGTTTAGACTACCAGGATATAATATCTCAGAACTAAAATAATCTCTCAATGATGCCATCGATGAAGATTTCAAAAAAATTCTATGACGCATGGAAAAATTAACAGAACAACAAACAACTATCCTCAAACATAATAATGACCCAGACGGCGGTGGTAGGCATATCGCTCCGTTCAACGTGAATATAACCTCGGTGATAGCATTGAATTTAGTATGTGATGTTATCGAAGGAAGCTATCAAATAAATCTTGAGCGATCAAATCAAGCTCAGCAGGGATATATTCTATATTCATTTGCACCAATAGCTCCTCCAGGATTTCTAATCATTGAGGACCCAATTAATCCAGTCTATATGCGATGTCATAATGATTCGCTAACGAGAACTAATTTCAGACTCACTGACCAGTCTAATAATCTAATTGATTTACAAGGCGAAATCTTACAAATTAGTCTGTTTGTGAAATCCTAAGGACTTTCATCGTAGTGATTTTCATCGTAAAAGAATTGTTAACCATTGCAGCAGATGGGGTGAAATCCAACAATCATGGCGTCTTTTATTTTGCCAAATGGACCCTACAAGGAAGCCTTAGTTTGACGAATCGACCCCTCTATTAAATATTTACTAGGAAGCCTCAGTTTGTCAAATAGACCTTTCTAGTAAATATTAACGAGAAGAAAGTCTATCTAAGGCCTAAAAAGTTGCTCTGTTCACACCCTCTGCTGCTGATCTAATATCGGTGAAGTAACCGCCATTGATATCTTTAACAAGTTCACGAAACAGCGCTCTATATGTTGTTCTATTCATCATTATTTTGTCAGCATGCAATGACAAATCAATGTGGATATATTGCTGTTTACTTGTGCGTTGTTTCCGGCATGAATTGATTTCACAAGTGTTTCCATTCAATCGGCAGGTCGATATTGTCACACAGCCCACCAGGGCCTCTTTTTATATTCTTTATTCTGTAGCCTCCTATTTGGTTTTTCTTCTCACTCTTAGGGTGCAAAGTAGTATACGTCTTTGTTTAATACGTTGGACCTTATAGGTACTTAGTTATGGTTGATTTCCATAATTAATTACATCTCTTGAAAAGCTTACATTTCTGTCAGTGGTTAGTGGAGGTAGGAGCGACGTAGGACATTGTTTTCTCCTTTGTATTCGTTTTATAACATATTGTTTAGATTCGTGTGATTGTGAAATCTCTACAGCTAGAATATTAATATATACCTCAGAATAAATCAGCTTACAGGGAGGCTTATTTATACCCATGATGTACCACGCATACCCACTTGGTCAAAACATAGTTTTGTATTTTTTGTTGATACTTTACACGCTAAATATTAACACCATTATTGTACGTAGATGCCTGAACAGATGCGGCTTTCAAATATCCACTTGTGGTCATGTTCATTAAGATCTTGGTTTGGTGTTTCATCTTTGACTAGTACCCTAGTAAATCTTTGACAGTCCGCTCGTCTGATATCTTTCCAAAATTGGGACATCCTATTCAACTGCCTTAATCGCCTGTGACAAGAATATTTCGTCTTCTGCTGCTTTCTTAATATACTTGGTTATATTTATTCACTTTAGCAAATGAGCTTCCTCCGTTGTTGCTCTTATGGGTTTTTAAATACCCTCAGCCATGTTCCACGACGTTTCAGGTGGCATGGGGGGGTGGGTGATCAGCAGTACAGATATTTGTTCAAAGCCTGCAGTGATATACTCTCGTGCAACTTGTCTTGACAGTAACGTTTCTTTCAAACAGTTAATGTCTTCTACAACATTGTGAATGAGTTCCTGTTGTTCACAGGGTTTCACAGCGGCGTCTTACATTGTCGTCCATAATATCACAGGTTTTATTAAACTTAATTCGCTACGTGAGACACGATCGCGTTCAAACCCGCAACATATTTATGTATCGATTAACCTGTCAAATAAATCGTGTGAAAAAATACAGGTGCTAAATGACCTTAGGAATCATGCGACGAAATTCAGTCGGCGGAGGCACAACAAGTGCAGTGAATGTTTGCATCTCATCTGCGTCAATGCTACGAAATATCAACAACATATTACTGTTGTCACGGATTACTTTATGCTCAGGTGCTTATCGTTGAGTGAAACAGATCACGTTAATTTTTTGTGTCGACCTACGGAAAATATTCTTAAGGGATACATTTGGTTTTCAACCATCTCATCGATGTACATCCTTTGTATGAAACACATAAATGTCGGCATCTTAAACCATTGTGCACCAGAACACATTTGTGGTCGACGAAGTCATCTCAGCTTTGATTATCGTGGCCAATTTGCCACGTTTTCTTTAAATTCTTGAGAAACTCGTAACATGGTTGGTCATTAGTCACCTGTACAATCACATACAACATATCTCATTTTGACAATCTTAAAATCATTTTAAAGAACAGATAAATGTTTCCTGAGCAAGTAGGACCAATGTTTAATCTTGGAAAAGAGTTTCAATAAACCGAATGCTTCTAGCACAACTATGCTTACTGGGTTAGGTGCAACATGTACATAGAAACCGGCCACAATGAATTTCTTTTTACATGATGCCACTGTTGTTATATAGTTGTTATAAATGTGTACAATGTCTTTATATCGTGTGTTATCAAAATTCGACAGACACACAATGGTTGAGCAGCAATTACTGAACTAATGTTTGATATGATGCAATGGTATTTCTTAGACATTCCACCGGAAACGTGATAAACTGTAACTCCGAAAAAGTGTAACAACCATGCGGTGATTCACAATCATTTAATGGACAAACGGCTAAATGATTATTCCATCGTAAAATATTCATCACTTAGTATCAAGCGATGATAAACTTACTTTGGTGCATTGGTAAACACTCATTCGATGTTTCTTGTACATAATCATATTTGCATTATTGTGAATTCACGTCACTCATTTCGCACTCATGTCTGAAATCCTTTTGAATAGTAGGCGGTGGAACACCTATTGCTTTTCTAATGGTCTTGGATATAAATGATGTCGATTAAGCAACTGGAAAAGAGTCTTGTTTCAATCATTATTGAACTATCGACTCTGAACCAATCAGTAGCAATATATAATCTATGATTATTTCACTATATCCATATGGGGATATGTTGCAAACTGGAGAAAGCTTCTTTTGAAAGAAAACATATCAAATAATACAACGATAACATATTCATTCATCCTCAAACCACCTAATACTGCATCTTAAGCACATGTTGGTTTTCGTATATTGCAAAACCCAAAGGTGAATTGGTTTGCTTGTTGTACTGTTGCAACGGGGTGTGGATTATCTGGGACAAAAAGCTGACATAAACAACTATGGGTAGCATTAACTCAAGAATACCGGTTTCTAGCATACGACTGGTTATTCGTATTCTACGCTGTGGGATTTATTTTAAGTGATATACAGGTGTGTGCTAATTTGAAGAAACTCGTTCTCTATTGAAAAGTCCATCAAACTGCATTCGCTTCAATGTTGCCTATACTTTCATTTCTTTCTATGTTTGTTTAAACCACTTTGGCTGTTTCATCAATAGTGTCGGTTATTTGTGCAATTACATGTACAGGTAAACATCGTCAACCAATGCGATAATACTTGCGAACAGATTCGCATGGCCGGAAAAATTTAATATATGAATTTGACGCCGATTCAAAGCAGGGTACAGAAACTGTACTAACACGATACACGATCAATGCTATTTCGAACATTCATAAGGGCATTTTCTCTAGAAAAATTGATATATTTCACCAATTCTTTCTTCGCTGCACTTTGTTCAAAGATGTCTTTTGCAGTAGTATTATCTTATAATTATAATACGTCACTATGCGTATCAGAAAGTACACCTCATATTCCTTTACAATGCAATATGAGTATTATTTTTCTTCTCCAAACCGTACCATGTGTACATCATGTTTTCAGTACCTAATTACATTAATATTATTTCCGTGTAACTAATTACCAATACGATATAAAATGTATGCAAAGTGTGTTCCGTTCCATGATTAATATTGGTCATAAGGATCTTTATGTAGCTTTCTTTTCATCACCTATTTAATATGATATTCATCCGCATGTTCAAATACATAGGCATTTTACAGTGTCACCTATTGTGTAAAGTGCCAACACCTATACATACAATGCCATCCGAATCCACCAAGAGTTTCAAAAATGCTTGACATATATATATATATATATATATATATATATATATATATATATATATATATATATATATATATATATATATATATATATATATATATGGTACATATTTCCATTCATGTCCTAGGTCCGCACTGGTTTTCAGATCATGAATTGATATCTTCACGGTTGATTTTACCTGTTAACGCCCCCAACTAGAACGGACCTGCATCAAAGATTTATTTGGAAACAAATGTCATTCAGTGAGTAAGAATTAATTGTATGTTTAGGAGTTGTTTTTGCATCCGCCGAAGCATCTATAGTCCATAATATTTGATAAAATTAGTGACATATCACATGGCTACGTGAAATATAATTAGTAAAACTTGAATGTGGCCAAACAGTGTAATAGAGGCATACAAATTCAAACAGCTATCTTTATCAGAATCCAACAATGCTTAACGTATTAAACATTGTTTTATTGTAGTCGACGTTCTGGCACTAATTGCGGAATCCAACGGTTTCATATTGTCACAGGATAAGCCGAGTCGGGACTGGATTAGTTGTGTAAATATGAAATTATGAATGTGTCGTTCATATAACGAAACTGATGTAAATATGAAATTATGAATGTGTCGTTCATATAACAAGACTACAATGAAAAGTGAAATTATGAGTACTTCAGATAACGAAACTGATACATAGATGTGAAATATTTGCTCAGATTGTAATAGCAATTAATATGGAACACGTATGCTACAACTATCATGGCGTCCATTTGACATCGAAGCTGTATATATATATCCGGTTCCACCCACTCTAGTCAGTGGTGGCAGAGTATATATTTATTCTTAATCTTATTATACAGAACAATATCACATAATCGGACGCATTTCTGTACATTGCACCTCCACAAAGTGTACACAGATATCCACATATCCATGCGCTGATATATCATTACACATGATACTCCTACAAAGTATACATAAATTGTCAGATCCGTATGAATTAATTGTCCACATAACAATCATTATAAAAAGTTGAAATTATTTCGACATTTGGAAATCTATAATATCAAATTAATGAATTCAGCGAAGTTATTACAAATAGACTTTTTAGCGAATTACAATATTAATTTTCTACATAAACATTGCTCATATCTCAAAATATGCATGTAGATCAAACTCTACGAATAAATCAAAGGCTTCAAATGGTAATTCTACGTTCTACAGTATACATAATGCACATAATTAAATTGCATTCGCTTTGCCATAACAGATTAAGCAATCGAACACATATTCACTGACATATACTGAATCTCCTTGTAATTCCTCGAATAGCAAGTTTACCGCCGATTTCGAATGTCGTCGGCGTAATTTATCTTCACTAATAACTGCCGCAAGATGTTTTAGCGACAATTGTATTTTAGTTATCAAGATAATATATGTAACCTTGAGAATCTAATATTGGTCACTCCTTGCTCAGTTCCGAGTGGATGTTCATTCAGACAATTATCAGACACTTTCGCCTCCCCAACAGTCGAGGGTGGATTTACGAATACCACATGATGTTCTTTTTATCTGAACACATAATTTCATATCTTACTTGTGGTCTATGGTATCGTAATGTTATGTAACTGGCTTGGCAAAATTAACGACAGTCGCTACGTCATATGGCCATGACAAATAACTGCCTTGACACCTCATGTTTCGCCGAATTGAGCTTCGTACATTCATGGCGCGAATTTATTCGCCTCAGGGTCTAGCGAATACATGTTGCAATGTGGTTATTTTCTTTTTGAGGTAAAAGTGTCTTTTGATCAAGATGATGAAATTGTGTAAACTGCTATAACGTCACTGCTTGACCTATTCATGTATGATATCTAACCAAAAGTGAACATTCCGGTATAATGAACAATGATTGTGTTAGGAACGTTGCAAATCAATGGTCCACGCACAAACAAATGCACATGCAGTTTAATTAGCATATATATATATATACACACACACAAACAAACATTCTTTAGACCAGTCCATAAGTCCATTTATCCGCATAGAAACCTCCATCTGTCAATGTTGTAAATAATCATATTAATACTTTTGGAATATTATCTAGCTCTCTAAGGTGAAACTACACAATCTTGTTTTGCTTTCGTAAAACCATGTTGGGTAATTATTACCATATATATTATGATGTAATAGTTCATTTCGCATGTTTGTATATGTGATATGTGCGACAAATGATACCTTTGAATCGGTTTCAGATATCAAACCGAACGTAATTCTGTAAATGGACAATGTGTTAGCACATGCATACACAATGTTAATATTGACAACTCAACTATAACAGAATTACAACGTGTTTGTACATTGCAACATTGACGCTTTTCTATTTTCATAACGCGGCCAAGTGATCAACCACAAAAATAATATTGAGAACATATCTGTAAAGTCCAAATATGTCAATAGGAACTGCGGAAGAAATTTTCAGTGAGATCTAATGTACCGTGCAAATCTAAGCTCGTGCTTGGCATTGGCTCTCTATATTATAGGGAAGCAATGTGCACCAGGTTTGGCATCCTAATCGTTATTGTCGCTTTTTATACGTTTTGCTCCATTTCCAGAAATGCCTATCGTGGAAGTAAAAACCATTGAAGTTCTTTGCACTGTATATGGCAGAAAATTCTGAACTAAGACGAGTTTCCAAATATGTTTCGTAAACGGAGTTTATCGCATGAACAACAAGCACTGATATTACACATCCGCGTGCGAATGCTACTATATTTAATATCAGGTCCATCTTTACTATGTAGCTGTAACATTATTCTAGATCTTAAAGATCTACAATGTGAGTGTCTTGATTTACAAGGGTCAAGCAAATATGTCAACTAATTATTCTGACATCAAACATACACATGAGATTCGGTAGTAAATGATATCAAAAATCACAGTTGGTAAAATACCAAGCTGTATATAACCCTAATGCATAATGAGGATATTCCTATGTTTGTCGATTCAGACCACTTTAAAGATAATATAATGTATACTCCGTATAATATGTCAAGAATACAACTTTTCCGAATCATGACAATAGAACACTACGAGATATTATAACTCAGCTATGTATTATAACAGCTATCTACAATATCCAACAGTTCTTCAACAGCTATAAATAAGGGTAGAGATGGGGAAAGGTAAGCAACCACTTAGAACTTGGCTTAATTCCATTTGACTATTTGACATTTAATTTCGTCTCCAAAATATACGAATTATCAAAATTGTATTGATTTTAATATTAAAAATAATTCATCCAAAGGGAACATTTATATTGCATATTTGTTAATTTCATTGGCACGTATTTCCACTGTTCTCAGTATACTCAATATCACGAGATTTGTTCTCGTATTCATCAATCAATATATCTGACTATGCAGTTTGATCATGTAACATTCACTGCTCGTGTAGTGTCGTTGATTATTCGAAAAAGCTATCGTTAGTTATTAAACAATTCTGATATACACAATACAACGCAAAAAAAGTAACAGCAATGGACTCATTGCAGGTTTGAAATATGGTTGAAATCAAACTTCATCTTTATATTCTATTGAAAGGTTGTATACAATGGCCACGATTCATATTGGTCTTTGTTACACTTCTATGAACAATATTTAACTTAAATTATATAAATCTGTAAACATAATATTACTTTAAACTCACTTCAGAGATTGTACCACCTGAGTATGGCGTAATTGTTGTCGAAACAGGCATTGAAGGCAGATGGTCCTTCAATACGACGGTTGCTATCATTTGTAACACAGGCTACAGCTTGAATGGGGAGACGCTTATTAGATGCCGTGAGACAGGACGATGGACAAGTGCGCTCGGATATTGCTTAGGTATATTTTTGATGTAATGCCTGTAGAGTAGGAATCGAAAAAGGTCTTAAGAACTGAAATAATGTACGCATTCGAATGTAAAATAATAATCATATTCATTTTCTCAATTTATCCACAGGAATCAAAGATTTATTGTCATGAATACAAACTAATTTTCATACGAATCTAAATAGTATTTAATTTAATTATTAATATATTGTTTAAAGCAGTAAATTAACGTTGTCCCCAAGTGAAAGAAATGTGACAATTCACTAGAGGGAAATATATATATATATATTTAATGTGGGAAAATGCATGCTATTTCCAGTGTACGAGTGGGGGGGATTATTTCAAAAAAAGAGGTAAACTACATTTTGAATTTGTTTTAATCTCTTATATATATATATGGGGGTGAGGGGTCGGGTGGTGTAGTGGAATGGGTGGATGTGTATTTTGCATATTAGCACAATTCTACAATATCCATTTGTTTAATGTTGGTAAACTCTTATCGCTTCTCTTCATAGCCAGAATTAAATAGTTTGGTCCCGCAAAACAATCTTAATTTTAGTTAATATAAATGTCATTCCTTTTAACCCTAAATTAATATTGCATTTTAAAATGTGTTACATGTTATCGGTAAGTGAATCTGCTGACATGAAAATTATGTTCTTGACTGTTGCATGTATTTAATAGAATGTCACTGGGGAAAGAACGCATACTGGTTTCAAAATATGTTTTACCTTTTACTGTTTTTCAGTTAAATATAGATTCAGCTTTGTCAGAGCGAATAAGAGGAATATAGTGGACACAATGCGCGTGAGCCAAAGACAAATTTCACGTGATTAAATTGCTGGATAGAGTGATGGAACTGATCGAATTTGGCAGTAGACGTAAATAATTGTTGAACATCGACAGCATATAATATCACTCAGGGATAAAGTTCTTTTTTGTACATGTTAAATACAGTTGAATAGTATCTGGACTACAACCATTGTGTAGAATAACTAATTTGAAGGGGTGACTCAATGCTCGTGCTGCATTAAGCCATATTCGTATCAATGTGAGATTAAAGTCAGATCTCTATATCAGTACTAACGCAAAGATGTGCATGTTACTAAAAGTATATCTTCGCTAAATCTGGCCGACGTGTCTAGTGCATACGTAAGCACGTTTAGGACGGCATTAATGCAAGGGCAGTTGACTAATACGCATTGGTTTCTTTCATTTAGGCATAGTTGTCAAGTATCCTATTGTCCATATGTCAGCAGCAGAAGAATTGAGACGTTCCGCAGCAACTGCCGTATTAACTGGTATATTCAATATATTTAACTGATTGACTATTGAATTCATGCTGGACAGCAAACAGTCACTTTGCTAGAATTACTGGTGGAGAATAGAGAGCAGAGTTGTGTGAACGGCACTTATATTCGTACTTAGAAATGATCCTCTCACTAATGTCAGCAGAGTGCTATTAAACTATGAGAAGCTCAAAGTGTGCAATTTAGATGAAGTCAATTAATTCCCCAGCCTGCAACACAGCAAGACTCAAACATCACTCGCCACTTGACGAAAAACTAGTGACAACTTTCGTGATTCTTTACTTGTCATTTAAGTCTATGAAAAACTTTTATTTGTTGGTGACATGCATGTGATCACACTGTCCTTCATTACAGATTTTGACACGTACTTTTTTCATGTATGCTTTCTTGTTTTACGGTAAACATATTTAAAGTATGTATTTATTTTCATTAAGATTGTCATATCGACATATTGTTTCATTTTCCCCCATATGGTCATATCCACATGTATTCACTTACTTTCTGTATGATTGTCAGATTTACATATTCATTAATTTTGGTTAGAATCGTCCATTATTTCTATACGTCATATCCATTAGGAATTATATATGTCTGCACCTATTTTGTCAAAAAGATGATGCAAACAAAACTCTATAAACTTATGGACAACATGTCATGTCACGCATTTGGTTCACAAACATTCGTATAGCCTGGTTGATAATTTGTTTCTCCTGCGTATGAAGGTATGTGTTCGAGTTATATTTTGCAAAAAGGCGCTTTGGTTTTACAAGAAGTGACTAAGAAATGAATATAAGTATTGGTTAGACAAAGGTGTTGCACCTGACTACATTTCATTCATTGTCATTGTTAATACTTTTTGAATGCAGCTGCAAGCACATGTTCGTGTGAATCATTACATTTATCTTTGCATTGCTATCAGTACGATTTTTTCCCATTGTTGTTGAACAAAGTTCCAACATTTATAGCTGGACTCTTACATCAGGATTACAACCCCTAGGTTTCGGTGACAGAAAACTAGCAAAGAAACGTTACAAATAACACATATAGGGGATAGTTTGCATTCATTCCGATAAAAACGAAAGACGTGTAATTCCTCTCCTATTTCATTTATTTTCTTTTCAGGTTTCAAGAGGAAGAATAGGTAAATTGTTTGATGCTAATTATTTCCATACAAATAATATTCAATAAAACTTTGCTAAGTAGTTTAAATCCTGCATCATAGTATATGTACTGGAATAATTAAATTCTTTGGTGACCTTTGTATATCAAACATTAGGCGAACGTTTGTATTAGCTATAATGTTAACTTCGATTTAAAGGTATCACAAGAAGTGAGATAAGGAGTACTAGCATGAGAGCAAAAGGTCAGCGGTTCCCGATGTTATAATCTTAAGTTCCAGATTTGTGTAACATATATATTTAACAACTTAATCAAAGCCAATTCAAAGAAACATAAATTCATAACCCATTCCATATTCCGTTGCACTAATTCTTATGTGTGGATTGTTTTCTCTTTCCTTGAATATTTATATCGGTATTTAAGACAGAGCATTTTAACTGCATTCCATATTTTCATGGATAGGTAGATAAACAAATACTAATTGACATAAATGTATTATGGACATAAATATCGTATCAAGACCATAATTGGTCCAACAAATTTCAATAACAATCTTATTCATGATTTCATAAATCATTGGATTGATGATCACTGTGCTCCTTTTATTAAATATTTTATATTTAAAAAACAAAGTACCGGGAGACATAACCACTGAACATAAGGTCAATGCTAGCAATATAAGACATCAAGCAAAGGAAGGAAATTCTGCTTATGATTTTGTCTAATTTCTGCTTATCTTTGTCTCTAATTTCAATGGGCAATTCGTTCCACGTCGCCGGGCCCTGGTGTGCAAACGAACGTTGTCCATATGACTTTGTTTTCACCTTGGGAACAATGAGTATACGATTATCAGAAGAAGAGCGCACGGATCTAGCTGGTGTATACACATGGGTGAGGCTGAATAGGTATGTTGGACTGGAGTCTGTCATTGAAACATATCACAGATAACAAATTGTGTGTTTGATTCTGTATCGAATTGATAGCTATTGTAGGGTACAGAGCAGGGGTGATGTGTGCTGTCATCGTGGTACTCTAAAGATGATCCATGCAGCTATGTTTTGAACTTTTGAAGTTTCTGGAGTAAATATTGTGACGAACCAGACATAATTGAGCTACAAAAGTCCAGTAATGAAAGTAATAATGAACACACAATACCATCAGCTTGTTGAGCAAATTTTAGTTTTATAAGTCCGTCATTTATAAGATTATAATGTAATTCATTACATATCAGCCTGCTTGTATCATAACAAGTTAGAGCTATTGGACTTCATGTTGAGGAAACTGTTTGTAGCAAAAGCATTAAAAATGCATCATCAACAATTTCAGTAATGCTATGGAACCCTACGTTAATTTGCAAATGGAGACCAGAGCGAAGTCAGAGTATGATTAACTGACGTTTGAAAGAGGAAAAATGTTTACGTAAATAATTCTTACACAGACAGACAAACAGACGGACAGAGAGGCACCCTTTATTGCATGGTACATTTCACTGATTGTTTGAAGTTAATAAGCCAGTTATTCTATATAGGCGCGACATTCACTGAACTTCGTGGTAGCGGGGATTTTGTTTGTAAACTGGACCCTCTCTCGTTCCATAATGGAAATACATATCTGGATAGTCTTAGGTATCAGTGTTTGGTAGTTACAGATAAGAGTATATATGTACATTAAGCGGACGGGTTATGTTTCATTGTATGTGGCAGTCAATACCAATCAACAAGTACAAGAGTATAATCTCTTCACTGTGTGTGAGGTATCAAACACATAAAAAGTGTACAGTTTGAATTAAATGTATTGGAAAACATAATCTGAATAAATGAAACAAATATTCATTATTGACGAAAGAAACAACGTGATTACAGAAACCTGCTTTAGGTATCAACATCAAATATCATTAAATTCTAGATCATACAAGAGTATGTTTTATTTTCTTTGAATCATTTTTTAAAAGAACAATGAAGAACGAGATATACTAAAATAAGGGAGTACGGAATTATCCTAGAGCAACATCCAGAGTGGAATACAATCATCAATATGGTTTCTGTATTATAATGTATTTTACTACAACATGCATTTTTAGTAAAATAATTATATTCCTTTGCCACTTGTTTCGAACTACGTAGATTTATTAGTATATGGTTTCAGTATTCGTTCCATTCTTACTTAAAGTACGAAAAAGCTTACATCTGCCCAGGGATACTTTGTTTCAAGAGATGGGTTGCATTATTCCAAATGCACTTATGTGTACGGAGACCATGACATAATTAGTGCCACACTATTACAATGTAACACAAAGAAGAAACAGCTGAAACCGAGTGCATGGTTTGATAACATTAAATGATGTACATTTAAACTACCAAACCACCATCGTTAACTTGTATAATGTTTGGTATGATTTGTATCTGTGCGTGATTATGTATGGCAGTTTTTGCAAAGATTTAAGACGGAAGACACAATAGTAAATGTTTTATTCGAAATATCTCTGGGCATCTGGATTAGGAGTATCGTTGAAATGGAATGTTGAATTCTTCACTTTGCCAAGTGTTTCTAGCTGACGAAACAATAATTGTAAATACAAAATCATGACCCAATTGAAAATCCGGCTAATCTACCTGATAAGTGACAAATTACCAATCAGTTGCACTTAACGATTGAGACATCCAGCAGAATATTAGAACGTTTATGCTTTTAACGGCAATACGATATTACATATGTTCAATCATATCACAATAGGAAAAGATCATTGATTACAAGTTCAAACATGTAAATGGGGCTTTACACACGAAATTTGTAGCATACGAAATTAATCAACATAGATCAAGATCAAATGTACATCGTTGTCCTTTACTATCAAAGAAAAGAGCAATAAATGTATACTATACTGAAATATCTCCTCTCGACTACATATGCACATTTTATTGTTTCAGACTTCTATAGTCTATGTATATCTACCTAGGTATCCGTGTGTGTTTAAAACAGCTCCAGTAGCCTAATGATTGGATCGTGCACCTCGGATGCTGGATGTCACGTGTTCGAACATGGCTAAATCCTACCAAACACTTAACAAATTGGTACCGACAGATGCCTTGCTTGACTCTCTGCATTAAGAGATTAGTTGTATGACTTGTCGGCCTGGTGTTAGGATGTGACTAAGCGGTAAATGATGTTACTTCCTGATGCATGATGCCCCAGTGCTATAAATCAAAATAAACTGTTGCACTGTAGACATCGTAGCGAAATGACTGAAAATTGTTAAAGCTACGTTAAAAATCTAAAACTCAAACTCAACAATATTTTGTACATGTCTAGGAAAGACAGAGAGAGAGAGACCTCTGTGAATTTTATTTCTGTAAAATCTCTAGATGTAATTACTTCACTTTGTTTCATTCCTTTCCTGAAACAGTACATCATCATGTATCCAACCGATAAACATTTTCTACTAGCTACAAGTTAGATTACTTGTAATTCGAACATATTGTCCCTTTTGAACATGATGGTGGATAGAAATGTAGTCTGTAATTCGCTTTAAGTAGTTTTTTAATATACGATGTGGCTAATTATGACCGATTTACACTGAAATTCGAAAGTTAGCAATCTTCCTTTTCTACATGAAGAGTTTACTTAAGCTCTGTTGATGTCGGACCACGTTTACCGGTCAGTGCACGCGTCTAGTCTCTGCGCATGTCGGATATTCCAGTCATGGTGCGTGTATACATTTAATTTTACATATGCTTTTCGACCGGTCCAACAACAGACTTCGAACATTTTAAAAAATAATTTATTTCACTGAAAAATAAAATTAAAAATGGAGAAAGAACTTAGAGTTTTAAGAATCAAATCCAATCAAAATAATCCAAGAATAATCCAGGAATTATATTACCAAAGTCATAGTAATGAAATGTTCTAATAGATTCTACTAGTCCTTTTCGAAAATCCACGAAATGAATGAGGCATTCTCTATACTTGATCACACTCCCCAGACGGTCGCCGATAAATTGGACACTGAATTTATTTGTCGTTTTGGGTGTCCGCGATATATTTACATTGAGCAAGGACGCAGATTTGAATCAAACCTATTTACTTATTTACTTTCGTGTGTGACAAACTAGAAATATGCAAACCTTGAACGGCACCGAATCGACCGCAATCAGATAGGATGGTAGAAAAGATCGACAGAGCCTTGCAACAAACTTGTTTTCAATGTTCGTTAATAAGCATTGTGATTACCACTTACCCTATGTAATGATGGCGTATCATAGTAGTTTCCATAGACAAATGTTCCACTATAAAAGAAAAACATAACTATGTCATTTTAAAGTTTGGAAATGGGCGTGGAAGTGATGTGCACCTGACAACGAAGACAAATTGGACTAGGATGGGTTGTTCCGCAAATAATCTTACAACATATATGAAGAAGACAATATGGATTTCCTGGCTCAAGAAGTCATTCAAGAATGGCCAAAGAAGGTTCCGTATCCCAGTAACATAAGGATGGCATTTCTTGTCATATGAAAGGATGCAATCACTCTCAGTACTGGGATGTCCGTAAATACTTACCCAGCTGCGAGGTTATTCATCGTTTAATGTTTACTTACATAGTATGTTCACTCTGCCGACAAATATTCATGAGACCAAGCGAGCTGTGTCGCCATTGCTTCCAATTCATCCTCGACTCTCTCTTCTACTAGAATTCATGTGGATCTATCACCACTCCGTATCTCTGCTTCCTGTAACATAGAGGGACAGAACAGAATCGCAAGAGAAAGAGGACAAATATACCCGAAGGTAGCTAGAGCAGGAGAACGATCCCAAAATGACTCCCAAGTTAATTCCCAGTTGTATGTATATGTCCCCTAAGATTAAATAGCCATGTTTGAAGAAAAAGCATATGGAACCATCCAAGCCAACAGACAAGGGCACTACTATTTTCCGGCCACGCACCACGGTATTCTGCGGCAGCATACACCGCTGTCCAGGAGAAATGAACGAGCGACCTCAAGGCTAAAGCTTAAATCTAAATGATGTGAAGATTATCCTGTGGGTGATTTTAAAAGTTTATTGTTATTTAATTAATAAATTGACTATAAAGTTTTAAATATATATGAATTATTTTAACGTCTCAAGCCAACCTAAAGTTATTCTCTATTGTTGACGTTAGTGCTGTTATTTTTGTAGCATTATTAATCGCACTGTATTGAATTATTGGTGTAATATTCTGAAATGAATTTCGTTGTTTTAAAAACACACTTTTTAAATATTCTTTGAAGTAAATCTATATGAAAGTCATTATATCAATTACAGTGTTATAGTTGTATTTGGTAAAAATTTATAACAAGAATTTGCATGTGATCTTAGTCTATCCCTTTTCATAAGGTAAATTAGAATGGTAACAATGCTGTGATTTCCCTTGCATGTTAATAAAATTAAACTTTGCATCTTGAAATAGTGCAATTACTTTGTTAGACGCAATGTGCGGAACACATTAGGTTTAAGAGAGGCAATGTGTTCGTGAATGGACATTTAATGTGGAATTTACTTAAGCAGTTCTTTCCTACATATGTGGCTAAATGTTAAGACCTATTTAGACCGAAATTCAAATTTACCTTCATTCTTTTCTACGTGAAGTGTTTACTTAAGGTCTGATTTATGTCAAACCATTTTTACCGGTCAGCCCACACGTCCACTCTATGCACTTGTCGGATAGTCCGGTCACATCACGTGTATACATTTCACTTCATATCATTTTGTGTATGCTTTTTGATCGGTCCAGTGTCGGGTCGGACGAATCGCAGTTTGCGGATGTTGAAGCTTAGTACAAAGGCCATTATTTGCCAATCTACCGAGACAATATAATCGTCTGGTTTGTTTTGGCATACAAGATGGTAAAAAGAATCAGCTTGGCTCTACTAATTACATCATTCATCTTATTATGTTATACGTTCCTAATTTCCTTCCTACGTTTATGAAATTAATATTGAAGTACCGTTGTTGCAAGAATTAAACCCTTATTTGAAGTTTCGCTTTAAACGCATGACTATATTTCAAAGAATGTTACTTTCTGTAGATCACTTTGTAATCCAGAAAAGAATCACTTGAATTAAACAATTTGAATAATTGAATGCCAGCCCTAATGAAAAATAGCTGGAAAAAACAAGTATACAATAGTTTCCACAAAGACCATAAAACACGAAATACTAATTTGCAAATAAACTAGACTTATATTTGAAACAAAAGTAAAGCGAGGCCACGGATAATGATAAACAAAATACATCGTTCTAGAAGGATATCGATGCATTTAGAAGGTCCCTTCCCAAAATCACAATAAAACATATATCAATCATCATATAGTTTTATCCATGAAAATACAATATCTTTGACTTAGATTAATATAATGATCATCACTCAGAAAGTTGTTTATATTATTGTTACTGATTTTGAACAATCTACATTACCAATAACTAATAAAGAAATTAAGTAATAACTATGCAACTAACAATTATGCAATTTCACAAACACCGCTCTGGTGACCTTGTGGTTGGAGCTTCCGTATCGGAAGCGGGAGTTAGTGGGTTCGAGCTCCGTAGTTTTGTGTCGCCTCAACAAATTAGATCTGCATCAGTACTGGCTTCGGTATTACACAAGGACGAATATATGGTATATGTAATTATGAACTGTACATGTTCAAATTCTTGCCAGCTGCAAATCGAACATATTCAGACACAAAGATAATGGTATTCTGAAAGCAATGTAACATCGTGTAATTTTAATTGATGTTATATGACAGTGCTGATATTATTACGAGTCTGCATTTTTAAAATAAGCACGAAGAGAGCGTGAAAGAGAGCACGCTTTTGTAAACATTAACAAATATATTTTTTCCTTAGAATAGAAAGTGAAAATTAGAAACAAACAACTTACCCTATTGCCAGTTTAATCCCATAATAATCCACGAAGAATTGTATCAACGCACTTGTGTATTTCCAGAGAAACTAATCATTTGAATTCAGTAAATTGAAGAGAAATATAATGCAGCCGGAAGTAAATAAAAAAAATGGTCACAATATATAAAACAACATGAAAGTGCTAGACATTAAAGCCTTGATCACCACGTCATTAGAATTACAAGATTATATAGTAATCTGCTTCAACTCAGACTACAATTAGCATTCTACAAAAGAAAACATTACCTATTAGAAAAAGTACCCTTCTAGAATGCAGCACTTTTACAAATTCAGAGCCATAACAGGTAAAGTTCACTTACGAAAGTACTAACCCTGACACAAATTTACTTCTCCATTTAATAATAATATTGAAATTAACCTCATAAACATAGAGAATAATTTAGCAATGTATTACTTTTTAGCATAAAGAGAAATATTTTTTTGAAAGTTAGTCAGGGCAGGACGAAATGAATTCAGTTTTGGAAATGTCAAGCATACAACGCTACATTAAAATAGTATGTAATGAAATATGAAAATAATATAGCTACCAAAAGCATAATTTATATAGATATATATATATATATATATATATATATATATATATATATATATATATATAGATATAGATATAGATATAGATATATATATAGATATATATATATATATATATATATATATATATATGTGTGTCACTTTACCTCAAACTAAAAAAGAAAGATTCACACCGCAGGCAAATATATGTCGGGCTTTCACATAAATATGCACTCTGTCATAATAGTATAATGATCTCTTTGCCATTTCGAATTTCAGCAAGTTGTCTAAATGATGATCATGTTCAACTAAACAGTACAGCATTTACAATCTTCCATCTGGTAATGATAAAGCTATAACAAAACTATTGCCGATAGGCAAATAGATGATTATGCACAATTGGATTAGGTTGAATTAGTGAATGTTGTCTTGTGCTGCCTGAATCAGTGGAATTTATTGTATTTGAGGTATTTTCGAAGTATTGGAGAGCGGACCTTTTTTGCCAGACTTCTAGTATTAAAGATAATTAATTTTTTGCCAATTGTGTCTCTTTTTTTTTCTTCTGTAACCTTGCAATCTAAATAAGTAATAAACTCTATATTGAGAATTTAAGTCAGCTTAATTTATTTTGTATTCAACGCTCACATATCTTCGTCTTCTATTTCTTTTCAAATATGCTTGTTTTATGATGAGAATTAAAATCACTACTTAAACAATTGTATTTTAAACTTTATCCAAGTGAGTTTACCCCGTAAATCTTGCACCGTTTGTTGTAAATTGTAACAAACACAGAATGAGAAACAATGAAAATCACATAAAAACGTGTAAAGTCAGTACGAGACGGACCATTGAATGTATTTACTTGGGGATGGGTGGGTTTTGGAATGCGAGTTTCTTTGGAACTGCAATTCACGTATTTTCGTAACTCGGAACAATTAACCTTTCACACCTGATGTAAAATTTCTTTATTCTTCTTACTATTTCCTGGCTGTTATTTTTTTATTCGACACCACCTAGAAAATTACATTGTAGGTCAATTATATATATATATATATATATATATATATATATATATATATATATATATATATATATATATATATATATATATATATATATATTTGTATATGTGTGTGTGTGCGTGTGTGCGTGTGTGTGTGTGTGTGTGTGTTGCACAATTCATTTTTAAAAAAATAATTGATAAAATTTCCTTATTCTTCTTACTATTTCCTGGCTGGAAGTTATTTTTTTTTCTTATTCGACACCACCTAGAAAATTACATTGTAGGTTATAGATATATATATATATATATATATATATATATATATATATATATATATATATATATATATATATATATATATATATATATATATATGTATATATATATATATATATATATATATATATATGTGTGTGTGTGTGTGTGTGTGTGTGTGTGTGTGTGTGTTGCACAATTCATTTGGAAAACTATTTGCTAAAAGGTAATAATCTATGCAACTTTTGTGTTACTAAGACGTTTTGTTACAATAATGTTAGGTTATGTTAGGTTTTAATCTTCCTATCTCGACACCCGTTATTCGTTTCATAACGTTTGCACTTCCTGATGCAAACGCTAGCATTTAGATTTCAAGTATTCTTGAGTAATATATGAAAAACTATAAATTACGTTTCTACAACCCGTCTTTTTAACTTTAATAACCTATAAGAGACTAGGAGATTTTCAACCGGGAAAGTAATATTTTATCAAGATATAAAAGACAATAAATCATTGATGAACTACTTCCTTCAAATAAAATAAACAAGACTGCTCGTCATGGATGTACTTGAAGACATTCTTCACTTATTTCAACATTTACTTTTTTCTTACCAAGCAAATATATATGCATATGCCTATAACGTATAGCTGGCTTATCAAGCATGTATATATGTATGTATGTATGTATGTATGTATGTATGTATGTATGTATGTATGTATGTATGTATGTATGTATGTATGTATGTATGTATGTATGTATGTATGTATGTATGTATGTATGTTGTATGTATGTATTGTTACGTGCTTAGGCTCGAATAAACAGTAAGATAGAAAGAGTGAAACTTAATATACAATTTATTAAGCACAACTATTTTCCAGAAAAAAAAAATAAACTTACTGTTTTAAGAATGAATTCCAAATTAATCCTCCAATCCAAAAGTCCTGGTAATAAAATGTCCTAATAATTCCCAGTTCGAATCTTAGTGACGCATCCAAGATGGAAGACAATATCACGTGATGAAGTCAGATCTGGGCTTATGAAATTCAATGACCACAATTTTTTTCAAGATAAATAACAAAATCAATCCTCTTGATCCAAACGAATTAAAATAATTTCCAGTACAAGGTAATTTAAATTAACTCAAAACGACACACAACGTAGTATTCTAACAGCCCAACTTCTACCAAATAGTTTGCTCTAGAACATAATTTGTATACCTGTTTTTACGTAAACAAGGAAGGGGTCACATGATCCTTTAGAATCTTGACAACAAATTTACGTTCAAAACATCTCCTGCACACCGTATGACCCAACTAGAAATAGAAAGATGTTTGAAAAAAAAGCTCCATAATCTCCTTGGAATCAACAATCATATTAAAAGCTTGTTTACAACTCTGAAGCCATGTCGGAAATGAGGTCAACATCTGGAGTTTATTTGTAAAGTACAGGTTATCTCCCAATGAATGAATCTTAAACTGAAAATGTCAAATTTGAATCTGACAAACAAACAATTAAAATGAAAATAAATGACTTCAATCAAATATACGTAAGAGTATGTATGTATATGTATGTATGTATGTATGTATGTATGTATGTATGTATGTATGTATGTATGTATGTATGTATGTATGTATGTATGTATGTATGTATGTATGTATGTATGTGTAACAGAATTCTTACCGAGGGGATGGTGGATTAAATGAGCAACACAAACACAATGTGTGAAAGATAATGTAAATTTATGAAAAAATTATTAATGAAAAATAATGATGTATCAACACAATAACTCATGCGTTCAACCCACAATTACACTCACAACCATTCACAATACATGAATAAATTAAATATTAATACAAAATAAAATACAGATGCAAAGGAATCTCTTGGACTATACACAGATCCATGGAACCTTTACAAAAGTTATATTAACGCAAGTATAAATTGCGATAAATAAATACAAACATCAAACTATACTATCGCACGTATGGATTGTGACAACTAGCACGAACATATACATGTATTTAATCAAGCTGCTAACTTTTATTGAGATTCATGTAATCCCTTGAAATACTACTGTGATTTGAAGTAACTATGTAAATATAACAATGTATTCAATTGCACTACAATTGCAACACACACATGTGCCTCGACCCTGTATAACCGTACGATTCACCAACTGTTGAATCGCCGCCCAGTTTCCCCGAATACCTAGGGTTGACCAATACTTTTATCGGCCGTTTGCCCTTCACGGATCCACCACAGTTATACGTACAGACAGCATACAGCATCTACTAGAACCATCGGTCGCAAATACCTAGATGCCACCCCGGATGTTTACACCTCTAGACAGCTCCGACACTCGGACATTTAGACTTCTAGATTTCCGGATACTTACACATCACGACAGATGTAGACGGACAGACAATCCGACAGACAGACAGTCAGATACATCAATTTGATCTCACAATCAAATGGCTCAATTAATCACATTCAGCTACAATTCAGAGACATTCGGACACGTTCAGCTACAATCAGATACGTTCAGAGACGTTCAGCTACAATCAGATACGTTCAGAAACGTTCAGCTACAATCAGGTACAATTTCAACTACAATAAAGAGACCAAACTAATAATAGTTTCTTCTAAAACAATCTACAACTTAGATTACACTATTGCATTTGAAGTCTAATAGTGACTAGTAATTCCAAATATTCCACGTTTAAATCTGCATTGTAATAAAGGCATCATTACATGAAATGATAAACTGAACAAAATTCACAATAAAACGAAATATAAATTTAACACTCACCCCTTTGTCTGTAGATAGAATGACGAGCTATCTTTACTGTGATAAGATACTTTTGGTCCCGTAATATTTATCAGAACTATTCTGCCTTATATATCCTCAAATAGGTGAGCAGAATTCACGGCAAAATTACCGTGCACCCCGTGATTCTAATGTTCCTGACTTCAAGTGATACGAAGTCAGGCACATGCAAATCGTTACACGCCGCATACCTTGAAAAGCACTTATTCACCCCAGGTAACGCATGTACGACGAAACAAAACAAATGGTGAGATTAGTTTGTAATTCAAGAAGAAAAAAAATTCAATTTTCTCCTAATTCTGTGACAATACCTCCCCCCTAAGAATAAAAATGTACACATTTGTAAAACTAACACAGAATAGAAGAAAAGTAACTACTGATGATATTTTACAACATTTCCACTGGTTATACTACAATCTGGAATTTTATACTGGGCAAATTCATCCAAATTTCCCATCTTGCCCTACTCAAGGAGTCTGCGCCTATATTTTCAACTCCCCATATTGCTACACGGAAACGATAAGGTTGTAGTGTTAGCGCCCAACGCATCAACCGAGCGTTAGCGACCTTGGCCTTGTTTAAATGCAGTATGGGTTGGTGATCAGTCTCGAGAACGAAATCTCTCCAAAATAGATATGCGTGATACTTCCCAATTCCCCATACTACGGCCAAACATTCCTTTTCTATGACGGAATAATTTTTCTCCCTGGGTAGCAATTTCCTACTCGAGTAAGTTGCGGTTAACTTACTGTCGTCTTGCTCTTGCAGTAAAACTGCCCCCAACCCAGTTTCAGAAGCATCTGTTCTTAGAATAAAAGGTTTGCTGACATCTGGCAATTTTAATATAGGTGCACTAACCAGTTTCTCTTTCAGAGCACAAAATGCTTTATCTTGTGACGGTCCCCATTCAATTTTGTTTGGTTGCCCCTTCTTGGTCAAATCAGACAGTGGGCTGCAAAGTTCGGTATAAACTTTCTATAAAAACCTACTAGACCTAGAAATGATCTTACCTGCGTTTTGTTGGTTGGCTTTGGTGCGTCTTTAATTGCTTCAACTTGCTTGGGGTGAGGTTTGGGGTAACTGACCCATACTGCTGACCCTATGACTCAAACAATCTAAATCTGTATAACCAATAATGCATTTAGTGGGTCTCACTGTGAGGTTCGCACTGCGGAGTATTGAAGAGCTCGCTCAGGACGGACACGTGCTCACTCCAAGTATTCGTGTACACGAATATGTCGTCTACAAAGCTATCAACGTTTGCTAAACCTTTCAGCAACTTTCGCATCAAACGACAACAGGTAGCGCTGGCTCCAACTAACCCGAATGGCATCACTTTGAATTGATACAATCCTTTCTCGGTCGCAAATGCTGTTAAAGTTCGGGACTCTGGGACAATGGGAACCTACCAATATCCCTTGCACATATCCAATTTGGAAATCCATCGCTTTCCCAACAACTTTGCAAAGAGACCCTCCATATCTGACATCGAACACAGTGAATTTATTCAACTGCCGAAAATCGATACAGAATCGGTTCGTCCCGTCCTTTTTCCTGACTAGCACTACTGGAGAAGAACATGGCGAGTTGGAGGGTTCAATCACCCCCAGATCCAACATTTTACCCAACTCTTCGTCCACAGCTTCACGTGCGTTGTATGGCACCGGATAGCCCTTGATTTAAATAGGGTCAGACGTATTCAGTTTAATTTTGAGGTCCAACAAAGTTGTACAACCTGGTCTGTCTGTGAATACATAAGAGTGTTTAGCCAAGAGCGCATTAATCTGGTCTTTCGTCAACTCCGCACTCACATCGACGTTATCTATCCCTTCCCCGCAACTCCCAAGGGACATTCAAGGGAACTCTCGATATTCGAATCTGCTTCATCATCGTCTACGACTGCCGTACAAACGACATATAAAACCCCCTTTTCAACATTGTCGCTCTGTCTCTTGATATACAACTTGAGCATGTTATCATGGAATGTCTTTAAATTACCGTCCATGTCAATTTTATAGTCCATGTCACCTCTTACATCTTTAGCTTCATAGGGACCTTTCCACTGGACTAGTAACTTATTTGAGCTCGTTGGAAGAAGCAATAGCACCTGATCTCCTACAAGAAATTTCCTATTTCGCGCTCTGCGGTTATAATACTTGGCATATCTGCGCCCCGATTTAATTAATTCGTCACGTGCCATCTGGCATGTCCTCTCAAGTTTATTTCGCAGATCTAACACGTACTGGTAAGTTGTTTTTATTTCCTCGTTCGCGACATCACCAGTCCATAGTTCGCGTAGTATTTGCATCGGGCCTCGAACTGTTCTTCCGTACAACAGTTCGAAGGGTGAAAACCCTAAACTTTCCTGCGGTGCTTCACGGTACGCGAACAGAACAGCGTTTAAATAACGGTCACAGTCTTGCGGACGTTCCGCGCACATCTTTCGTAGCATGCTTTTAAGGGTACCATTAAACTTCTCTACCAGTCCATTGCACATCGGATGGTATAGGGTAGTGTTTAGCTGTTTGATGGATAACAGCCTACTTATTTCACCCATGAGGTCAGAGGTGAATTGGGCACCACAATCAGTGAGGATTTCTTCTGGCACCCCTACCCTACTGAAGATATCAACAAATGCTTCAGCTACCCTTTCCGTTTCAATAGTTGGTAACGCTACGGCTTCGGGGTATCTGGTCGAGTAATCAACCAGAGTAAGTATATACCGATTCTTTCTTTCGGTAACTGGGTGTATTGGTCCTACAATATCTACTGCCACTCTTTCAAACGGTGTATCTATTAATGGCATCTGTCCTAAGGGCAGCCTTGTGACCCTTCCTTTACATACGGTTTTCTGACATACGTCGCACGACCTACAGAACCGTGTGACATCGCCATTAACACCAGGCCAGTAGAATTCAGCGACTACCCTGCTAGTGGTCTTAGCCTTACCTAGGTGTCCTGCCATGCTTGACTCATGCGCCACCCTAAGTACTTGAGATCTATATCTCTGGGGTACGACCACTTGCCAATACTTCTTACCCTCCCGAGCACTAAACTTTCTATGAATTAATCCGTTCTTGCGTACGAATCTCGAGCTACCCCCACCCTTGCAGTGTTTAATCGCGCCAGACGTGATTTTCTCAACAATTGTCTTGATGGATTCATCACGTTCTTGCTCTTGTTTGAAATCATCACGCGAAAATCCTGAGATCGATTGAGAGACTATTAATTTATGAAACGCGGTTTTCTCTCGCCGTGTTTGCGCTCGCGTTTCGATTGCCTGGGTCAAAGGTATTTTAAAATCGGCCATGGTTGGAAGACGGGAACCTTCAACATTACCGATCGTCAGATCGTAAATAGGGTTTTCCATACAAAGGGCATCAACAGTTCCAATTAGGAAAGGTGTTTTTACCGTGATCCTTGCTACGGGAATGCGACCGATCCTCTGATCAAGTAACATACATGGGGACTCCCAGCCGAGCATTTGGTTATCCTGCACGAGACTACGTTTGATCACTACGCCCGTGCAACCAGTGTCACGTAATACTGTGACTTCTCGACCGTTGACAAACCCTCTCGCGGTTGGTACACGCGCTTCGGGAAATAGACATGTGCCAAGCGAATGAATACAAGGTTCTACCTGTACGATAGATATTATCAGATATACCTTTACTTTGTATAGCCACGGCTACCTTATGTGCAAGTCCCTTTCTTTTAGGACAGTCTTTTTGAACATGACCCCATGCATTACACAAGTAACATTGCAGACGCTGAATACCTGGATTCCTAACTGACCTATTTGCCTCAGCTGACTTCACAAGCTCCCTAGGCATCGGTCTCACAGACTGGTTTCCAGACTTAAAATCTTTTGAAACCACGTTCTGGGTTCTTCCATGAGCTTCGGCAAAGAAATCGGCTTGCTTAGCCATATCTTTTACGTTTGTGAAGACTTTCTCTTTCAGAAATTGATCTAATTCCCGCCCAACTGTATTAAATAATTGATCTCTGAGCAAGAAATCAGTCAACCCTTCAAACGTTTTCACCGCTTTGCCGCATTCAATCCACCGCTCAGAATAGTTCGCAATTCTAACGGTGAACTGAATAAAGGTTTCTCCCTTATCGGGCTTGCTATACCTGAACTTTTTACGAAAACCCTGTTCAGTAAGCTCGTACCTTTTAAGAAGTGCTTCCTTTAGGACGTCGTACTTAAACACATCGTCTCTAGGAAGTCGTGAATATACATCCAGTGTTTTACCTTTTAATAGAGCACTAAGATGCAGTGCCCAGTCATTTTGACTCCACTTCTGGTTTTCAGCATACCGCTCAAACCGATGAAGATAACTATCCATGTTATCTTTTTCATCGTCAAAGGGAGGTAGTTTGGGGCCCATTAATTTGCTAGAGGCAGAATCGTGTTCTCTTCCAGATGTTGCTAATTCTACCTTACGCTCATGATCCCGTTGCTTTGCTTTTTCTTCTAACTCTAACATTTCTACTTTTGTTCGTTTATCTGACTCCACTTTCCTTTCCTCCGCTTCCCTTTCCCATTCTATCATGTCGTTTTTGGCCTGCTTCTCTAATTCTATCTTTTTATCCTTTCGGCCTGCTTTTCTAATTCTATCTTTTCCTTTTGGGCCTGCTTCTCTAATTCTATCTTATCCTTCTCAAATTATATCTTTTCCCTCTCAAAGGCCCAATTCCTTTCATCGGCTTCCCTTTCTAATTCCCGTTTCCTTTCTTCGGATTCCCTTTCTGATTCCCTTGCCCTTACCCTTTCTTCCCTTTCCCGGGCTTGTTCTTCCTGAATAAATTTCCTTAGACTTTCACCTTCATACCCAAATTCTTTGCCTTAGGCAACCAAGTCCTTAAGGGATGGCATGACAATGACAATTGTAATATGAATATACATATATATACCACAGGCTGAACTTATCTTCCTGATGAAGGTAACCAAACCAATGCTTATACTGGACTCACGGACCTAGATAAGGAAAACAAAAATAAACCCCAACTTGAGTATTATCTTGTCAAGAAGGTCACGCTCAAATATAAACATTAAATGTATACTTTCACAAAAAATGATTGACAGTTCACTTAATCCAGCGATCCCACTTCTGACACCATTGTAACAGAATTGTTACCAAGTGGATGGTGGATTAAATGAACAACACAAACACATGGTGTGAAAGATAATGTAAATTTATTAAATAAATTATTAATGAAAAATAATGATGTATCAACACAATAACTCATGCGTTCAACCCACAATTACACTCACAACCATTCACAATACATAAAAAAATCAAATATTAATACAAAAATAAAACACAGATACAAAGGAATCTCTTGAACTATGCACAGATCCAAGGAACCTTTACAAACGTTATATTAACGCAAGTATAAATTGCGATAAATAAATACAAACATCAAACTATACTATCGCACGTATGGATTGCGACAACTAGCACGAACATATACATGTATTTAATCAAGTTGCTAACTTTTATTGAGATTCATGTAATCCCTTGAAATACTACTGTGATTTGAAGTAACTATGTAAATATAACAATGTATTCAATTGCACTACAATTGCAACACACACATGTGCCTCGACCCTGTATAACCGTACGATTCACCAACTGTTGAATCGCCGCCCAGTTTCCCCGAATACCTAGGGTTGACCAATACTTTTATCGGCCGTTTGCCCTTCACGGATCCACCACAGTTATACGTACAGACAGCATACAGCATCTACTAGAACCATCAGTCGCAAATACCTAGATGCCACCCCGGATGTTTACACCTCTAGACAGCTCCGACACTCGGACATTTAGACTTCTAGATTTCCAGATATTTACACATCACGACAGATGTAGACGGACAGACAATCCGACAGACAGACAGTCAAATACATCAATTTGATCGCACAATCAAATGGCTCAATTAATCACATTCAGCTACAATTCAGAGACATTCAGAGACGTTCAGCTACAATCAGATACGTTCAGAGACGTTCAGCTACAATCAGCAACAATTTCAATTACAATAAAGAGACCAAACTAATAATAGTTTTTTCTAAAACAATCTACAACTTAGATTACACTATTGCATTTAAAGTCTAATAGTGACTAGTAATTCCGAATATTCCACGTTTAAATCTGCATTGTAATAAAGGCATCATTACATGAAATGATAAACTGAATAAAATTCACAATAAAACGAAATATAAATTTAACACTCACCCCTTTGTCTGTAGATAGAATGACGAGCTATCTTTCCTGTGATAAGATACTTTTGGTCCCGTAATATTTATCAGAAATATTCTGCCTTATATATCCTCAAATAGGTGAGCAGAATTCACGGCAAAATTACCGTGCACCCCGTGATTCTAATGTTCCTGACTTCAAGTGATACGAAGTCAGGCACATGCAAATCGTTACACGCCGCTTACCTTGAAAAAGAACTTATTCACCCCAGGTAATGCATGTACGACGAAACAAAAAAAATGGTGAGATTAGTTTGTAATTCAAGAAAGAAAAAAAATTCAATTTTCTCCTAATTCTGTGACAGTATGTATGTATGTATGTATGTATGTATGTATGTATGTATGTATGTATGTACGTACGTACGTATGTACGTATGTTTGTCTGTCTGTCGGTCTGTATGTATCTATGCATGTATATATGAATGCATGTATGTGTACTTGTTTTAAGATCATATGGTAGTAACACACACACTCACACACACACGCACACACGCACACACAGATATATATATATATATATATATATATATATATATATATATATATATATACATATATATATATATATATATATATATATATATATATATATATATATATATATATATATATTACTGCTAAAATTTCAGTAATTTAACATACTTTAGTAAGGAAAACGCATTACTGAAATTACACACTTGATCGGATGTATACTTTCAACGGCAGACCATTTTATTTGTTGTTGTCTTTTGTTGATGTTGCATGTTTGTTACTTGTTTTTTTGGTGGGTGGATTACCGATTGGCCTAAGGCGCTCAAAGTTCCAGTTCACTGCCATCTCACATCTGTCTACGTGGCTTTGAGTCTCATGCTCGGCTTACTTTGGAACAAGAGAAAACGTGCCAGTAGCTTCTCGTTGGTCTATCATCTTCGCAATGTTTTCTAGGGTTCTTCCTCCACCATTTACAATCGCCCTATATCTAGCCTATATTGTGCTGAATAATGGCGGTAAATTCTACAAGAACAACAACTTGCTTGGTTGGGTGGTTTGTTTGTCAATTGTATTTTAACCTTACGTTTATTACTATATTATTTTCTTAAGGGGAAACTTGTGTACACACGAAAAGCAATTATTGTGACTAAATCGAGCTGTACACATACAACCCTACATCCCTAAAATAAACTGAAAAACACTTATCGTCTCGCATCCATTCTCCTTCACGAACAGTATCTTCAGAACATCAAGTACAGATATATACCTAGAGCACTCGTAATGCTCTCTAACAAACGTTTAAATTAGATCAAGAAACTTGTCTCGACAACCCAGATAGTTAATTTATGACAATTCGTGTACCCTTCGTTTTTTCCTAACTTCAAATGTCATTTTCAAATACTGGACCACTTTTAAATAACAGATATATCAAGATGGTGGCTAATAAACCTGTTGCAGATTCTTCATATCAAATATTTTAGAGACATTGTAAAACCATATGATCTACTGAGTAATATTGTAGGATAAAGTTTAAGCGGAGAGACTTACATAGTGTCTTATTACGTTACAACGGAATGTATATAGTATATCTGAGGATAAAATTTACACAGACCTGCAGCATAAATGTAGACGTATCCCGGAGATCACTAGCTGTTTTGATTGTGACCCAGATTAGAAGTATTAAATCACTTGGAATTGTTAGAGAGATAGCAATCTGACGATGTGAAAATTGTATGTTTTTTTTTTAAGTCCTGCCACTGTTGAATTAGAACAAACGAGACGAATACAGATCAATTATGCAACATTTTTTTATATTTGTTTTCGTAAAATACAAACATTTAGAAACCTCTTTCGCATGTTAGATAGTGACCAAATTGTTTATTCCTTAATCATATGCTTAAAATATATCTTAACATTTAATGCGTTAATTTATTTTATTAACTGGAAACATACAATTTATAAGTTTAAATGTATTGTAAATGAGTGGGATTTCTTGACAAACTTGACTTTATTATTTAGAATGTTAACCTGTAACATTTACCCTGAAATGTTCTTGAAGGTAAAGTGCATATTCAGTAAGCTGTGTGTTATAGAAGAGTTTACATACTGCCAGAACTTCTGTTCCATTTAAAAAGTGTGGGAAATATTTAATCGTCTTTGACAGCAGATAAAATTTTTTCATATTTTATGTACATCATTAAAACATTCAAGACTAAAAAATAAATCGTTATTTCAAATAACGACATGACAATGATGTAAGTGCACCGTTTATATAGGCTTAACATGTTTAAACACGTGTACATGTTCATGGTTCTACACTTTGATGAAACGCTGAACGTACAATGCATGTTTCTGAAAGTATCCATTAATATTTTTTTAATGTTTGAAAACAAATGGAATATGTAATAATATATAACCACATTTGTGTTATGTTCCGAATTGGGTTGGTTCGTTCCACCAGCTCAGAACAAAACATTAATTTCTTGCTGTCTATAAATATCACATTTATTAAACAAAAATGATGCACATATACGTTTAATAAGGCGACTACACTGTAATTAAGGGACATTAAATAATTATCAATGTAGGGAACATGCAATCATTTGTATATATAACGTCAGGGAAGACATGAAATGGGATGCCATTTAAACATCGAAAGTTATAATAACTACACTTCAAGAATGCTGAAAATTCCTGCATTGTTAAAGACTACAAGCTGGTCTACGAGAACTTGAACAAGATAAAGGTAACTAAAATCACACAGATGTTAATACAACCTTAAGTGCTATTAAATTTCTTTGAAATTTCCTTTAACGACGGCATGGCAGCGATCAACGCCAATATTTAATCACTATACATTTTTTCCGGGACTAAAATATAACAGAAAACAATGATATTGTTTTATACTAACTTAAATTGGCACCATTTGTAACCAACAACAATTAATTTGGGAAAAACTTGCACACTATCCTCGATTAAGTAAATCCAAATTGACCTACAACACCTGAAATAAATGGTTCGGCCATATCCAGAAGATGTGCTTACTGAATTGTAACAGAGAAATGGGCGCATTTTCCATGGGATTTCAATAGTTTTCACAATACCAATGATACAAATTTCACAAAATGTATCTGGACAGCGCTGAAATTTGACAGGCTGATCTTTAAAATGGAATTGAATTATTTTGAAGCAATTCCCTCTAAATATACATCCACACTAGACCTAGATAAGAGTCATTATCATACACCATTCCATCAATTGTAAAACTAGCTTGTTTCTGGAATATTCTTAGCACAACAAGACGTTATCTATAACCTCAATTCAAGGACAAAAGTTAGCTATGTAACCATGTTGTTTACATTTGTCAGTAATTATCCGTAAGGAAGAATGCATGTTATGTGAATTTATAGGTTGGACATATCTGATTTGTTTGTGATTGTACCAATTGAAAATATTAATATACAAAAACAGTGAGATTCTGAAGGCAATGTAACCTCATTACTGATGTGAAGAGAACTTGAGAGTAACCTTTAGGCTTCTCTAAGGTACACGCCAAGTTAGTTTGCACATTTGATCAATAATATTAAAATGAAATGTCAAGACGGAAGAAAATGTAGATGTATTCATTACTCACACTCGTTCGTCTGTCTGGAGTTTTAATTATTTAGGTAATTGTTATAGGGCTAAAATTTAGTTATTTCCGGTGATATGGTATATGTATAAGTTTTAAAAGAGAAGATATACTTGTGTATAAATTTTCTAAATTCTCTCCCAAAAATGTATTAATAGGATGTCTGTGATAAAGAAGTTTTTCGTTAGTCACTGTTCAATTTAGTAGCATATATTTTGGTTAAATATGGTATTATAAACACAATATTCAAATACAAGATGTCAAGTTACATTTCAGCTGAGAAACTGAAACAATGAAGTCAGTAGGATATTTAGAAGATGTGTTTGTAAAGCTTATTAAAATCAATTATAGCAAGTTTGCCTTATTACGTAAACATTGAAATTAGGAACCATTCGTAAGGATATTTCAATATCTTTTAGTAGGTATAAAGTGCTTAAAATGACGTTGGGTAGTTATTGTTTAATTTTAAATAAATTTGCTCATAAGGATAAAGTTTACAAGTAATTGTTACTATTTAATATAATATTTTGGAAATTCTAGCATACAGTATCAGTGGAAAAGAGTGTGTATGAAGAGTAGATATATGACTTTCTTTTAGATTATATAATTTTAATTTTGTGCATGTATATGTAGGTTATGGTTAGATAAAAGATCTGCACCTAACACAGTTAGAGTAGATTAGATATTCGACATGTCCTACATACTATTCCACATTTTAGAAAGAAACAGGTAGATTAAGATTAGCTGCAACGATGAGGCGTATACCATTGTACCCTAACAAATGTTTCAGCACATGATAAGTCGGGACTTTAACACAGATCTAATAGTGGAAGCACTTGAATCGGATAAAGAAAAAAATATCAGCACCACCTACCGAAACAAAAGTCAAAAGAAATTGGTGTTGTGTAAGCTGAGTTGCCAACTGACAGCTTATATAACGATAAACTAAAAGCGAAACAACATTAAACTCGGGTAATTGCAATTCTTTATAATTGTATTAGTTTGACTATTCTAAAGATATTTTTCAAAGCTGTTTTGGAGCTTTATTTCAGCGTTATATGCTTCATTAAGCGCGTCTGTTACGGAGCTATTTATAGAGCATATATTCACAAATAGGTCCGTCAATATCCGTCAATATCAAACACAACATATAGCAATGTTAAGCGATCTAAGGTTTTGAACATTCATCAGCATTGTATTAATATTTTATCTAAACTTTCATATATGATCTGAGTGCAAGTTCACTACTCAAAACAAAGGATGTTTGGTTGTTTTGTTTGACATGTGAATGGCTCTAGGATTTGATGCTCTCAATGTTCAATGTGACTTGGCGGAATCTTTATTTTCATGACACGTGAGTAATGAATATTCGTTTCTTGAAATATATTTTCGAGTTTATTAACAGTTTAGGTTACCTACATGTGCTACCTACAAATAAATTAAGACTATTGGTAAATGGTTATATTCTCTGTGTCTTTAAAACATGTCTAATATGCTTCAGAAAGTATCGAAATGGAAATATTCCCATCGTATAATATATTAAATTAAATTTGAAGTATAACACTCACACTGTTCTTATATATCATATAAACTCGTTTATATTGACGGAGCTTAGATCAATTTAGCCATCTAACTTCTCTTGTTCACTAGTCATTGACCGCATCTACTGATTCGTTATTCGTTTTTTTTCTGTATTCAATCGTGAATTGTTCGGCATTCGCCAGTTTCCAGTTTAATCTGATAACATAATTTGTGATGAGACTTTGATTATCACTTGATTTCGTTTTGTATTCAACCCTCACCTATCAGAGATTCTCAATCTTTTCATTTATAAATATGTTTGTTATTATAGTTATAATCGCTATTTAAACAATTTAATCAGGTGTTATTTTGTCCCTAAATTCTAAAACCGTTTGTCATAAATTGTAAGAGGCACAGATTGGGTGTTAAACAATATCACGAATAAGTCCAATTCAGTCAGGGACCGACTATTTAATTCATTTTTGTCTAGGTGACATTTTGGGGTCTATGATTATCTTTTGAACTAAAATGCATTTTGTTACTTTACTCAATAAATTTAAATCTGTTTGACTTAATATGAAAGTTTTTTATTATTATTTCAGAGCAATTATATTTATTTTAAACTATATGGTGGCTGGAAATTACTAATTTTATTAATATGCCAGCTAGAAGATAAAATTGTATGTCTTTTACCGATAATTTACTCAATTAATATAGAAACCTTTTTTCAAACAATTAGTAACAGACATTTAAATTGTATTATTTCGAGTCTTAAGTCATGATGTGGCATCTGTTGACTAGTTATATTAATGTATGTAGCACTGTGGATTGTGATGCAATTCCGTTCCCCGCACTGGTGTCATCCACGTGCACGAACATTACTAGGCAACTTATTGGCTACATTTTTGACATTGCATATGATACCTGGACTGTGATTATTTAAACTGGCTAGATAACCTGATAACTCCTGTTTTAAGCAAATGCACAGCGGAAAAACCAAATTCTATTGTATGCATCAATTCTTACAGTTTGTATTATATATATACAGTGCAAGAAAGCAATAACATATTTCCCTGCAGTTTCCCACTGTTACTTCTTAGTCATGAAACTGTAAAGAGGAAGTAACGAGTGACCTCGAGAGCTTTGCGTTATCTTAATTTACAACACACCACTGTTTCAAAACCCACGTAGATCTCAGTCGAACTAGGGCCTTGTGTACACATTGGAAGAGGTAAGTACATAGATTGATTTAAGAAAGTTTCTCAATTCCCAGATTTCAATTATTGTAATTATTTCTTTATTTGTTTACTCGTGTTTTACATTTAATATATATATATATATATATATATATATATATATATATATATATATATATATATAATGGAAGTCAAAATATTGCTAGACAGCTGCTAAATGAAGTATATTAGACTGAACATTATATTTGTTCTAAAAGAGGCAACAATTTTTTGTGTCACATCTAAAGCAGTGATTGTGTCTTTTAGGCCACTGAAAACAACGTGGTTTTGTGGATCCTGAAAAGCCAGAGTAAATTAAATTTAAACAAAATATTAAAACGACTGGAAAACATTAAAACTGAATAAAAGATTATAAACTGTTTGCAATAAAATCAACAATACATCAAAATATGTTCGATGGGAATTTTAGTTATGATAATATATATGATCTTTCTTGCTGATTTAATCTATATAGTACCAAACAGCATGATCTCTCTCTCTCTCTCTCTCTCTCTCTCTCTCTCTCTCTCTCTCTCTCTCTCTCTCTCTCTCTCTCTCATGAAAAAGATTTTGTTATCATTTGAAAGCAGAATACTGCTATACTCTGCATTTGTTCATTCAAAACTCATTCTCGTCTAATCGGCTTTTACTTGTTTTCCATTTGTTTTTCCCATCCTTAAGATCACCCACCCCATTCCCCATGTTTTACAAAAGCAGTTCACGCCATGCACACGAATTACAACCAAGCACCTAATTATTTATATCTCAAGACCTGATTATACGATAACAATTTTTTTATGATAAGAAGTTAGATAAGGTCTGATTTTACGAAACTAATCTATCCTACCCTACCACGTTTTATACAATTTACGTTATGGCTACTATTTCTTGTAACTGGATATTTACTCAGTTTGCGAATATATTCCTTACACAGACATTATATTTATATATTCGAAACATACGAGCTAAACCTAAGAAGGCTATTAACAGAAACCAAACTTATATATATATATATATATATATGTGTGTGTGTGTGTGTGTACATATATATATATATATATATATATATATATATATATATATATATATATATATATATATATATATATATATATATATATATATATATATATATATATATAATTTTTGTTTCCTTTCCGTGTTTCCCTCCTGCTCAACCCCGTATTCGTTCTCGTGTTCTCATGGAAGAATTCGATTTCAAATGTTATTGATAAGTCTTGAAAAGAACTAGTTCTTTCAAAATAATGAAAACATAATTCTCGTCATTTCTAATATAAGGTCCTTGTTATCTATTTATCACGATATCAAGATATAATATACTCATCAAGAAAGGTTTACAATACATGATCAGAACGACGCAAGAGTATTCATATTGATCTATGGTGTAGTTGATACTGACATTTACTGGCCTTAGAACACACACACACACACACACACACACACACACACACACACATATATATATATATATATATATATATTCAGAAGGTACATGTGTATGTATATGTACATATGTATATAATATTTTTGTTGGATTACTATGCAAATCAGAATACACATCTTTCAGCAGACCTGTGTGTAGATATATATGGGTTTTAGCTATAACATATGTATGTATATGTCTGTAGAATTGTTCTGTCAATGTTTGCGTATGAATGTATAATCTTCTGGCCTCCCGGCAAACATATATTAATGCATATGAACTCAATATTTTAACTATCTTCAGCAGACGTATATACATGCATGTGTATGTGAATGGTTTCTTTATTTTGTATCAGACGGATATATATGCGTATGTATGTACATTGCTAGGGTGGTGGGTGGTGGGCTGCATCAAGCACATATACATTTATATGCTTCTAGATTTCTCTTCAGTCGAAACATATTACACTAAAGTCTTAGTATTTGTACATGTTGCCTTGAGAACATTATTAGGATGCCAAGAAAATTGTTAGAAATTTTAACTCAAAATGAAATCATTCTTAATACAAGTTAGAAAAACAATGTATTACCAATTTAATGATAATAGATCGATTAGTATGTATAGTCGGACATGTGAGAAGAAAATATAAATATTCTAAACTCTTCATTTTGCATAACATCATAATGTACGTAGGTTGATTTTATATTAAATTTATATCAGTACATAACACATTGTTTGCTAATTTTTTAAGTGTTTATATATAAAGGCTCTCGTCACAGTAATAAAAGGCTTCGAGGCAAAGAACGGTACTATAAATCATAAGTTATAAGTCAGGAATTGCGGGTGTCTACAGCTACAATGTCACTGCATTTGTGAAAGTGTATGCAAGGCATGTAATGGCACGCATACAGTGATATACATATTCAAGGTATTTGACTGGTTGTAAACGTGTTAAACATTCACTTTATCGGCTTTAACATATTGCAAGCTAGCAACACATTAATGTAAGTATATTAGGTAATGGCGATCATAAATTGATCTTTTCATTAATTTGTCTCAAGTAGAAAAACAAACATTATATTATATTATGATCGAGGCTGTGTACTCATATTCCGGGCTCACGTCTTTCATGAAACTAATGTTGTTCACACAATTTTGTCATATGACTACCATTCAGTCAATATTCGAACAACAATTATATTTTAATTACCGAATTGACTCACGCATGGTTAAACTTCAATAAAACATCCAAGACTAACATGCCATTTCTGCTGTAAACCTAAAGAGATTTACTCAGTGTCACGTCATCTTAACGTTTCCTAATTGACTTAACATCAAAACAAGGTTTGTCTTACAAGGCGGAAGTTCATACACTAGGTCGGAAGGTGTTCTACTGTCACTGGGTTGAATGTGCACCCTGGTCACGGTGCATCCTTCATGAAGCATGCATGAGCTAGGGTGTCATATATACAATTTAAGTAATATAATTTTATATCTGCGCCTTATCCTATATGAATGGTGACATTCTCGTGTGATTTGCTTGATGTTACGAATCTATTTCAGGAGTTTTATTTCCACATTGTATGTTACACATATAGAACATTGCAATGAATATATTATTTCAAGGCATGATGTCAAATATTCCAATTGTGGTCAATTGATTTTCTGAAGAAAAAATATCATATCCATTGAATTAATTTACTCTACAAAAGCATGTTATGGGAAGAAAAAAAATTAAAACGGAGAAACAAACAATTAAATTAAAATAAATATCTACGAAATCAGATATACATAACATATCACACATTCATCTTAGTAGGACCATGCACCATACCTAGGTATCCGCGTGCTTGACACTCAAAGTGTTGAGAAAAATAATTACATAAATTTAGCACCCACCCAACAATAATTCAAGTCAAGTTGATATATATAATTGTCATTGAGATTTGTGGAAAATATGTGTTCGTGAATTCACAAAAGTATACACTCTCTCTATAAAACCATGTTGTATATTAGTATCTCAAAATACATTTGTTTTAATACGTTTTCATTGTGCAGAAAGTCAATTGATGGTTTGATTGACGTGCTATATGTTAAGAATTATAGTGTTACTAGTCTGATTTATATGAAAGTATGTGTTATATCGATTGTTATTAATAACATAATTGATAAAATGTTCTAAGCTCAGCGTATATCTAGTCCGGTATATGAATTGATAGTTCATATGTGCGTAATATGGGTTGATATTCTTTATAATGTTTAGATCCATTTCTGTCTAATATTTAAGAAATACTTTCAATCTGAAAGTATATGTTGTTTAAGTTGGAGCATGACATGGACGTACTTCTTCTTAATCTATTTCATTTTCATTTATTGGAATAATTGGATTAAAAATGTAAGTACTTTGTAAATCTGATCTCAGATAAATCGTATTTCTGCACTAATCTGCCTTATAAGCACGTTTAGTATTTTTGGTGTATATGTTTTGTCTACATCGACCAACAAATTATCATTTATTCCTTTAGTCAATATATACCTTTCACACGAATTGAAATGGAAACAAATTATTCTCCATAGTAATATATCATCAAGATCTAATATAGTCTCAACTGATATTATCTATATAAAATTAGGCAGAAATAAATACAAAAGGTAAATTGCAAGCTTTTGAATTATTTTGAATGGAGACAAAATGACAAAGAAACGTGTATAAACCTTACATAAGATCATCCTTTGCAAATTAAAGCATACACGATGGCTGCTATAGGGGGTTTCACGGTTACTAGCTCACCAGAGGGCGTATCGGTGCAGCTCACTTCCGGATAGTTCAATAATTAGAGATGGCAGACGTTGATCAAGACAATTTGACAAACCGCTCACATTTTGCAAACATGATCGATATCTCACTATCTTAAAATGAAATTATATCAATATTTGATAAATTGTTGTTACATCTTTAATTTTTTCACTAACTTGCGCTGCAGCCAGCTTTTAAAAAAATGTTTTCTGCCCGTTTCAGATCTTCATTATCTTTCCATTACTACATTATGTACTAGTTGGTGTTATTTGAATGTGCGCTCGCTGCGTAAAAGTTCTTGCAATTTATCTCGCTTAAAGAATATTGAAAAGATGTTTATTTTTTTACAGTTTTAATCATAGCAGTAAATTTATGTTGAACGACAACAAAAAAACTTTTTAAAGCTCCTTTATTATTGATTTAGACTGTTGCATTTCTATTAATGTTAATTATATTTTAAATGAAATAACTTTAGTTTCTTTTAAAATGCACAAATGTCGTCCGTGCTTGAACAGACAGGCGCACGTACGAGTCTCCTTGATGATTATTCTAATTTTATTTCCTGGAACGGATGGAAATTTTAGAGTATATAATGTGGAGAAATATCTGTTAGACACACTATGCGTGTAAAGGACATTTGTGGTTCTCACCTTTCTGCCTGTCTGTCTGTATGTCTGACTGTCACATTTCATCTGTTGCATTGGGTATGTATATCCGCAAATTAATGTGTTCGCATACGTATATTACATAAACATACTTCAGGTGAAAAATGAGTATAATTTGATGCTAAGAAAAAACTAGTGACCGTTAGAAAAAAAAACAAAGATGAATATTTGTGAGTATTTATTTATTATTGACTTGTAGGGCTTTTTCTTACAAACAGTCTCTTTCTTAAAAATAATGCTGTTTGCAATTTACATCCGGTCACGTGGATTAATATTGATTTAAAAGAAGAACTAAAGTAGAAGGACGAAATCTATGAAATAACTGTATTTTTAAAACTTACATCTTTAATGCAAGGAAAGTTAAACAGAATTAAGCTAATTTTAATAAGGCTGTTCTAAATGAATTTGCAGGTGTCAATCAGAAATCTTGTTAAAGACTCTAGCAGATTTGAAAGTTATTGCATGTACCGTCCGATACTTGTTGTTCAAAATTCTAAACGAAAATGAAACCAGTTAAAATGTCATTAATCTGAAAATCGTACAATTTTTACACCCAAATATGAAACAATATTCCATCAGCATTAATTACACTCCTTTATCGATAGCTAATGTAATTATTGCTTTGTCAAATTCATCTGAATACATCAATATACTGTTCCATTTTTAAAATAAAAAAAAAAGAACAACAACATTTCTGAATTAAAATATTTAGCATTACATATCAGCTGCTGGATTGAATTCATATTATAATTTTCTTATCGAACTTGTGTTATAACTTTCTTAATTCGTGTTATAAACGAACTATTAGCCTTGCGAAAGTAACTGAGAAAGAAGGATATATCAACATATCAAAAATGCAAATTGTTGAGATTATTTTTCTTTAAAGTTATGAACCCAAAAAAATGCAATAAATGTTTCAAATCGGAAAGCAAGGTGAAACGTTCCTACAATTGTGTCTGAAATTATGGATAGTGAATCTATATTTTCGGGTATAATATAAATATGGCCAGTGTATTTAATTTAATTAATTTACATTCTTTAAGTATGGAAAGGAAATATTTAATTTCCTGATGTAATGTAAGTATGGGCACCGAATCTAATTATCTGATTTATTGTCTATAATTATTCTCCTAGTATGAACAAAATAAGTCTGACATATATAATTGATTCATTGATTTTCCTTTGTTGACTTTATGTTTCGCTAATCAAGTGGCCATACATCACAATTAATTTTACTATATGTTCTCTACATATATTTCTCAGCACTGACCTTTCCACAGTGTGACAATCATTACAAATCATATAAAAATCTAAAATACCCCCAAAGATGACTTCACGGTGAAATTCTTGTCAAGGGTTGACCGGCATTTTTTTGAGTGGCTGCACTGTAAACAGAGCAGCATGTACACAGAACACTGATTTCACTTCCGGATCATCACTAAGGCCTAATTACACAGTGTGCACTGTCGCCAAAATACATACAGACAGCCACTCTCAGAGTTCCTATTCTCAAGAATAAACAATTAACTTTAAATCCATACCAAAGATGCATCAATATAACTCTTCTATCACCACCAAAAGGAGAGAGGAAAAAATGTTCTAAAAATAGACTAGAACTACATTCGTGGGTACTGAACTGGAAGTATTAATTGTGATGAGATTCCTGACAGGCCCAACTTGTTGGGGCAAATTTTAGTAAAACTTTTATATTTGAATGCCACACCTATTTGAACTGTATACATGAAGTCTTTTTGAATTTCCTTGCATCCAAGACACGTGACACCTGTTGGAAAGTGTGTAGTGCTGGTGTTCCACAGGGTGCACGTACTGATCCATGTGCTCTTGAGAAACCAAAACTAAATTTGCTATATCTTCCTTAATTATAGGACTTTTTCAATGCTGTAAAAACCTAATTGTATTACAAGATAAGGCCTGTCTGAAAATGTGTTTAAAGTTTATACATTTTGATCAATTAAAATTTTAATGGAAATTTAAATAAACATTTAAATTTATAAACAAAATTTTATGAAAAAATTAAATTTTCATAAAAGTTTGAAAACAGATTTTGTCAAAGTTTAGACAGAAAAATTCATCAATCAATGATCTTTAAAATATATATTGGTTTGGGTCTGTGCAACTGAGAACATTTTTCCCAGGGGTAGTGAAGTAGCATGACTCATAGTATTTTGGCAACAAGCCGCAATATGCCTGTCAAGGTGTATATAGGTGTACACACTAAAGAAGCAACAACAGGTGCTATGTTCCATATTTATTGTGTCAGGTATTTAGGCAGTTATTTGTATAAAAAATAGTGCACTCAGATTTAAAAATCTGATGGGACCACTTCCATGTTTAATAGGAAAATTGCATTACATTTCAGTGTCGATAACTACAAAAAGCAACAATAAGATAGGAAAATACAGCTTTTAGGCAGGCTTTACCTTACTGAACAATGGTGCTAATCTCTCTCATGAAGATCTAAGCCATGTCCTTGAGGTGCTGTATATTAGTATGGTGATATCATGATCACTTATGGCAGTGCACTGCATATGTCCTTATGAAACCTTGCTATCACCACCAGACTGCTGGAGAGCTTCCAAGCTGATCCACCACTAACACTTTGTTCCAGATACCAGCCTAGACCTGAAACGATATAAAATGTTTCACTTATATTTAGAAAACAGTAAGATGTATGCAAATGAAGTTAAAATGTGTTAGATATAGTGATTTCTAAAAAACATTCAGGCTGCAAGCATAGGAAATAAATATTAAACTTGACAGAGTGACACTCAGAAATGTGAAGTAATAGTCATGTATTAAAGTAATAAATTCATCCTAAAAGTATATGAAGTTTCTATAAGCATATCTGGTCATTTACAGGTTAAATAACTAATCAGGTAGACTATGCATCACAAACTTTAAGGAAATGCGGGGACGGTGAGGTTTGATCATTGGTGGAAACATTAGTACATGCCAGTATACAGGAAAGTCAAGCGACAATGTAGTAAAAAAGAATATATTACTATAAGCAATCTTATTCATGAGGGAAATAATAATTCTGGATATTGCAAGAGAATACAGCCAAATGTGGCCACACATATCAACTACAGGTACCAATACATCCTATATCATAAACTAAATGTGAAATTCTGATCCCCAAAACTTGTAAACAAGAATGGAAATTTGCATATGTGGGACATATACAATGTAAATGTTATGATCAAATATGCAAAAATAATTCCAATGATCTGTTTGAACATTTAAAGTGTATTTTTAAGGGTGTTTGATACCAATCATTAACCTCAATGGTTCGATAGAATCAGATATCAGCTGATATTACAATACCGCACTCTATCCAAGTACTGAATTGAAATATGTTACCATACATGGGCATATTAATGAAGAAAATAACATTCTGGGATACATTTAGTGCACACAGCCAGAAATGTGTCTTACAGATTCACTGTAGGTACAATGTCAGCCTATATGATATACTGAATGTGAACTTTGGATCCCAAACATTCTAAACTATGTGAATATTTGTTCATATGGGATATGTAACCATGCTAAGATCAGTTGTACACAATTAAACTCAAAATATCTGTTTGAATATATCTTATGCAATCTTTAGAGTCTCAGTTAACAAATATTATTAGTAATTAACAATGCATAAATTAAGATGGATCATTAGAATTCACATAACATCATACAGGCCACAATGCCGCACTTCACTAATCAATATCTTAACCAAATTGAACAATACAATTGAATGCATTTTGTGTTCAACTTACATCATTTTGCTGTTTTCTTACATCCAAGGGTAAATATACATGTGGAAAGTATATTTTATCCATTCAGCCTGCATTTCATTCTCAGAAATTTTAAACTGATTTAGTAGAGAACTTAAGTAGGTTCTAGTATAAAGTTTTCATCACTGTCCTCTCACTAAACACCCTGTAACTATATTTGTTAACAATTACTAAAGGCTATATAAGCAGATATGTGTTACTCAGAAAGTCACCCCATCATAAACACACAAATTAACTGATTGGACCCCTAATAAATAGTTTGAATGATCAATACAAAATAGAATCTGTCTTTCATACATTTTAAATGTATGACTCATTTTGACTTACAAAGATATTTTCTCTGACAAAATTTGACAAATATCCATCATTGTACCTTGTATATGGTGTAGGAGTATAAACATGCTGATATCATTTGATATAATTACCAAAAATATTATGTATGTGCATTTTAAGGGTAAATTTTAATTTTTTAATTTTTTTAAAAACAATTATTAAAATTTTAAAAAATTAAATCAATTTTTAAATTCTAATGTCATTTTTCTATTTTAAATGTTAATATATATATAACACCTTCAAATTTCTTGTGTTGATCATTAATAATAAAAATTTTATAGCAATTTAAAGTTTAATAATAACTGCCTGTACAGGCCATACATCACAATTAATTTTACTATATGTTATCTACATATATTTCTCAGCACTGACCTTTCCACAGTCTGACAATCAATACAAATCATATAAAAATCTAAAATACCCCCAAAGATGACTTCACGGTGAAATTCTTGTCAAGGGTTGACCGGCATTTTTTTGAGTGGCTGCACTGTAAACAGAGCAGCATGTACACAGAACACTGATTTCACTTCCGGATCATCACTAAGGCCTAATTACACAGTGTGCACTGTCGCCAAAATACATACAGACAGCCACTCTAAGAGCTCCTATTCTCAAGAATAAACAATTAACTTTAAATCCATACCAAAGATGCATCAATATAACTCTTCTATCACCACCAAAAGGAGAGAGGAAAAAATGTTCTAAAAATAGACTAGAACTACATTCGTGGGTACTGAACTGGAAGTATTAATTGTGATGTGATTCCTGACAGGCCCAACTTGTTGGGGCAAATTTTAGTAAAACTTTTATATTTGAATGCCACACCTATTTGAACTGTATACATGAAGTCTTTTTGAATTTCCTTGCATCCAAGACACGTGACACCTGTTGGAAAGTGTGTAGTGCTGGTGTTCCACAGGGTGCACGTACTGATCCATGTGCTCTTGAGAAACCAAAACTAAATTTGCTATATCTTCCTTAATTATAGGACTTTTTCAATGCTGTAAAAACCTAATTGTACTACAAGATAAGGCCTGTCTGAAAATGTGTTTAAAGTTTATACATTTTGATCAATTAAAATTTTAATGGAAATTTAAATAAACATTTAAATTTATAAACAAAATTTTATGAAAAAATTAAATTTTCATAAAAGTTTGAAAACAGATTTTGTCAAAGTTTAGACAGAAAAATTCATCAATCAATGGTCTTTAAAATATATATTGATTTGGGTCTGTGCAACTGAGAACATTTTTCCCAGGGGTAGTGAAGTAGCATGACTCATAGTGATTTTGGAAACAAGCCGCAATATGCCTGTCAAGGTGTATATAGGTGTACACACTAAAGAAGCAACAACAGGTGCTATGTTCCATATTTATTGTGTCAGGTATTTAGGCAGTTATTTGTATAAAAAATAGTGCACTCAGATTTAAAAATCTGATGGGACCACTTCCATGTTTAATAGGAAAATTGCATTACATTTCAGTGTCGATAACTACAAAAAGCAACAATAAGATAGGAAAATACAGCTTTTAGGCAGGCTTTACCTTACTGAACAATGGTGCTAATCTCTCTCATGAAGATCTAAGCCATGTCCTTGAGGTGCTGTATATTAGTATGGTGATATCATGATCACTTATGGCAGTGCACTGCATATGTCCTTATGAAACCTTGCTATCACCACCAGACTGCTGGAGAGCTTCCAAGCTGATCCACCACTAACACTTTGTTCCAGATACCAGAATAGACCTGAAACGATATAAAATGTTTCACTTATATTTAGAAAACAGTAAGATGTATGCAAATGAAGTTAAAATATGTTAGATAAAGTGATTTCTAAAAAACATTCAGGCTGCAAGCATAGGAAATAAATATTAAACTTGACAGAGTGACACTCAGAAATGTGAAGTAATAGTCATGTATTAAAGCAATAAATTCATCCTAAAAGTATATGAAGTTTCTATAAGCATATCTGGTCATTTACAGGTTAAATAACTAATCAGGTAGACTATGCATCACAAACTTTAAGGAAATGCGGGGACGGTGAGGTTTGATCATTGGTGGAAACATTAGTACATGCCAGTATACAGGAAAGTCAAGCGACAATGTAGTAAAAAAGAATATATTACTATAAGCAATCTTATTCATGAGGGAAATAATAATTCTGGATATTGCAAGAGAATACAGCCAAATGTGGCCACACATATCAACTACAGGTACCAATACATCCTATATCATAAACTAAATGTGAAATTCTGATCCCCAAAACTTGTAAACAAGAATGGAAATTTGCATATGTGGGACATATACAATGTAAATGTTATGATCAAATATGCAAAAATAATTCCAATGATCTGTTTGAACATTTAAAGTGTATTTTTAAGGGTGTTTGATACCAGTCATTAACCTCAATGGTTCAATAGAATCAGATATCAGCTGATATTACAATACCGCACTCTATCCAAGTACTGAATTGAAATATGTTACCATACATGGGCATATTAATGAAGAAAATAACATTCTGGGATACATTTAGTGCACACAGCCAGAAATGTGTCTTACAGATTCACTGTAGGTACAATGTCAGCCTATATGATATACTGAATGTGAACTTTGGATCCCAAACATTCTAAAACATGTGAATATTTGTTCATGTGGGATATGTAACCATGCTAAGATCAGTTGTACACAATTAAACTCAAAATATCTGTTTGAATATATCTTATGCAATCTTTAGAGTGTCAGTTAACAAATATTATTAGTAATTAACAATGCATAAATTAAGATGGATCATTAGAATTCACATAACATCATACAGGCCACAATGCCGCACTTCACTAATCAATATCTTAACCAAATTGAACAATACAATTGAATGCATTTTGTGTTCAACTTACATCATTTTGCTGTTTTCTTACATCCAAGGGTAAATATACATGTGGAAAGTATATTTTATCCATTCAGCCTGCATTTCATTCTCAGAAAGTTTAAACTGATTTAGTAGAGAACTTAAGTAGGTTCTAGTATAAAGTTTTCATCACTATCCTTTCACTAAACACCCTGTAACTATATGTGTTAACAATTACTAAAGGCTATATAAGCAGATATGTGTTACTCAGGAAGTCACCCCATCAAAAACACACAAATTAACTGATTGGACCCCTAATAAATAGTTTGAATGATCAATACAAAATAGAATCTGTCTTTCATACATTTTAAATGTATGACTCATTTTGACTTACAAAGATATTTTCTCTGACAAAATTTGACAAATATCCATCATTGTAGCTTGTATATGGTGTAGGAGTATAAACATGCTGATATCATTTGATATAATTACCAAAAATATTATCTATGTGCATTTTCAGGGGTAAATTTTAATTTTTTAATTTTTTTAAAAACAATTATTAAAATTTTAAAAAATTAAATCAATTTTTAAATTCTAATGTCATTTTTCTATTTTAAATGTTAATATATATAACACCTTAAAATTTCATGTGTTGATCATTAATAATAAAAATTTTATAGCAATTTAAAGTTTAATAATAACTGCCTGTACAGGCCATACATCACAATTAATTTTACTATATGTTATCTACATATATTTCTCAGCACTGACCTTTCCACAGTGTGACAATCAATACAAATCATATAAAAATCTAAAATACCCCCAAAGATGACTTCACGGTGAAATTCTTGTCAAGGGTTGACCGGCATTTTTTTGAGTGGCTGCACTGTAAACAGAGCAGCATGTACACAGAACACTGATTTCACTTCCGGATCATCACTAAGGCCTAATTACACAGTGTGCACTGTCGCCAAAATACATACAGACAGCCACTCTCAGAGCTCCTATTCTCAAGAATAAACAATTAACTTTAAATCCATACCAAAGATGCATCAATATAACTCTTCTATCACCACCAAAAGGAGAGAGGAAAAAATGTTCTAAAAAAAGACTAGAACTACATTCGTGGGTACTGAACTGGAAGTATTAATTGTGATGTGATTCCTGACAGGCCCAACTTGTTGGGGCAAATTTTAGTAAAACTTTTATATTTGAATGCCACACCTATTTGAACTGTATACATGAAGTCTTTTTGAATTTCCTTGCATCCAAGACACGTGACACCTGTTGGAAAGTGTGTAGTGCTGGTGTTCCACAGGGTGCACGTACTGATCCATGTGCTCTTGAGAAACCAAAACTAAATTTGCTATATCTTCCTTAATTATAGGACTTTTTCAATGCTGTAAAAACCTAATTGTATTACAAGATAAGGCCTGTCTGAAAATGTGTTTAAAGTTTATACATTTTGATCAATTAAAATTTTAATGGAAATTTAAATAAACATTTAAATTTATAAACCAAATTTTATGAAAAAATTAAATTTTCATAAAAGTTTGAAAACAGATTTTGTCAAAGTTTAGACAGAAAAATTCATCAATCAATGGTCTTTAAAATATATGGTGGTTTGGGTCTGTGCAAATGAGAACATTTTTCCCAGGGGTAGTGAAGTAGCATGACTCATAGTGATTTTGGCAACAAGCCGCAATATGCCTGTCAAGGTGTATATAGGTGTACACACTAAAGAAGCAATAACAGGTGCTATGTTCCATATTTATTGTGTCAGGTATTTAGGCAGTTATTTGTATAAAAAATAGTGCACTCAGATTTAAAAATCTGATGGGACCACTTCCATGTTTAATAGGAAAATTGCATTACATTTCAGTGTCGATAACTACAAAAAGCAACAATAAGATAGGAAAATACAGCTTTTAGGCAGGCTTTACCCTACTGAACAATGGTGCTAATCTCTCTCATGAAGATCTAAGCCATGTCCTTGAGGTGCTGTATATTAGTATGGTGATATCATGATCACTTATTGCAGTGCACTGCATATGTCCTTATGAAACCTTGCTATCACCACCAGACTGCTGGAGAGCTTCCAAGCTGATCCACCACTAACACTTTGTTCCAGACACCAGCCTAGACCTGAAACGATATAAAATGTTTCACTTATATTTAGAAAACAGTAAGATGTATGCAAATGAAGTTAAAATGTGTTAGATATAGTGATTTCTAAAAAACATTCAGGCTGCAAGCATAGGAAATAAATATCAAACTTGACAGAGTGACACTCAGAAATGTGAAGTAATAGTCATGTATTAAAGTAATAAATTCATCCTAAAAGTATATGAAGTTTCTATAAGCATATCTGGTCATTTACAGGTTAAATAACTAATCAGGTAGACTATGCATCACAAACTTTAAGGAAATGCGGGGACGGTGAGGTTTGATCATTGGTGGAAACATTAGTACATGCCAGTATACAGGAAAGTCAAGCGACAATGTAGTAAAAAAGAATATATTACTATAAGCAATCTTATTCATGAGGGAAATAATAATTCTGGTTATTGCAAGAGAATACAGCCAAATGTGGCCACACATATCAACTACAGGTACCAATACATCCTATATCATAAACTAAATGTGAAATTCTGATCCCCAAAACTTGTAAACAAGAATGGAAATTTGCATATGTGGGACATATACAATGTAAATGTTATGATCAAATATGCAAAAATAATTCCAATGATCTGTTTGAACATTTAAAGTGTATTTTTAAGGGTGTTTCATACCAGTCATTAACCTAAATGGTTCAATAGAATCAGATATCAGCTGATATTACAATACCGCACTCTATCCAAGTACTGAATTGAAATATGTTACCATACATGGGCATATTAATGAAGAAAATAACATTCTGGGATACATTTAGTGCACACAGCCAGAAATGTGTCTTACAGATTCACTGTAGGTACAATGTCAGCCTATATGATATACTGAATGTGAACTTTGGATCCCAAACATTCTAAAATATGTGAATATTTGTTCATGTGGGATATGTAACCATGCTAAGATCAGTTGTACACAATTAAACTCAAAATATCTGTTTGAATATATCTTATGCAATCTTTAGAGTGTCAGTTAACAAATATTATTAGTAATTAACAATGCATAAATTAAGATGGATCATTAGAATTCAAAAACATCATACAGGCCACAATGCCGCACTTCACTAATCAATATCTTAACCAAACTGAACAATACAATTGAATGCATTTTGTGTTCAACTTACATCATTTTGCTGTTTTCTTACATCCAAGGGTAAATATACATGTGGAAAGTATATTTTATCCATTCAGTCTGCATTTCATTCTCAGAAAGTTTAAACTGATTTAGTAGAGAACTTAAGTAGGTTCTAGTATAAAGTTTTCATCACTGTCCTCTCACTAAACACCCTGTAACTATATTTATTAACAATTACTAAAGGCTATATAAGCAGATATGTGTTACTCAGGAAGTCACCCCATCAAAAACACACAAATTAACTGATTGGACCCCTAATAAATAGTTTGAATGATCAATATAAAATAGAATCTGTCTTTCATACATTTTAAATGTATGACTCATTTTGACTTACAAAGATATTTTCTCTGACAAAATTTGACAAATATCCATCATTGTAGCTTGTATATGGTGTAGGAGTATAAACATGCTGATATCATTTGATATAATTACCAAAAATATTATCTATGTGCATTTTAAGGGGTAAATTTTAATTTTTTAATTTTTTTAAAAACAATTATTAAAATTTTAAAAAATTAAATCAATTTTTAAATTCTAATGTCATTTTTCTATTTTAAATGTTAATATATATATAACACCTTCAAATTTCTTGTGTTGATCATTAATAATAAAAATTTTATAGCAATTTAAAGTTTAATAATAACTGCCTGTACAGGCCATACATCACAATTAATTTTACTATATGTTCTCTACATATATTTCTCAGCACTGACCTTTCCACAGTCTGACAATCAATACAAATCATATAAAAATCTAAAATACCCCCAAAGATGACTTCACGGTGAAATTCTTGTCAAGGGTTGACCGGCATTTTTTTGAGTGGCTGCACTGTAAACAGAGCAGCATGTACACAGAACACTGATTTCACTTCCGGATCATCACTAAGGCCTAATTACACAGTGTGCACTGTCGCCAAAATACATACAGACAGCCACTCTCAGAGCTCCTATTCTCAAGAATAAACAATTAACTTTAAATCCATACCAAAGATGCATCAATATAACTCTTCTATCACCACCAAAAGGAGAGAGGAAAAAATGTTCTAAAAATAGACTAGAACTACATTCGTGGGAACTGAACTGGAAGTATTAATTGTCATATGATTCCAAGTGTAGAATAGTAAACTATCCGGAACTGGAGATTTTTTGTGCGCATGCGCATTGGAGCTAAGGGAGGTAATTTTAGGCGCTACGATCAATAACTCCGTTGCAACCGTGAAACCCCCTATAATGCACATGTCAATTCTGATTTTAACAATTTATCAAGGTATGAAGACAACGTTTCAAACTTTGCGTTTCTCATTGTCATATGCTAATTATTATTTCAATTATATTTTTAGAAGCACCTTACCAGCCCGTTTATCTTCAAAATGACACAGAAAGGTTTACAGAGTTTTCCCTTCCTGCCTCTGGTAGTCTGCCTCTTAACTTTTATAAGAGGCCAGTACGAGCCTTATGGAGGTAAGAAATATACAATCGGATGACATATCCACGTAGTGCTAAAAATAATTATCGTATGTAGTATTGATGTTTAATGGTTTTTCATTCTCTATTTCAGAAAATGTTGCACTGAATAAACATGCAACACAGTCTACTACATATGAAGATTATAGTGCATCGCTTGGAGTAGATGGGAATACAGCAACTGAGTTCGACAGGAAATCGTGCAGTCACACTAACACAGCAGGTGATATAACTGATGCATGGTGGATGGTATATCTTGGTGAATTCTACTTTATCAAGTTCATTACAATATTCCAGCCAACGAGTACGTATACATTTTACTAATTGGTCTACAGGTCCTAATTGCAAAATTAAAACTCTCTATCAGTAATTTTTAAAATTGATTATCTTTAACGGAATGCATTTTGCTCTGTATTCAAGGGCATTACATCATTTCATTTATAAATGTTCTCGAACTTTGTTTTGGCTAAACTAGCGGTTCGATATTGTTGTTTTGTCATTGCAGCGGCATACAATCTTTACGTTCTACCTACATTGACCGTTTTAAGGAAGTTGGCAAGTCTTATTAAACTAAGTTTCTCACCGACACTGGTTAATCAACCTTTATAAAGTGTTTTGGATAAACAGAATAAGAAATGCAAAGAGCTGTAATCTCTTAAAAAGTGAATTATTTAATACCAGTATAACGGCCGTTTGAAAATGCAGATGCAATTCAACACTGTTTGCTTACTTAACAATAAAAAATATCACGACTTTCTTCTTTCCATATATATATATATATATATATATATATATATATATATATATATATTACACGGGGTTATCACGATTCACGATAGGTATCGCAAAGAAAGAAAAATAGTTTGATTTCCTTAAAACAAGAATTTATTACATGTATTCCATCTGACAGTTTTCAGAGAGGTTACATGAACATTTCATTTACTTCTCATCAAGTACAAGCTCGTAATAAACGGTATTGAGAACCCCAAACACACACACACACACACACACACACACACACACACAATAAAAAGGTTATGTCTAAAGGTCTGTTTATAGAACCGCCTATTAGTTCATTTTTAATATCCGTACCACTCAGCCATCGTGACTAGATAATGCTTGCTATAGTGGCAAATTATGTATGTAGGGCCACAATATTCCGATTATTACATGTATTTCTTTATACCATAAAAGCTACGTTAATAAAATAAATGTTTGTCTGTTCATCAGCAGGTAAATGTCTCTTACTTAGTGTGAAACTCAATTACTAAACTGACGCAGACGTTGAAAACAGTTTTAACTTGCAGTGATCATTGAAGGGTACGAATGTATTTTAATACATATCTGGCTATTTTTGTTTTGAAAATGATATATCTCCTGAATGTTTCAAAGAATATTTTACCTTTTAATAATCAAGTTCAATCATTATTTGATGATATATTATATGACAAGTGCAGTTGAAATAGTCACGAGTGTGATGAGAAATACCAAACTTTTGATCCAACTCAAGAACGAATATAAAATTGCAACTCATGCATGTGATTAGATCGCCCAAATAGTTTAGCTTTATATATATATATATATATATATATATATATATATATATATATATATATATATATATATATATATATAGGGGATAAAAAAACAACACAAACGCCGATAAACTTGTGCGACTAGTTTCGCATTTATGCTTCTTCAGGCACAAACTTTATTTGAAAGAAACTGATGATATATATGTATATATATATAGTATGACAACACATGGGAAAAGAAGAAGTTATAAATATATGGCATAATCATTAACAGTTTGTGGAATTCAACAGTGTACTGAAACTTAAATTCTTTTCCAGCAGATAAAACTTATTTTTATTAAGAGGCAAAATAGAAACTCAGTATCAACAGAGTCGGATATGGTCAAGTGCTGGGGGGAGGGGGAGTTTCTAAAACTTTAAAAGAACCTAGACTTTCCTCAAAAATACACCAAAGCAAAATCATATGTGCCTATTTATTTAAAGTGTGCATATTACCCAATAAATATGCTCAAAAGTAAAACGACGAATAAGTAAATTTTCTTCTTAGAATCGTTTGGCAATGATGGAGTTACTGAGGCCTTTACATCGCAATGCGACAACTCCTGAGCAATTGTGTGATATGCAACTGAGTGCACATGTCTGTCTTCATAAAAACCTTTAGTCTTCAACTGGTTTTTTACATTCGTCATTTTACAATCAAATGCTCTTGAACTGTTCATTTCAAGATAATTGTACCATCTTCTGTTCCGAACAACGGTCAATGATTCGAATCACTATTCTTTAAACCGTTTAAAGTCCATATATTAGGAATATTTTCTCCCGCACACGTCTGCACCTCTTTCTCTTAAATAAACCTTCAATTCACAAACTGATAGCTTGTCAAAAGAGCACAGGTTAGCGGGAGATTCCTTTATTCATTTCATTGGACCGTTTGCTCACAGGAAGTAGATTTAACAAATAACGATAATTCGCGCAATTGAGGTAACAACCCATATTAAACAGGCCTAATAGATCAGATAGACATTTTACATTTATTACTTAACATTAGCAGGTTAAAATGTGAGGTGAATCTTTTTGGGTGAACATGATTTGTCCCTGACCACCTTGGAAGTAGGAGAGTTACCGTCTCTGCTATAAATGCCTAAGTCAGTAATAATAACCCATCATATACTGCTGTGAAAATACGATATCGAAAGTGGGAGATGGCCAGGGAGGCGCAAATATGATGATAACACACTGGTGAATATATCTGTAGACGCTTAGAACGTTTAGTATTATGGGCTGGGCCCAATCGATATGTTCCAGTAGATACGATGCATCATATAGTGGCTAAGGTCCTCTTAGCTTAAGCCTCGTGTTTCGCGCTTGCGCTATTGTGGTTGTTTCAGATGTCATTTTATCTTGTGAAGAACGTCAACCACACGCTGATACCGTTTGAAGACAAATCGCATAATCTACTTCGCCAAGCTGATTGTCTTTAACGTCCGAAATCCCTTATAGGTCATAGGCATCGGGGTCCAACACAGTTTTTGGCACAGGGTGACCAGATCAATATAATTCATCTGTGAGTAGCGTGTGAAAAATGTTAAACTGATTTATGGGGCGTATGGGGAGTTAGCTGACACGCAGACACACTCATCTAATGTGTTTCCCCATGAATACGTGCAACAAGTCGATGTAATAATCGAAAATGTCAATTTCCTTCAAATGTATTGATCCAATCATGGCACAGTTTGTAACTGCATTTTATTACCCGGCTCATCCACGGGAATAGTTACATCCAAATTGCCGTCTGTTTGCATGGATTGTATTGTTGGTCTTTTATACTGATTAACGTTATGAAGCAGCAAATTTTTTTCCGACACTTAAACAACATTTTCGAGGTTCATTGCCTAGTACCATAGTGTTATCGTATTAGCAATCGCAACGATTTGCGTATTTGCTGAGTATATTGGGGTTTGTTTTGTTGCAACGAACGCACAATTACCCAAGCTGACTGTTAATTGGTTTTGGGTGCTCTGCGTGGTCCCAGAGTCCAATGTCTGTCTTTTGTGCACCCTCAATATATTTCAATTTGAACAAGGACACGCTAACCCTATATTGGTGCAGATACAAATCAACCAGGGTTTGTATTTCTTTGTAAAACGTTTTGCCGGTTTTACGTTTACTACGAAATGATAAAGATTCTTATCTAGGTTCAATACGCCATTCTAGGGTATGCATGAAGGATGCATTTAACAATGTAATTATAATTTCAGTTACGAACGCTTCTGCAATTAGTTTAAGGTGTATAAAACACTGAATGGTGTAATAACAACTAGACAAGCAGCAACAGGCTAGATATGAAGTTCTACTATTGGTCTGCTCACGACAGACATTTTTCATAAACGATCGAATTTAGAGCCGAAATGATACTAAACAGCGAGCTGACAATTGACCACAATACACAATAGGGACGGTGTTAGACAGAATGGCTGTGCAGCATTTATGCTGGGCAGTCTGTTAAACAAGTTTCAGCTACTGATCGAAGGAGCCAATAGTAAGTTAAATGACGGTATTGATCATGGCCTCTGAACAGCACAAACCGCCTCCCACAGCTCGGTGAAACATGCGACCCTTATCAAGATGATAACCATCACGAGGTTTCCATTCAGCGAGCAAATGGCAATGCCAGCAATCCCAAGCAACCAAGCGGCAGCTTTTTCTGACAGCGTCTGAAACTTCCAGGCCAGCAGATGCATGTATTTTAGCTCGTATTCAGGCGTTGATGTAAGATTCGACCTGCTGCTGGGGCTAAGATGCTACCAGTGAAGGCAACAAGCACAATTGATCATATAATAAACCACAACTCTCTGGAAATCAAAATATCAGTGATGTCATGTTCTCAGATCTGTTCCACTTGGCCAGGGTTGAATTTTGATAGAGGATCATGTTAAATATGTTCTCTATCCGGCTAAACTGGGTGCGATGGTTTATCGGTAAGTCGTGGCAGGCTTCGGCCGCAGTGAGCTTTCTTTTTCCAGCAGACGAAAGCTCTCATATTGATTCTTATATTTGCTGTGAAAGGTTCGAATCATTTTCCATTACCTCCAAATATGTATTTTCTAACGAAATTTATTCATCGAGCTCCATAAACTTCGAGAGGTTATTATAAGCTCGCTATATAGCTTTTGCTGTGCCACATTGAAACCAAGGATCGTATGCATTGAGAGGTTGTTTGATGTTCCAACGGTCTTTATTAGTACTTACTGCCATCTCTTCTCGCACCAAATGTAGTTTTTGTAAAATCTTCAGCGTACCTTTGGTGAAAGTCTTTGTGTTGCCAGATAGAGATATATAGTTTGACTATGGTGCTGACCTAGAGTGGAAATGGAGTACGACACAACGTTTCCTGGTTTCTCGTTCTCAAGCCAATTATTTTTGTTAAATTTTGTTGAATCGTGTATGTACTTTTTCCAGAGACTCATTCTCCCAGGAGCCCTAAGACACTTATTCGCTGGTGTACCTTAGATAATCCGGCTTGAGAATGTACTCGGCATTTTTGTATTTAACGTAGAACGTTTCATCATCAACACACCACTGCACCCATTGGCTTTTGCTTAACTCTGTGTTACGTGTCCCTTACACTAAATAATAGCTTGCTCAAGTCAAATAAACTCATCAGTGTCATAATTATCCATGTCGTATATCTTGCCACATTTTCTGTATTTAAGTAGATGTAATTCTTTGCGATTCATACAACATATGTGAAACGAATCTCTACAACAAGCTGACGATGTCTGCTTTACGATTTTATATTTGTTCCTGGAAAGAAGTATCACCAATGAAAGAGAACAGAAAAGAGTGTGGATAGACCAAGTTTTCAAGCCGAAATAATCCTTCCACGGCGAGTTAAGTTTTAAATTAAAGGGCTGCATGTGGTTTTCCCTTTTACAAAAAAAGAAGGGGTGGACACACCGAAACTATTTCAAGCAAACCGAAACTATTTCAAACAAACCGAAACTATTTCAAGCAAACCGAAACCAATTCAGGCAGACGAAAAAAGGAGATAACCTTTAGGATTTTACGCTACAGACCGTCACTGATGTCGCTGCGTAGACGAATTAAAAATCCTTGAAATTGCTAGCAATTTAGGATTTCACAAATAGGCTAATTTGTATAACCTGACCTAGTAAGTCAATTAGATTATTGGACTGGTCAGTGAGTTTGAAATTAAATCTTGTTAATGAATCATTATGACATCGCATATACACTGGATTAGTTGGATCCTCAATTATTATAAATCTTGGAGGAGCTGTTGGTGCAAATGAGTATAAAATATATCCTTGCTGGGCTTGATTTGATCTCTCGAGATTTTTTTGATAACTTCCTTCGATAACATCACATACTAAATTCACTGCAATTACCGAGGAAATATTGACATTTTGAGGAGCGATATGTCGCCCACCACCATCTGGGTCATTATTATGTTTGAGGATGGTTGAACCCTTGTGTTGTTGTCTCCATGTGGTGAGTATCATAGTAAATGTTTCATTGATAAAATCATTAAAAACAATTTTTAGTTCGTCTGCGTTATACCCAAGAAATTTAAAATTCGGTAGATCAGCTTCTGTTATGTTGTATAGAGTTTAAAAAATTTGTCTAGAGCCATTGTTTTTAGTATCAGCATGAATAATTACTTGAATTATTTTCTTGTAAATATCTTCCATGTCGGATACAAGCTGATTTAATATTTCAATTCGTTTAATAATTTCACTTTTGATTAGACTCACGAAAAGCCTGATGTATCGTTGTAGTTGTCGACTGTGTTCTTGATTGATCTCTATAAAATATTCAATAAATTTACTTTGTTCAATATCTATATAATTTATTTATTTGTCCAATAATTAATCTCCAAAAGCCGTAATCCTTATTAGGGTAATAAAGATTACTACCCTGCAACGATGAATTTTGTATATAACGAACGTGTTCTTTATATGATGGAGTAAATTCGTGGTATGATTTTTTATCCGTGACATAATCAGATTTTTGTGGTTCAGGTGGAAGTTTTATTTCAGGCCACCCTAGTATTGTTCATATAGAACTCTGATATCTTTTCCACTAATGGATTTTATTCTGCGTTGTAATTCGTTATTGGTTTGTTCGATTTGGTAAGACCCAGATGGTAGCTAAACAACGTTCCATTCTGGAGTCCCGTCTTGTTTATTCTTACTAGTAAACACCAAGGAATTATTCGGCTGTTGACCACCGAATGGTTGTGATCTAATATTTGGCCAACTGTGATACACTCGTAATTTTGCTAGTGCTATCTCTTTCACCGGATTCGCAGTGAGGAAAAATTCACACTGAATTCAGGATTGGTTGAGGTTATTGAGATCATGTTGGTTTTTACCGGGCTTGTCTTTTCTGCTATTCGCTGAAGTAGTTCTTGCGATGTTGTCATTGTTATTATACTAATGCTGTTTTTCTAATTTTGACATTGCGGAATCATATACACGTGCCATCGCTGAAAACTCACTATCGGATATTAATGTGTCATCGAGTGACGACGATATAATCGAGGATAATTGGGAGTATGCGGTTGACACAACATGGAACTAAACTATGTAGTCTTGTTTGCGCTGGCTACACGATATTTATTTTGTTATTATTGAAATAATTGCAGCGATTCTTATCGCCGCTGATATCCAAATTGGAACAGCTATCGGGACAATCATTGTCACCGAGGAGAATATTGCCTTCACTAACTGATGTTATTAATATCTCTCTCTCTCATCAGGGGAATTCCCATCATTTTTCAAAACTGCCATCGTAAAGCCACTGCTGAAGTAACCAACACTGGACCCTAGCGATTTAAAGAACTACCGCCCAGTTTCTAATCTCCCTTTCATATCAAAAATCTTAGAAAAGGTTGTTCTAACTCAACTTGTATCTCAATTGAATTCAAACAATCTTTTTAGCAATGTACAGTCTGCATATCGCCCTTGCCACAGTACGGAAACTACTCTTCTGAAAGTATTTAGTGACATTCTCTCTGCTTTGGATAGTGGAAAGATTACAGTCCTCACTCTCCTAGATTTATCTGCAGCATTTGACACAATAGACCATGATATATTACTTCACCGTCTCCAGCATGTATTTCGCATTCAGAATATAGCCTTACAGTGGTTCAAGTCCTACATGATGAACAGGACACAAATTATCTCAGCCAGATGACGTATGTTGTAGTGTTCCACAGGGATCTGTTCATGGACCTGTTCTCTTCAGTCAGTACACTCAGCCGATCTCAAGTCTCATAGATCATCACCCAGTGTGTCAACCAATTGTACGCTGATGACACCCAAATATACTAGTCAAGCCACCCAACTGATGTTGATGCTACCATCCAAGGAGTAGAGAAGTGCATTTCGAATGTGAAATCATGGATGACATGTAACAAGCTGCAGATGAACGATGATAAAACTGAGGCTAGTCTGATCACAACACAAAGACATACCAATTCACATCCTTTACCTCAGACAATAAATATCAGCAACACCAACATTAAATTCTCACAGTCAGTATGGAACCTAGGCATTACTCTAGACAGTACGCTCACATTGCACCAACATGTCATGAACATCTGCAAGGCTGCATATCTTGAAATGTGACGCATCAGTTCCATCCGTAAATATCTTTCAGTTGATGCCACAAAAACACTTGTCTGTTCATTAGTACTTTCAATGAAGACTTTCAAGACTGGACTATTGTAACTCAATTATATCTGGTTCATCACAATATTTACTCCAGACACATCAAAACGTTCAAAACACAGCTGCACGGATCATCTTTAGAGTACCTCGATCAGAGCACACCTCACCACTGCTCTATACCCTACACTGGCTTATCAATTCGATACAGAATCAAACACACAATTTGTTCTCTGTGCTATATTTCAATGACAGACTCCAGTCCAACATACCTATCCAGCCTCACCCATGTGTATACACCAGCTAGATCCTTATGCTCTTCTTCTGATAATCGTATACTCATTGTTCCCAAAGTGATATGGACAACGTTCATTTTTACAACAGGGCCCGGCGACGTGGAACGAATTGCCCATTGAAATTAGATACAAAGACACGGTGGTCCCTTTTAAGAGTGCTCTCAAGACTCACCTGTTTCGACTGCAGGGACAAACTTAGCGACATAATCATGTTTTGTATCTTATATGATTTCAGCATGTTTTTATGTTTTCCAATTTCATTATTTTTGTTATTTGTTGTTCTCTAGTGTAGTCATATCATTATTGATGGTGTAAATCGCTTAGAGCTTCGAAAGATTAGGCGCTATACAAAGTCCTTATTATTATTATTATTAGTAGTAGTAGTAGTAGTAGTAGTAGTAGTAGTAGTAGTAGTAGTAGTATTAGTAGTAGTAGTAATATACTGGCTCCAGTGATTACACCTGATACCGAGTACACGGTAACATCAACTGCGGTAATTTTTCTTCGGTATTTTTTTATATTTGTTTGGTACTCCTCAATGAGTGTTTTGAGTGTAGTTTGAAATTCTCTGACCTGATCATAGCGATATTGCTGTGACGTTGCCAATGATGACATTTTATTTATTATAATAGATTTCAAATTGCTGGCGTTAAATTCGTCAGCGAATTCAATTCAGTTGTTTACTTAAATCCGCTTCGAATCCCACATACCATGTTACTGAAACCCTAGCCAAATTATTATCAGTGGATATTATTGTGAATTGTTCAATTGTTTCCTTGTCGATGATCGTTGATATCATATTGTTGACCCCATATGAACTCGTTGATGAAATAATAAATTGGGTCGGCGACACTAGTGTTAATCGATTAATACCTTTGACGGTGGCGGTGATATTTAATATGTTATACATGATCCGTGTTAAATCGTGTATACTGTAAATCATATTTGATTACATCGTTGATCTTTTTGATCTCTTCGATGGATTTTCTAATATCCGGGAGTTTTATGTCGAGTTTTTCTAATAAGATCCCCCCAAAAAATTTGTCAATGAGAATTTTACGAAAAGCTGTAAATTTCTCAACATGACCTCCATACCTAGATTGCAGTGTTGCTAATTCTAACATAGCTGTTTTTATCTCCGTGAGTTTCGGTGTGGTCACCGGTGGATTTCCAAAGATATCCAACATAGGTTTGTCAATATTGTGAAATATACTTCTTTGCAATTCCGAAAACCGATAAAATTTAGTTATATGGTCGTCATATTCATCGCGTAGTTTTTTAATAATTCTATCGTTGATGAATAATTATCACCGAGCGTTGTTAATTTATCTGTGAGCGTAGCAACAAGTATACCCGCTTTGAGTTTACCCTCCTTGGAAAACAACGCGATAGTATCTCCTACTGCGTCGCGTCGTTTAACTAATATATGATCAAGGGAAACATTACTAGTTTTCAATTTACATTTCATTTGGATCAAGACTTGCGAGGTTTAACATCTCGGATATTTCATCTTCGATTATTTTTTTTACATCACCGGTTGCAGATATTTCCGCGGTGGGTTTTTCCAGGCTTAATAGAGATCTCCCCCAAATATCAATCATGTTATTTTATATAATTTCTCTCTAAAAAGCAATTACTCGAATATTCGTGTACAGTTTTATGTGGTGGTTTTCCCGATGATGAAATAGCGTTGAGTACATTTAATACTTCTATGCCGCATATTGGTGGCTCACTCATTTTCTGTGTTGGTAGCGTAGAATACCAGATAGGAGTTTTTAAGTGGTTTATATAACGTATACATTCTTTAGGAGGTGCTAACGCATTTATGAATCGAAATAAACAATCACACACGAATCAATCGCGTATGCAACCCAGTGAGTTCCAGGTCCGGTGCTGTGATCGAGATTAATGATACCGGTTTTAGCGTTGTTTGGTTGTTGTTGATCTCTCATAAAGACACCTCTAAAGTTATTTATCGCTAGTTTTTTAGCAGCGTCGAGTAAATAAATATTTGACATGGGAACTATTGTTAGTAAACTGTTCATAGTCTCAGGCCGTTTCCGCTGTACCATGAATATGGAGTTCCTGGTAGTCTTAGACCATTTCCTGATCGTTTCTCTTTTTTTGTATCCCTGTCCGGTAGCTTTCTTTAGTGCCATCCCTGCCGCTGTACCAACGGCTCCTAGCGCGGCGGCTTTTGCTACCGTTGAGGCCGCTACCACAATCAACGCTGGTAACGCAGCGAAAAGTGGGAACATACCTCCTGATTTTATCATATTTTTGATCACGGCTGCAGAGAGAGAGTGACCTGAACACCTTTTTCATCTTTGATGGCATCATTGAAGTGTTTTATCTGACGAGCTGTCAATGACAGTTTAGTCTGACCACCAGACAACTGATTGTGCTTCAGCGATATTGTGGTTCCAGATTCTTTAGCTAATTCCGATTGCACTTTTTTAATTTGACCAGTAGTTAACGTAATACTAACATGACTGTACGACATTTTATTTAATAACAAATTGATCTAATTGATACATTAAAAATTTTCCACTGGTGCATCAACTGCTCTCATTCGTCCACCAGCGCCTTCGAGTAACATCGAGTTGTCACTGAGAAAAGATATCACCTGCTAAATTAGTCGGAAGAATTACACGAGCTCGAAAGTGTATGTCAACGACGGATTCTCTGGTTCAGTCAAGATGTTCCAATGAAACGTAGTAAATGGGATATAGGTTTTTAAAATCCAACTGTGATATTTGAAGACCAGTATCCACTTTATTATCGCGCCCCATAAATGTCAGCAACCGATGATACGCGCGTGCTATTTGGTTTTGTCCGTAATTAAGTAAAATATCCTCAGATGGTTTCTGCTGGCCGTTTATCTTCAAAGAGACTTCAGAAACACCTAGTTGATCAAATATCATATGGCTGCATGCTTGTGAACCCACTAGAGTCTTATCCTGTAACGCAACAAATATGTGCCGAGGCGCAGCAACATCCTGTTTTGATGCCAGGTGCCAAGTAAATACGCCGTTAACGGAAGAATTCATAGTATCATATGATTTTGTTAGCCATGATAGCAATGATTTTCCGCCTGTATCCATAAATGATAGTAATATGTTTTCTGCAGTGATTGATGGAGTCATTACTGGCATCCACAATGATAGTTTTGTTATATTTACTTTACCACGGTCATTATCCGGATGTGCATGATCTGCTGAAATCTTCCAGATTGCATCATTTTCATCACCTTTTCGCACTAAGACTACTGTATGCTTCGCTCCATAGATAACTTTTCTAACATTTCTGCAAAATCCGATGCACTGGAATCGCGCATGAGAATAAGCTACGCTGTCCATGCAACATTGATACGCGTGTTGCAAACCCTAAGTTGTAACGAGTACTATCACCTTTTATAACATCAAAGGGATTAGCTGGTATTGTTTCGTGTTCAAGAATATCATCTGGTTAATCAGCAATCCAGTAGCTACTGGTGTCCGTAATTTTATATACTTATTGTGATTAGCGTAATCAGTAATATCCTTAGAGAGCATCATAGATGGACCTGCCGATCTTGTACAATCATCGGAGTATCTTGCTAACCCCACAATTGTTGTGGCAACATCAACATCATGTTCTATAGATTCAATCTCTCTTCCATCAATCATATATCTAGCGCTACTGAATAGCCCCATGATACCATTATTGACAAAACCGACTTTGGCACCAAATGCATATGGTTTATCTGCTGCAACATTTGTTAACGTTTCATCGGGTAGAAAGTATTTGCTTGTATCCTGGACTTGAAGTTCGATTCTTGATCGAATATTTGGTTGTACTGCATTATAGGAATAATACTGATAATTGAGTATAAAATCATTCTTGGGGACTGGGGCATCCATATCAAACGCTGTATCAGGTGACGATTTTAACATATTATTATATATTTCTTGATCTAAAAAGCGATCTCGCTTGCAATTTCAAACCACTTCCCGCTATCATATTTGCAGTAATATTATCCTGGCCGCTGCTCAGTGATGCTATTTTTTGATCCACTGCGTTGTTTATTATTTTGCTAATACTTGCAGGCATACTTTCCGTAGATGGTAGTGGTCCTAGTGACTTCGTCATTGTTGGTTTCTTTCGTCGCCGAACTAACGCTAATAATTTTTCTTTAGCCGCGGAAAATGCTTTCCCGGCAACATCACCAACGCACTAATACCCTTATCACGAATAACATCAATAGTTTTCATTAATAATTGTTTTGTGATTGGTGCTATTTTTGTAGCCATTCTTGCAAATAACCCTGCAATGGTATTGCCGAGACAATCTCCATAGTACGCTGTATTAACAAGAAGTCGTGAATCTAATACATAGACCATGGTTGGTTTGTTGTGGTTGTAGTGTATTATCTTATTTAAATGGCATTTATCTAATCGTAAATTGCTAGCAATTTTAGTGATTTTAATCACTGTGGTAACCGTCCACTAGCTTATCAATAAACTCTCGGTATTCACCAATATCCATGATACCACCCTCAAATAGTCGTCTGCAGATATTAGCGACCTCATTAATTATTTCCGGTGAGTGATTTCCAGCTCGTTTCGCTTCTAATCGTGATATATCACCGAGAATACTATTAAGACAACAAACTAGACATCTACATGAAACCCCCCTTTGAGTTCCACTTTGAGAAAATCCCTTTCCATTTGTTTGTTTAGTGATACCAATTGAACCTCGTGCATCATATTCTTTTCGATCAGATGGTGGTTGACCACTTCTTTTTTCCTTTAACATTTTGTATACGAATTAAAATTATTATCATCATTTGAGATTTTAATTCCACCGTGCTTTGCCAAATATATTTTTATACCAGGTTTCAAAGGATTTTATATAGTCTTCAGCTCTATCTTTTATAAATTTTTCCCTTGTTCCCTTTTTAAAATTTTTAACAGTAAAATCAACTAATTCATCATCCATGGAAATTTTTAATTTTTTCATCGCTTCTTCCGTAAATATCTCTTCAGGTAGATATATTCTATCTCTCGAAATTTCTTCTTCTTCAATATCACCCTCTTCTTCTTCAATAATATCACCCTTTTGTTCTCGTTTCTCCTAACCCTCTCGTTGTTCTTGAAGTCGTACAGTAGATATTATATCACCAGGAAGTGTTTTTAAAGACTTTTGTGTTTGTTCAGTTTCCATTACTATTTTTTCAAGTATAGGAAGAAGGGCTGGGTTTTTTCCTCGTTGTTCCTAAGGAATATCTCCCCATATGGCTCTTTTAGTATTCGATACGACTTTCCCCGTTGCAATGGTTATTGGTTTAAACAATTGTTCAGTGCCCGTTGTAAATCGGTTTGAAGTTCTTGTCTCGTTTGGAGCTTACTTCGGACGGAATCACGAATCGGAATAAATTTCTTAATCGTAGCTAATTGTTCGGGTGCTAATTTAGTTTTCAGGGCTTCACCTACCATTATAAATATAATATACGATTTAAATTGTAAGTTATAACTCACCCACCAAAAATTCTTTTGAATTTCACAGTGTCTTCATTACTTCCGCGTAGTGATAAATCACAGAACACTATCTTACCCGTCTATAGAATTTCAACTCATACAAATTCGTTCTATGCGAATAAACGCATACCTGTCTATAGAATTATTTGTCAATGGGGCTTTATTGTATGCGGATTACTGACCTGCAACGGGTTGGGCATCATATATTGTTCACTGTGTTGAGGTAACCAAAGGTGGAGTATTTTCATTTTGTGTGATGATTTCTTCCCTTATTGTTTTGATTTTCGAGTTTATTGTGCGTTCGATTTCATATTGTTTGCCCAATTCACTTCTGACCTTTCGACAGCAAAGAACAGCGGGATAAATTTGTTCATGTGGTTACAAAATGCGAGTGAGTCATTTACAGCGTGCTGAATTCTCTTTATAAAAGAATAGGATTTGGTAACACATATTTATTATTCCGAGCGCAATCTTCAATATCTTGAAAATCAGAAAGAACCCGATCACAATCTAATTTATCTGACAATTGAATTCCTTGATTTTTCAAATATGAAATCTCGTTAATAATGACTTTCATATTTTCGAATTTCATTATATGATATATTATATATTTAATATGAAATAAAAAAAAATTAGTGGTCAATTTTGACCCTTTTTTTCGTTTATGATATATACATTATTTCATATTTACACATACACAGCCTTTACCTCTGTTTTGATGAAGGTATGTAAGGCACACATATTTGATATATAGGACAACACAGCCTTTGACCTCTGTTTTTGAAGAAGGTATGTAAGGCACACATACTTAATTAAGGACAACACAGCCTTTGACCTCTGTTTTGGAGAAGGTATGTAAGGCACACATTTAATTAAAGACAACACAGCCTTTGACCTCTGTTTTTGGACAAGGTATGTAAGGCACACACATACATGATGATATATATATCAGATTACCTAACCTGTACGACAACAGTTTAGCGAAATCCAATGAATGACGACAGCCCATCAGATAACCTAACCTGTACGACACCAGTTTAGCGAAATCCAATAAGGCTTGGTTTGATATACAAATAGGACAATACACACGGGTTTATTCTACATTCAAACTGCATCCACCATACCACCAACAAAATCTCCCCGGGTCAAATGCAAAAACACATTCACACACTGCGACAGTGTGTGACGTATGGTGGTTTCAGTGCTTGAATTTCGAATGGCTTAAAGACCCAAATATTATATACAAAAACCTTCCGATCGGTACCGTCGATAATAATGCCTGCCACGAGATTCAAACGGTGGGCCCCAGGACGAGATCCCAACCGTGTATGGAATACACTAGTGTTCGTAATCTACAAGTCTATAATTTTGAATACGATATATGTGTAGCACGTGAAGGGTTTAACGGATGGTGTATCAACCACACCAAAAAATAACACTTAGTCATCAAAAAATCACATTGAGATTGTTGACTACAAGGAAAGAGTTATCGATGTTTTAAAACTACACACACAAGCCCACGCGAGGTATTCCCTTTAATACTACATATAATAATGTAGATGTAAACGAATTAAATTCTTTTTTTTAATTTTATTTAGAAAAAGCCGATCTAGTGATATTCTCTGCAACATATCGTACTAAAGGTATACAAATATCAAAATACTTTCCAGCTTCATTCATTTATTGAAATACTCTTTCTTTGTTATTTTCTGCATTAAATGATTGTATAGGCTTAGCATTTTTCGAGTTTTTCCAGTCCTTCCTCGTTTGGTGTTTTTACGTTTTGTCATAGATCGTAGATTTAATAAAGAATTGTTCTTAGGATTAGAATTAATATGATCAACTACAAAACCATCTTTGATCAATCCATGGCAACGTTCATATATTATACGGTGGTTGAGATATCTTTTCTTTCCAGCACCAAATATAAGAGATCCCATACCATTGTCAAAACCAACTGGCTTCTTCAGCCTGCGGTGTCTGACAATACCTTCACCAGTGGCTTCATAATTGGTAATCACGGGATGTGGTTTAAATTCTTGGTTCATTTATATACTAAATACTATTTGTCTAATTAATTAATTGGTTTAATTATTACTTGAGAATCTATCAATGTAGTCTTGAGATGTTCTTATGATTTTGTTCTTGATAGAGTCAGAGCCATTGATGAAGTTTTCAACGGAATCTTTGATTCTATTATCATAATAGCGCTTTACCTTTCTGTTTCGCTTACCACCACAATTCAGACATAACTGCGACTTACCACACACACCTACCCCACATCGTATGCAAGGTAAGAGCCCTAAGCTTCCACGACGTACGCTTTGTAAATGATATCCACAGAATTCTTCTCACATCTTGACAAGAAACATTATTTTTTAGTAAAATTCATTATCCGCTCAGAAACGGGGAATTGGATTATACGAGACAAATTTGAACCCATCCTGAAAAATAAGAGAAATGTCACTGTGAGTCAGGATTCCAAACCAGGAATTCTGACTGGGATTGACAAACCGTATTACGAGAGAACCTATCCTGTAACCGCGGTTGTTTATGGGATCTATCCGATCAATGATAAACCGAGTATTGAAAAATTAAAACCCATGAAATATTCGTCGTTTAATTGTGAAACAGAACGAATAATAGAGCATTTTACAAATGCGTTGAGTGGAAACAAATTGACGGATCTAGGACGCAAAGAAAAAAGAATGGGAATTAACAGTGAAGGAGAGCGCAGCAGCAATTCAAAATGTGGCCGCGTTAGAGCGGATACTAAACTTCCCAATATCCGTAGAGACAGTAACAGGCGAGATATTATATGAACCGAAATATAAATCGAGAGGATCTCCAATCAAAACTATTGACCATAATGCACACGCTTGGACCTCCGCAGTAACAATATTTCCGAGGGGTAGAACAATAAAATATTATATGGGAAATTTATTTGATTGTATTTCTCAGACAAGTAAAAACGATCCTGTGTCACTGTGGTTACTTCAGAGTTTTGAAGACGAAGAGGGTAAATTCGATCAATTTGTAAAACCCAATTGCGAATTATATCGTACTGAAGCCCTCCACAATGAGATGAAAAAACTAGATACTAACAAACTGTTGTACAATACCGTCAGTTGCAGCTCATTTCACGAGAAAGAGAGATCTATGGAAACCAACAAGAGCAGAATTTCTCTCGGATATCCAAGATAGTTGTGTTAAATATGGTCATGGTGGATCATGGAACACAAAATACGACCCCAAAAGTATTATTTCGATTGATATGATTGCGTGTTATCCAGGGAGTTTACTCGGCTACGGATAGTGTTCTGGGTATTTTAAACGATCTGGGCATCCCACACATGAGATGACCCCTGTTGCGATTAATGGACCACTGCCCGATTTTGATTTAATCAGATTCGCTTTTGTGGTATCAATTGAATTGCATAAAATACTTCATCCGGGTTGTTATGTTTTGTTTCGTAGACACATCTCTGAAAACACTGGATGCCAATAGCGTTATTACGGTATATGATTGATTCTAAAATGCTGATATCGCTGATTGTCAGTGATTCAATTATATCATATCAAAAACAAACTGAAGTCTGGTTACCACAACCCGATAGTCTACATAGCATAATCACCGAAAACAAAAAACAATTCCCAGATCTCGACGAAGAATATATCGTGAAATGGTCCAAAGAAGTCTTTGAAATTAGAAATAAACACGCAAATGATCTCGGTAGAAGAATAATTGGTAAATTCACACAAGGTGGAAAATACGACCACAAACGATATTCTTCGCGGTTAATTATAGATGACGCTGAAAACGATTTTATAATCGCAGATGTAACATCTAGGGGTATATATGTAAATCGAAAAGACGCTTACTTATTGGATGGAATCAAATTAGGTTCAATTGTTACTTATAACGACGGAGAAAATCCTCAATATACGTACTTAAGGTCGTCTAAGCTGGCGTATGCTTCTATTAATTTACTTTCGATGATAAATAGATTTCCTGACACCGCAGTTAGAGTCGCCACTGATTCATTTTATATAGACGTAAAACATAAAGAAGCAGTGGCTGAATTCACTAATTCACTCGAGAGTTGGCGATCATGGAGAATTAGAAACGAAATACTGCGTGATTACTCCAAATAAGCCGATGTTACAATTACTTGAAACATAATCAGATATCAGAAATATCTAATACACAATCGTGTTCCGATCCAATATGTAGATATAAAACCAGTTACTTAAACGGCTGTGGTGGGTCAGGGAAGACGACTCGTGCGATTGAATTATTTCGAGGCAAATCAAACATGATTGTGCTAACACCAACACACAGAGAGGTGAAACAACGACGAATTAATGCTTGCACTTATCACAGTTTTTTTCGATGGAAAGGTGACAAATGGACTCCTGATCGAGTGGGCGAAAAATATATTCATGAAATCCTCATTAGGAATGAGATATGCACAGTGTCGTGAGAAATATTACAAAGGTTTCTCGAGTGGTTATTGCTAGAGAATACAAAAGTGATAATGTGTGGCGATAATGGTCAACCACCACCGTTTGTCGGTTTATCCCCATATGATTGGCTGAAGAATTTTGTAGACTACTATGAAGAAATTAATATCGATCATAGACCACTTGATAAACAATTACGCGAGTTCAAGAAACTAATCAGATTACAACCGGATAGAATCCAATGTGAAATAGCGCGTGAAATAATATCAGATTAAATGATTTTTGGGAAGCGTGCAGACCAAACAATTTGATAGTGGCAAGTAGAAAGATAGTCAGAGATACACTTCATATGAAGTTATTTAACACGCATAAAGAACAATTTGCAACACTTCCTGTGCCATTGTGTTATAGACCCAAGGATACACGAAGACAAAATATCGAAGTTGATATTCCAGGTCTGACAGAGAAGCAGATTCAAGTGTTGAATGATACTGTGTTGGTTGATATCAGTGTTGACGAAGATACATTGCGTGCTGATAAATCCCCATGGAAGTTAGGATATGCAGCAACGATACATTCTTCGCAGGGGTTGACTATATTCGATACAATCGTTTGGATCATAGATAAGCGCATCGAGTGGTGGAATTTAGTTTAGGTTGCGGTGTCCAGAGTACGAAGAATAAATCAACTTCGATGAGTTGTTTTAGACCATAATGACACTACAATAAGTGATATTGTCAGCGATGACACAATCAGAATAAAAGCTCTCTGGTTATAAACAACAGGACAAAAAAAATACCAGAAAATTTGATATTGATGCCGAATTCATAATCACACTGAAACAACAGCAGAATAATTACTGCGCGAGTTGTAATGGTATAATGCGTTGGTGTTGGTCGAATAAGGACCCCTGCCAATTTACCGTAGATAGAAAAAATAGCGGCGTTGATCATACCAGAGATAATGTGATGCCGACTTGTCTTGAGAGCAACAGACGAAGAGGTGCTAGTTAAGACCACGCGGTGGTAATTGAGTAACCTCGGGTATGACTTGTAGTTGTTCCCGAGTAAATCCTTGCTGAGCAGTAGTTAAATCCAACCTATAGACTAGCGGTCTACCCGTGGATCGTGTTATGCTAGATATTTTATGTGTAGTGAAACTCCAAATAGGATCAGTAGCTCCTTTTTGCCACCTTCGAGCTCTCCTGGTTCATATAAATAACTAACAGTGACATTGCCGAATATTGGTTGTTTTGAAAAATCATTTTGTGGTTATACAGGTATATATATATACTTTTTTTAATCGCGTTCTTAGGTTTTTATATTAATTGTTCGAGTAATCTCATTATTTAGCGCGGTAATTACGCCTGATAATCTCTCATCCATTCACGAGATCGTTTATCCTGAATAAACTCCTTCACGTATTGATATCCAAATAACCGCTCAGCAAGTGTCCGATTAAATAGTTCAACGATTGCTTGATCGCGATTTAGTGCAGTATGTCCTCGTCTGATGGTGACATTATGATGCTTCATTGTTGATAACACTGCACCCTGAAATTCATTGCCAGGATCAACTTGTAATAATAGAACCAGATAAGCATCATGCAACGCTACCGAATTATATTCGCATGATTATAATCGGACCATCTGAAAGTGGCAAGTTACAATTGCTACTTAATTTGATAACGAGATGGATGAAATGGGACAAGTTGTATTTAGTAGCCCCGAGTATAGATTATCAGAGATGTTACGAGGTGTTAAAGGATTTTAACGAGAAAGTAAAATCGGAAATCGATGAGGATATTATTGAGTTTATAACCGATATCGAGGAAGCACCGTGCATTGATGTTATTGATGGAAGTATTAACAATTTAGCCGTATATGATGATGTCATGTTAGATAATCAAAAGAATTCCGCTAGGATATTTTCCACAGGTAGGCATACATATACCGATGTGATATGTCACTCAAAGATACACTCAAATACCAAATGTGATCAGAGATAACTGCAATATTCTTGCTGCATTTAATGGAGTTGTCACTCATACGATACGAAATATTTGGCAAACTTGGTGCGGCGGTGATATGGATTATAATCTCTTTAGAAATTTCTTTAATCACGCTCAGTCAATTCCACATGGATTTGTAACGATAAATTTGCACGACCTGAGATCAAGATATCGTATCGGACTTGATCAAATATTCGGCTGAAACAATTCGTCTACGCAGCGACATCAGTGTCGGGTCTGTAGCGTAATATCCTAAAGGATTTCTCTATTTTGTCTGCCTGAATTAGTTTCGGTTTGCTTGAAATAGTTTCGGTCTGTCCACCACTTCTTTTTTTTGGAAAATGGAAAACCACATGCAGCCCTTTAATTGACAAATTAAGTCTCCGTGGAAGTCTTATTTCGGCTTGAAAACTTGGTCTGTCCTCCCTCTTTGCTGCTAAGAGACAATACAATATCAGTTACTAGAGAATATGCTGAACTATTAAGATTGTAAAGGTTTTGACCAATTTGGTAAAGCTGAAACTACACTAAATACAATGGATACTAATAATGTGTTTAACAAATATTCATAAAGTAATGCTAAGGTTGTACACAACAGATGATTAAAAGCAATCTAACTTTTAAATACAAAATTCGGTACTACAATACATGTGTGCTAACTTGTCTATGACAGGTCCAAGTTTCACACATATTACTATTTGATTTTTACAATGATTACAATTATATCATCAGTGTGTCTGTTTACTTTATAGATGTTAAGGCTAAATCCGCTCTTGGCGTTTTGTTTTTAAACAAAAACACATAAACGCATTGTGGAAGAGACCAGTGTTTTGACGTTTTAATTAAACAACCCAAAGGTATATTTGATTTGAACAGACATTGTACAAACAGAAATTGGCACCAGAATCTAATGTGTTCTTAGCAAAATTAGAACAATATAGAATCAAAACAGCTGTAATGAGCGTAGAAGCGTTGACCAACGGTTTTGCATGTCCAGGAAACAAGAAGCTGGTCAGTTTATATAAATTAAAAATATAACCAATGGGACAAGACAAATAGAAGACTAAATTGTTCACTTTGATGCTATACATTTAGTAGTTGTATGACAAAAAGTATTTTCCCGATAACCTTGTGATCAAGTAATCTTTGTACAACACTAATATTATATTCGTTTTAATCTTATATTTTGTTTATTTCCTTGTAGCCTTCTTGTCCTTGTTGGCAGTCCTGAATCAAAAGAGGTTTTGTTGAAACAACAAGTGTTGTCATTTGTTCCATCTTTGAAAAACCTCATTTAAGGCATATCAAAAACAAGTAGTCCCTAAGATAGTGACTGGTATCATAGATATGAATGTCAATATTTATATCAATATAACATACTTATATTTCAGCATTAATGCATAAAGCATCAGTATCGGTCATGAGTAGTTTTATTCACAATAATTGCTTCTCGTTGTCTTAAAGGGGACTTCATATAGCTACCATTTCTTGAGCTTTGTCTCTGTATAATCGCATAAATTGATTTGGTCAGTTCGATCGTTTTCTTTTTCAGACTACCCAACACCATGTCATCAATAATATTCTTCTCCTTGTAAATAATATTCTCTTTCATGCATTGACAACTTCTCATTTGTAAATATTTTAATCTTTGTTCTTTTTCTCTTGTTCTACGTCAATTTTTTTTTAAAGTAATCATTTTCAAAATCATTGATTGTGTCTTGCCTGAAAACAAATTTCAGTTCTGTTTAGTATCTAGATGCAATTTGTGCCTAAGCAAAATATCTTATTTTTGTAAGTACTTTCATTATGGCGTAGTATTTTAGGATTATGTCTATACTGTTTTTTTCATTTATTTGGGTTGTCAGAAGCCTGTGCAAACATGATATTTACAGCAGTAACTCACACAAACGTTTCGATAAAAGATACTCATTACTAAACTGTGTGTGAGCAACGTACCCTTGTAATGTGCCATTTATTGACCTTTTATGCTGTAGTAGTCATATATTTTAATTACCTAAAGCACAATAATATGTATCAGGATGATACTTTATTGTACGTGCGAGAAAATGTATGTTTTAAAATTCTAGAAATGAAACAGCATACCATCGAGTTGCTGTAGAGAGAGTCTAATTTAAAAAATTAAGGAATGATTGTGTTATTTATAATGTGGTTGGTCTTGCTAAACAGATACTTGTAATTTTCCAATTATGATACGACTTATACAATGTATGCTAATTTCGTACCAAGGGTCTCTTTCTCTCTCTCTCTCTCTCTCTCTCTCTCTCTCTCTCTCTCTCTCTCTCTCTCTCTCTCTCTCTCTCTCTCTCTCTCTCTCAAATTGAAAATATAATTGCCTTGAGATACTTTTTGTGCTCAGCTTTATAATTTAGTTGTGGTCTACGAAAAGAGACAAATAGATCCGATTCCATCATTCACTCGAGCACCTTTTTATGAACGTCATGTTCTAGAAAACAGGTTAATTCGAATCCAACCTAACTTGCTAAAGATTGTTCATGAATGTTTATGTTAGCATAATGCAGTATGGGACTAAATGAACCTTGAAACCAGCTTACAATATGAGCAAATTTCTAAACCATATATAACTTTTGTAGTTGATTATATTCATAAGATTGATACAAATGTGATGCAACGTGGTGATAAAACAAGCATTTACTGAGTTATTAGTTCAATAATTAAAATATCCGGTGACTGACAACATGTCAGTGATCATTTATTCTTACCCTGTCTCCCATCTTCTTCTTCTTTCTTTTACTGTATTCGCCTCAAGTACAACATCATAGACGATAACGATACATTTGAATAATTTTGTTTCTTTTGTGCAACCCTCAAACGTTTGTTCTGTTAACTTACCTAACATCTAATAATTTTACATGATCGAACGCTGTACCGGAAACCCGGTGCTTATTGAAAACATTTCGGTTTAGTCAATGATCTATTAAGGAAAGACTATTGGGTTATTTCCTATGGAGGGTGCTTTCAGTTTACATTTCTATAAACGTTATTAAAATATTTATTTTCTGCTTAATAGACCTTGTAAAGAAAATAATTATCTTGCGGTAAAAGAAAAGAAATTAGTCAGGATTGAAAAATCTCCCAGCCTCTTCCACAAATTAAATGGTCGATTTCACTTCATTTATGGTATATTTGCGTTCTGTTTTATTCTTTGAAAACGTATCACTGCCCTAAATACTTACTTAAATTGTATTTTAAACTATTACTATCCTGACCACATTTTTAAATTAACATAATGTTCGACAACATAGGTGTCTTAATTCATTTTTCTTAACCGACTAATTCATTTAATTCATTTCTGAAATTCCGTAACATTACATTATATTTTTATGTTAGCCCTCATCTTGTCCAATACGCATGGTTTCTTAAAGGCAAATGGTATCCAACTGGGAAAGAAGTTCAGTAACACCTAATGAAATACATATTTCAAGAATGGTTTATATCATTTCCACAGTAGGTACGATGTGAAAGGAAACTCTTGACCCACAAGAGTCTCGGACTATTTGGGAGTTTATGGAATACTCAGTTTTGCGCTGTTAGGAAATTGGTGTTTCTCATGTCCTAGCTTATCACCTGGCACTATATACAATCTAAGTCTATAATATCATTTTAATAGATTACACCTAGATACATGGAGTATAGGATGAGTTAACATTTCTTTCCAAAGTAAATAGGTGAATGAAATGATGTATTGCATATTTCGGAGAAATGTTGAAATAGCTTTTGATTTTCATTTAATTATGAGTAGCAGTCGTAGATTAACTTTGCAACAGGACTGAAGTTAAAAACACTAGACACCACGTTACGTAAAATAAATATATATTCCAATAGTGTATTTTATACAATGATGCACGTAAACAAAGGATACTAGAAAATGATATCGTTGCTAAATAGAAGCGATAAAGGCACTGGACTTCAAGACACAAATACAATTTATCCCCTATATTAACTGATATTAACAATATCACCAAATATGATTGATATTGTATGGAATGATACACAAGCATGGATGGCATTTGGATATATCGACACTCTATAATCAGTGGATGAAAATAAGTATTACTGATATAAGATTCATACAGTAGTATGAGATACTGATGATTGATGAATGGTAACATGATGATACAGAATTTGAATTTTACACATTTAGTGATATTGAATTAGACTGATTCAAAAAATGGACGGAATGTTATTATTTACCTCATGGAGTCCTGTCCACGAACACGAGACGTTTATTATTCCATAGCTTAAATGGTGAAGGAAACCGCCTTCTCCCATCCAACCGATAGACTCGGCCACGTAATACAATAGATATGGTTAAGTACGAATAGAATGATACATATATATATATATATATATATATATATATATATATATATATATATATATGTGTGTGTGTGTGTGTGTGTATGTGTGTGTGTGTGTGTGTGTGTGTGTGTGTGAACCAAAGACCACTGGTTTGTAACAAGAAAATATCTGGTGTAGCTAGCGGTGCCATATATGACTAGTTTTGTGATAGTGTTGAAAGTGATTTGGTTTTATTATGCTTAGCACAGACTATTCAGTCGCAAATAAGCGAAGTGTCCTATAAAAAAATATTTTCTTAACAATTATTTGAAACAAATAATAATAATAATAATAATAATAATAATAATAATAATAATAATAATACAACGCATTTAACATTTTCATTACAGATTTGCTGACTCCTTGTTTGTAACAATTTTTATACAATTCATTTTTTGTACAAAACTGTTCCCTCCTTTAAAGGTGAACATGCTACTAGAAAGTTGCAGCATTTGATTCTTTAAAAACTTATGCTTAGTATTCACGTTACCAGTAAATGACAGTTAAACGATGATTTGCAAATCGCATTATGCACAACTAATCAGCTCCTACATGTTCGATCCTCTGATTGCCTTAATCAACAAGCGATATGGCTGTAAAATAAACCTCCAATGAATCAGTCTAGCGTTAACGACTTTTGTTTTGTTAAAGGGCTTGTGTCTGATTACAAAACAAATTCCCTGCTTTACGAGGTATGTGTGACATTTTCTTATTCCCCATATCATTCACAAACACTTCTCTTCGATCAAGGAGTAGTTTTTCTCCCTAGGTAGAAATATATAATTGCATAAGCGACATTTAATTTAATCCCGCTTGCTTCTTTTACCATCCCTTCCTAATCCCTTGTCGAAGTCATCCGATTATAAAAACGAATGATTTTATTCAGTAACGACAACCTTAGAGTTGGTGCACTGACCAACGTTCGCGTAAAAGCATTAAAAGCTCTCCTTCGGAAAGAATCACAAGACATGTTATTGGGTTGCCCTTTTCTTGTAAAGTCCATCCGGGACCTAGCAATAGCCGCAATATTTTGTATAAATATGTTCAATAAAAATAAACACTTACTAACCCTAGAAAAATATAATCTGTTTCTTCGTTTCTAGTCCAGAAGCGTCTCTTATCGCTTCATCTTGGTTAGGGTACTGCTTAGCTGTCTTGAACTTCTTACTCGATAGTTAGTGTATGATATATTACCCTTAGTGGGTCTCGCTGTGAGATTAGACATATCGAGTTTTGTCTAACAAAATTATTAATATCCGACTATGCTTTTCTCACGTATATCTGTACAAAATATAAGCGATGGATACTTGCCAATATCCTTTGAAGAAGTTTAGTTTACAAATATATTAGTGCCATGCCACTGTTGAAAACAATCTCTCGATATCTGACATATGGTTAGTATCAATAATGGTGATTTGTAATAAATTAAGAATGTCAATCCAATTAAGAATGTCAATCCAAAATGTGTCTGTTCAATCTTTCCTTCTGGTAAACACCAAGTGGAAGGAATACAAGGATCTGGAGTGTTTAAACACTCCCAGGTCTATAATTTTACTTACTTCCTCGTTTATTGTCTCCAGGTGAGTAAACGCTTCATGATGCCAGCATCCATGTTACTACGCGTCGATCACATGGGGTCTTCCCCCTACATAATTTGTATTTACCACAGATGTCAATAAAAATGCTGTCTGCGAAAAAACAGTCTTGAATGTATGCGAGATAACTGCCTTCAATTATGATTGGCTCTGATACTGAAGTTTATTTATTAACCAACTATGAAGTTTGATGGTCCGCAGCGTAAACACTGTTTACTGGTACAGAATGCATTTTTCGCCCTAAAGGCTACATCATGCTCTGTTCACGTATTAATTTATCCCTCTAGATTTCGGTCACGATTTCATGAACTTTCAATTTTTGCGGCGTGTTTTTTTTTGTCCATCTGTGCTAGCGGGGCCTATTTTCGATAGCTTGTATAATATAATGCAAACCTCTGTCATAGCTGAGATTCGTTAGCCCCAACATGTTTCATATAAGTTGTATAAAGACCTGTCGATACACAACACTTCGATCGTTTCGGCCAAGTAAGGAGACTCCGTTTATATTATATCGACTGGAACGAGATCAATTGTTTGATCTAGCAACATTAAAGGATATTTCAAACCAAGAATCAGGTCATCTCTAAAGAGACTCCATCTTAACTTGGAGACCATTAACCCGTGGTCGCGTAAAACAGTAACCTATTAATCACTGATTAATAAAGTTAAACTATGTCATAGTTGAGATTCATTAGCGCCAACACGTTTCATTTAAGTTGTATACAAAAAACTTTCGATACACAACTCTTCAATCGTTTCGGTCAAGTAAGGCGACTCCGAGATCAATTGTTTTGTTCTCTTTTCATATCAACATAGTTCAATAATGATCATAAGAAAAAGATAATGCTCCTATATGGAACCAATGAAAGCCTAGAATCGGATATGGTAGATGTACAAATTGTCGAATCCGATAACAAATCTCGGATTATATATAAGTATGGTTTACATCTATCGACAAAATTTGATCAATTTATAAAATTCAGAACAATGTATGATTTCTATAGAGATTATCAAAAGGTATTATGGGACTATGATTGATTTTCATACATATAGACTGATTCATAATGGTACTATAATGTTGTGGATCTATCCGCGTCCAGTCGATCAGCACTAGATGGTTCTCTTGGATCCCACAGCTCCTATATAATAGTGGAGGAACGGCTTTGCATGGTTCTTTCCTCCCAACTACCCGAAATATCCGCTGATCCAGAATCTATGCCCACTCACTCTGAGTAAACTGATTCCGTCCTCCTTACCAACACCACCATCGACCGTAATATCCGGATTACACAAAGCTATACAGTTTGGTCGCTCTGTACGAATACAATGATATTCACTATGCATACACGTACATAAATTGATTTGCTTACGCATCACATTATCTCATACAAGCGAATTACGAATTATTATTATCATAACCATCGTGGCAGATGAATCTTTCTCTGGCAAAAATAATCGCACTAGACTCTAAAAACTTGAAAGCTATTACTGTGAAGGTTGTGTTTCTAAAAGCAGTGGCTAATACACTTCAGAATCAAGCTAACAACTATTCTCATTTTAGGTCCAAACATTTATCCCCTTCTTTACCGTGTATAATCCTATGTTTCTTTAAGAACACACAGACATATGGATGATATCACTGGACAACAAATTTTTACAAACGTCACGTTACTGAAATAAAATTTGTCAATTCTTATCAATTTTTATGTGATGAACACGAATATGACAGTCAAATTGCAAAATTGGCTCTAGTTTTTTTGTAATCTGCAAGAAATTAATGTTTACATAACGAAATGCATTCCAATAGTAAAAGGTCAACTGTAATAGCCTACCTATAAAAAATCAAGTCATTGACTACATCATTTCCCTTGGTATCTTTGTTCCATTGTTGCGATATCTTGATGAAAACATTCGCCGTGTTCATCACTAACAATACCACAGTTGCTAGGAAAGAAATCCAAATGGGAATGAAGGAAGTGAATCTTTAGAGACATATTGCAGCCAAGTTTATTATACTTCATCAACATGTCTTCTACTAGTTCCTTATAGTTTTCTGCCCTAACATTTCCGAGGAAGTTTGTAGAAACTAGGCGAAAAACATTCCATGCTTGTTTCGCGTCACCTTCCAGCAAGTTGTTGAACCAGTCATCTTTGAAAAGCTCTCGAATCTGAGGACCCACAAAAACTCCTTTAATCTTTGCTTCGCTGAGTCTAGGGAATTTTTCATGCAGGTATCGGAATGCTGGCAATGTCCGGTCAATGGCTTTCACGAAGTTCTTCATCAAACCTAGTTTGATGTGAAGAGGTGGTAGCAAGATTTTCTGAGCCTCAACCAGAGCTGGGTGTTGGATATTCTTCTCTCCAATGGCTACATTCTGCCTGTGAGTCCATTCCTTCCTCATGTAGTGCATTTCCCTTGCTCGGCTATCCCACTCGCATAAGAAACACATGTATTTTGTATATCCTTGCTGCAGTCCCATTAAAAGGGCAACTACTTTCAAATCACCACAGAGGTGCCAGCTGTACTTGTTATACTCAATGGAATGCAGTAGCTGCCTTAAGTTATCGTATGTCTCTTTCATGTGGACAGCATACGCTACTGGAATAGATGGAAGAATGTTGTATTGTGCAAAAGCACAGCCTTGAAACTCAGTTTCTAAGAGTCCACAAATAGTCTCCATTCTTGTGGGTCATGAGTGATTTTTAAAGCATTCATGAGGCCCTCAATATCGGAACAGAATATCAGATTACTTTCCTTTCTGAAGAAAGGCTCCAATTGCTGGTGGCGCTTTCGATATGCAGTAATTGTGACATCTTCTTCTAGAAGATTCCATTGTTGGAGTCTTGATCCTAGCAATTCTGCCTTGTTCTTTGATAAGTCCAAATCACGAATCAGGTCATTTAGTTCTTCCTGTGTTATTCTGTGTGGGGTTGATGATGTACCAGTGAAAATCTGGATCACTGCATGCTGATGGACCAGGAAAAGAACAGGTCGACTTACCTTTGTCTTCGTCAGATGAATCAAGAGAATATTCTGCTGGAGGTTCTGGAATAGGAAGTCCCACACCATGTCGAATTGGTCTCAATGCAGACGGAATGTTTAGGTAGACTATTCTCGACTTCTTTCGCTTTGTTATTCCGCCGGAAAGAGGAGGAACCAAGCAGAAGTAACAGTCATTTAGGTGGTTGCTTGGCTCTCTCCACACCATTAAGACTGCAAACGGCATTGATGACCTTTTGCAATTCAACCACTGTGAAAGCTGTGTTGTACATGTAGCACAGCATATATGCGGAGCCCAAGGCTTGTCTTGGTCACCAACCTTGCATCCGAAGTAAAGATGATATGCCTTCTTCACTTGAGAATTGATACTTTTCTTCTGGTTGGCAAATGTCACTTCTCCACAAATATAGCAAACATTGTCCGCGGTATTAACACGCTTTCGAGGCATTACTGTTCTTTATTGTACGTAAATGGATAAAATAATAAGTTTTATGCAACAGTAGCTTGAACTGTCTCGCACAACGTCTAAAATATTTTAAATGCTGAACCTATCTGATTGGGCTTAATATAGTACACTGCTTACGTCAGCTTCAGCACCCGCCTGGCATTAGTATAATAGGCCTACACACTGCTTACGTCAGCTTCAGCAGCCGCCTGGCATTAGTATAATAGGCCTTCACATGTATAGTACACAGCTGACGTCAACTTACTTCAGCAGCCGCATCGCATGGCATTAGTATTGCATTGCATCAGAAAATGATGCAATCAACTCTGGATGATGTGAGCATGATGGTATTATGCAATGTTACATCATTATTCCGGATGTTCTTGCAGTCCTACTGGAGAAATTTACACAGTGAAACATAGAAAATGAGGTATATGAATATCTTCAAAACGAGAGCCAATAAAAAAAAATCACGGTTATATTCGTGTTCGGCACACCAAAATACTACAGATTAGGGCATTTTCAAGTCAGTAATGATTTCACTGTTGACCAGTGTATCTTTCAAGACTGAAATATATTGTTTATGTATGCTACGAGATATATGGGTATTGGGTGAAAACTATATTGTCATTCATGTAACTCAATGTTATTCAGTATCGCAATTTTATAATTTCATCGGATGCAATCCTTTTCTAGACCTTAGTAGGTTGGATGGTGCAACAATGTATGTCAAAGGAGAAGACGGTACAAGCCTTGAGATACAATTTACATCAGACTGGCTATCCCCTGAGTTTAATGTCAGCGTACTGCTTGATAAACGGATCAATGAAATAAAGCTTTATAATAAGAAGAAGCCACCTCTTGACAGTCCGTTTATTTCTGTATGCGAGTTACAAGCATATAAAGGTAAGATTTATGGGCACTATAAATATATAAATGCATATTATTTAGTCTTGATTTATATATTTATTTAGCAACTTAAACAAGCTTCAGAAAAGAATAACAATATTTATTAACGATCGAAAATCTAATCTGTCACAAAATGAAACATAAATTTAACACATGCTGTTGGATGATTTATTCTGTATATGTCCATTATGCTGTAGAAACTGTTCATTGTATCTTAAAGTTATAATAATTCCAAAGTTCAAACATTTTATCAAAAGATGGAAATCTATTGCAATTCCGACACAGTATTAATCGTATAAGCAGTATTTACTGGTATAAGTTTAAATTAATATAACATGTATTTTCTTACGGATACACAAGACCTATTCGCTATTATATATTCATCTTGTTCTGACATTATATGGATCACTTCCTTTGAAAGTTGTTAAATTGCCACATGATTACTCTAACACATCAAATACTGACTATTCTTTTTTTAACTGCATTGCGTTTGATCTGTGCATTGACAGTTTTACATCCAGAAATAAATAAAACTGATATTTCATTTCATGAATGTAAATTTAATTACAGTAATTGAATGTTCTCCATATACATTCGCAAATGGATGTATCGAAGTTGAAACAATGGGGGAGAAAAACCAGACATTTACGTACGGAGCAAAATTAAACTTGTCCTGCAATGAAGGATACAAGATTTCAGAAAAAGGAATGATAACTAATGAGGCTAAAAGTATTGTGGAATGCAAAGCGACAAAATCCTGGTCTAGAAACATCAGTTGTTCTGGTAAATTATTGTTATTATATCAACCTCATTTAGAGTAATCAAGCAGAAACATTATCTGAGTTACCTACAAAGGTCGTACGAACATCATTATGAGGAAAACGAAATCATGTTATGCGTAATAGCAATCATTTTTACTTAAAATACATAGATACAATTTATTGATAATGATGGCAATAATGGTATTGACTACACTGAAGGTTAATATCATCTAAAGTGACGTAATGTATTTACTATTTCACTTTTATTTATTATTTTAAGAATTTATACACGTTAATATCTAGATGATTTCAAACGTTAAATAGCTATTACGATATTTTTGTATAATCTTAAATCATAGATTGTGGACAGCCTTTGTATCCCTTTAATAAAATCATGCACACTATTCATGCCGAAATTGATGGTATCACAAGCTAACACAATACAATGGCTGTTTTGTAATGAAGACGATAATTTACAGCAAACATAAACCTGAAACACTCAGATGTAGTAGTAAATGATTTGGTGAAGTAAACGCAAGAAAACGGTTAGATTTTATCTTATTAGTAAGGGATGATATGAATTATTGTTTGCATTTATTAACGGCGAGGTGATTTCATAATGGGTTTATTTGTAGCGGTATAGCTATTTGTTACTGTTTGTTCAAAACTTGCTGACTATTTATAACATGTAATTATCGTTGTTCATAGTTATAGACTGCGGACAGCCAATGAATATTCCGAATAACAGTACAGTAATATCTTCAACTGGATTAGCCGGAAACACGAGTTACAATGCTACAATGCGAATCGTATGCGATGAAGGATTCAACTACACACTTCCCGGAAATGACACTATTCAATGTGTTGATGACGGAAAATGGATTGGAATCCTGGGGCATTGTAAAGGTGCGTTCCGTTTTCTCTTAATGTCAGTCAAAGATTATTTTCTGGAACAATGGCAATCAATATGTACATATTAAATTTAAAAATACAAGCGAAATCAATATTTATCTGTCAAACAAGTTTCTCTATATCGTACAAATATACATTGATGACATTTTTAAATATACAGAAATACGTCACAATTTAACTTCCCTTCCTAGTTCCACACTGCTTTTAGGGTAATCTTATAATTTCTTCGCAGTAGATTTGATGTGGTTGTGATTATCGACATACATAGACCAACAGTTGTTCCTACGCTGATTCTAATTCTGTCCTTCGTCTGATTTCACTGGTCAACAGTGAAATCATTACTGACTTGAAAAGGCCCTAATCTGTAGTATTTTGGTGTGCCGAACACGAATATAACCGTGAAATTTTTTTATTGGCTCTCGTTTTGAAGATATTTATATACCTCATTTTCTATGTTTCACTGTGTAAATTGCTCCAGTAGGACTGCAGCAACATCCGGAATAATGATGTAACATTGCATAATACCATCATGCTCACATCATCCACAGTTGATTGCATCATTTTCTGATGCAATGCAATACTAATGCCATGCGGCTGCTTAAGTAAGTTGACGTCAGCTGTGTACTATACATGTGTAGGCCTATTATACTAATGCCAGGCGGCTGCTGAAGCTGACGTAAGCAGTGTACTATATAAAGCCCAATCAGATAGGTTCAGCATTTAAAATATTTTAGACGTTGTGCAAGACAGTTCAAGCTACTGTTACATAAAACTTATTATTTTATCCATTTACGTACAATAATGAACAGTAATGCCTCGACAGTGTGTTAAGACCGCGGACAATTTTTGCTATATTTGTGGGGAAGTGACATTTGCCAACCAGAAGAAAAGTATCAATTCTCAAGTGAAGAAGGCATATCATCTTTACTTCGGCTGCAAGGTTGGTGACCAAGACAAGCCTTGGGCTCCGCATATATGCTGTGCTACATGTACAACACAGCTTTCACAGTGTTTGAATTGCAAAATATCATCAATGCCGTTTGCAGTCCCAATGGTGTAGAGAGAGCCAAGCAACCACCTAAATGACTGTTACTTCTGCTTGGTTCCTCCTCTTTCCGGCGGAATAACGAAGCGAAAGAAGTCGAGAACAGTCTACCCAAACATTCCGTCTGCATTGAGACCAGTTCCACATGGTGAGGGACTTCCTATTCCAGAACCTCCAGCAGAATATTCTCTTGATTCATCTGACGAAGACAAAGGTGAGTCGACCTGTTCTTCTCCTGGTCCATCAGCATGCAGTGATCCAGATTTTCACTGTGGTGCATCATCAACCCCACACAGAATAACACAACAAGAACTAAATGACCTGATTTGTGATTTGGACTTATCAAAGAACAAGGCAGAATTGCTAGGATCAAGACTCCAACAATGGAATCTTCTAGAAGAAGATGTCACAATTACTGCATATCGAAAGCGCCACCAGCAATTGGAGCCTTTCTTCAGAAAGGAAAGTAATCTGATATTCTGTTCCGATATTGAGGGCCTCATGAATGCTTTAAAAATCACTCATGACCCACAAGAATGGAGACTATTTGTGGACTCTTCGAAACTGAGTCTCAAGGCTGTGCTTTTGCACAATGGAAACATTCTTCCATCTATTCCAGTAGCGTATGCTGTCCACATGAAAGAGACATACGATAACCTAAGGCAGCTACTGCATTCCATTGAGTATAACAAGTACAGCTGGCATCTGTGTGGTGATTTGAAGGTAGTTGCCCTTTTAATGGGACTGCAGCAAGCTTATACAAAATACATGTGTTTCTTATGCGAGTGGGATAGCCGAGCAAGGGAAATGCACTACATGAGGAAGGAATGGACTCACAGGCAGAATGTAGCCATTGGAGAGAAGAATATCCAACACCCAGCTCTGGTTGAGGCTCAGAAAATCTTGCTACCACCCGTACACATCAAACTAGGTTTGATGAAGAACTTCGTGAAAGCCATTGACCGGACTTTGCCAGCATTCCGATACCTGCATGAAAAATTTCCTCGACTCAGCGAAGCAAAGATTAAAGAAGGAGTTTTTGTGGGTCCTCAGATTCGAGAGCTTTTCAAAGATGACTGGTTCAACAACTTGCTGGAAGGTGACGCGAAACAAGCATGGAATGCTTTTCGTCTAGTTTCTACAAACTTCCTCGGAAATGTTAGGGCAGAAAACTATAAGGAACTAGTAGAAGACATGTTGATGAAGTATAAGAAACTTGGCTGCAGTATGTCTCTAAAGATTCACTTCCTTCATTCCCATTTGGATTTTTCCTAGCAACTGTGGTATTGTTAGTGATGAACACGGTGAACGTTTTCATCAAGATATCGCAACAATGGAACAAAGATATCAAGGAAAATGGTCCACTACAATGCTGGCTGACTACTGCTGGACACTCCTCAGAGATGCTCCCGAACAGCTGTACAAGAGACAGGCGAAGAAACCTAAGATGTAGTCAATGACTTGATTTTTTATAGGTAGGCTATTACAGTTGACCTTTTACTATTGGAATGCATTTCGTTATTTAAACATTAATTTCTTGCAGATTACAAAAAAACTAGAGCCAATTTTGCAATTTGACTGTCATATTCGTGTTCATCACATAAAAATTGATAAGAATTGACTAATTTTATTTCAGTAACATGACTTTTGTAAAAATTTGTTATCCAGTGTTTCTTTTCTGCTGCTTCTTCCTGTTGTTTTCTTCTTGCCTCTTCTTGTCGCTGTTTAACGAGAAAAGCTTGGTCTGCTTCTTTTTGCTGTTGTTAAACTTGCTCCAGTTCTTCTTTATGTCTGTCTTTAAAATCATCGACGTGTAAAAACAGAAGGAGAAGGTGACGAATGTTCCTGAACAAATTATTGTGAAGTTAGAAAATCTAAAATATCCCAGTTAAAATCAACATCTTCTGGAAGTAGGTTGTGTTGACTTTGGTAGACACTGCTATGACATTACTTGCTGTCTCCACCGCTGGTGCATCCCTATTCATCGTCTTCTTAGTTTCCGTCATGATTCAGAACTCTGTCGCATTCTTTGCCTGGTTAACAGGGTCCTCATTTGATACTAGAACCCTTTTCGAACATTCTATTTCACGAAACCTGACTTGATCATTTAGTTTTGCACACCGTTAACAAACTATTTTTACCAAACTGTCACTATACGTTTTTATATCGCTTAGTATTCAAACTTGTTACGGACTTAATACGTGTACACTTTGTACTAGAAATATTGGAAAGTTAAGATAGTTAAAACAAATTGTACGACTTCATTGATTGATTTAATTGCATAGGTGGCTTTCACATTATTGTTATTTTACTGTCCTTTAGTAATTGGACCAGCTTTGAATTAAGCACGGAATAACGATGTTGGGCGCTGTACGACATCCTTGGACTTAATGGTACCTCTCATTTATTGCCACAATTTGGATTGCTTTAAAATGGCGGAGATGTGAAACTAATTTCCAATACCTCCACTTGTGACTTTGCACACCATTAACACACCTAATTAACTGTTAGGGTTGAGTGTGTGATGGGTCTATTTCCACTCACCCAGGGTCCTCCTTTCAGGTCAATGGTTACTTAACAGCAACCCCGACCTGACGACCAAATTAAAAAGTACTCCTTGAGTACATAAATGCCTGGGGGAAGCGGCACCATTCCTCCACCCTACTAGAGAAATAGATTGTCCGAAAAGGGTTCTAGTATCCAGGAGTAATTAAATATCCAGATTTTCTGGAAACTTAAAACAGTGCTACATGCCCCTAGTGGGCGATACAGCACTATAATTCAACTTTATCATCACTACATTCGCTGAAACTGTTCTCGTCAAAAGATGTGGACCAACGTAGAATCCTCTACCTTTTTTTCGTCAATGCTATTCTTTACTGGCTTACCCATGTATGTCAGAGCATCATGGAAAATTATCAGAATCGCGGACACAAAGTTTAGGATTAGAAGAATGTATGAAGAGAGACAAGGTTATTTGACGAGAGTTCTCTCTACGGACCAGAAGCGAGGAGAAGTTTGCGGGAGAAGATTCGTTAGATGCCCTCTGTGTTAATGATATAATGTTAAACAAAATCCAAATATGCCCTTTTCAGGGCCATTCATATTCCTCAAAAAGATATTTGCTTTCTTTGCATTATCCCCCTGTATGTATGTATGTATGTATGTATGTATGTATGTATGTATGTATGTATGTATGTATGTATGTATGTATGTACGTACGTACGTACGTACGTATGTACGTATGTATGTATGTATGTATGTATGTATGTATGTATGTATGTATGTATGTGTACTATCACTATCGTATTTGTCTACTCCCCACTGAGGTTAACCCAGTGTACACCTGTTCCTACCCTTGTTGCAACATTGTTACCGATCTTCATTACCGTGACATCAACATACCTCTCCACTTCTCTGGACGCGAGACAGGCCCAACTAGTCCATATGTTAAATTCCATTTGACGCTAGATAGACCCAAATAATATTCCCCATGTCAAATTCTCCTTGATGCCATATTAGCCCACGACCTTTTTGACTGGGATTTCCATTGACGCTATAACGCCCCCATTAACTACTAGTGGCCGAGTTTATAATTTTAACAACCCCAGCCGGAATTATGTATGTCGAAGGCTATTTGATCGCTTTTGATCGTGCTTGAGTCACTAATTGTTATAGTAGATCTCGAATCTACTTAATTGCTTGCAGTCCCATTTTGTTATAATCGATCATCAGCAACATTTTCAAACTCTCACTACATTTATTTAGCAATCGATATCGCTAGTGATAATAATGTCATGAGAAACTGTGTTGCCCATGTAGACAATGCCGGACAATATTATCAAGACGAGTCCAGTAAAATGTTACGTAAACGGGCTTTTTCTCATCAACAACACCAACTGATATTTCACGTTCACGCCGGAATGTCACCATATTACATATCAGGTCAATATTTAATGTACATTTGTATCATCATTGCTTCATCGCGAAAATCTACAATGTGCATGTCTTGATTCACAAGGGTCAAACGTCCAACAAATATGTCAGCTAATTATTATGATATTAAAGATACACAGGCAATGCGGAAGTAATTCATATCACACTCACCACCTGGTTCCATTCAATCAACACGTTGATAGGGTCACACATCCCATCCATGCCTCTTCTCTTTACTTTTTTATCCAGCCTCCTATTTAATTAGTCTTCTTGCTGTTGATTTCCATATGCTTAATCTTCTTATTGCCGTATTTTTAAGGCCCTACGTAGCTGCTATTTCTGTTAGTTTTTGTCAGTGCTTAGTGGAGTTCTGAGCGACGCAGTACATTGTTTGTCCTTTGTATTTGTTCTATACCTTCTTTCAACGATTCATGTGCTTGTGAAATTTCTCCAGCTCGAATCATAATATGTATTTCAGTATTACTCACCTTACAAGAGGCTTGTTGGTACCCAATAAGTTCCATGCATACACATAATGTATAGACCATACATTGTTTTGTATGTTGTATTGATTCTTTAAACTCTAAAATTGAACACTCGTTGTGAACATAGATGCCTGAACAGATGCGGCTTTCAAAGATCCACTTGCTATCATGTTTATTAAAATATTGCTTTTGTGTTTTCATCATTGACTAGTACCCTAGTGAAAGAGCTAATACCTTGACAGTCAGCTCTTCTGCTATCTTTCCAATATTTTCGACATCCTCATTAACTGCCTTGATCGCCGTTGACAAGAGTCTAATGGTATATTCGATTGATCCTGTTGGTTTCGTCATATCCTTGGCTCTATTTTAAAAATTCGTCTTCAGTTCACTTTAGCATATCCACCTACTGTTTCTCTTATGGCCTTTTAAATAATCTTACACAAGTTCCAGCATTGTATTGTTGGTTTAATCAGTGGTGCAGATATTTGTTCCAAGCCCGCTGTGATATCCTATCATACAACTTGTCTTAACAGTAACACGTCTTTGAAACTTTTGAGGTATTCTATTACATTGTGAATCAGTTACTGTTGTTCACGGGGTATTTAACTGCGGCGCGTTACATTATCATTCATACCCTCACAGTTGAAAAGATCTATTTTATTATACTTAAATGGTTACATGAGACACGATAGATTCCAAACCCGCAAAAGATTTATGTCTCGGTTAACTTATCAAATTAATCGTGAGAAAAACATACAGGTCTTAGGTGACTTCAGCACACTTGTGAAGAAATGCATCCGATGAGTCGTCCGTGGCACACCATGTGCAGTGAATGTTTGCAGCTCATGTGCGTCAATGATACGAAATACCATGAACATATTAAAGTTGTCACCGATTACTGTGTGCATATCGTTGAGTCAAACAAATAACATTCATGTTTTGTGTCGACCTCCTGAAAATATTCTTCAAGGATTCATTTGGTTTCCAATCATCTCATGGCAGTACATCCTTTGTATCCAACTCATAAATGGCGGGATTTTCATAAATTATGAAACATAAATCAAGTGTGAACGACGACGTCGACAATTTGCCACGTTTGCTTTAAATTCTTGAGCATTTCATAACACTGTTGAGCATTAGCCACCTATATAAGCACGTTCAACAGACTCAATGTTAACTATCTTAAAATCATATTCAATAACAGTTAAATGTTTCCTGATCCAGTAGGAACAGAGCTTAATCTTCTAAATGAGTGTGGATAAATGGAATGGTCCCACCGCAACTGTTTTAGGTGATGCTTGTTCGGAGAAATGGGATACATTGAATTTATTTTTCCATGAAGCCATTGCCTAATACAGTTGTATATATATATATATATATATATATATATATATATATATATATATATATATATATATATATATATATATATATATATACATAATTCAATGTATGTATATCGTGTTCTATACAGAATCAAAACTCGAACTGAAATTATGCTCCAGTTTCAACACACAATGATAGAGCAGCAATTCTTGAACTAATGTTCGATATGGAGCACAAATGTTTACGTTTCCTTAACATTCCCTCAAACAAGTTTTAAACTTTAACACGCCATAGTGTAAAACTCATAATCTGATTCACAATCATGTAATTAACAAACGGCTAAGTGATTATTCATCGTGAAATACCCATCACTTTCAATCAAGCGGTGATAAACTCACCTTGGGGCATCGGTAAACAATCATGCGAAGTTTCTTTCACAGGATCATATGTGCCTTATGTGTGAATTCACGTCAATCATTTCCAATTGATATCGGTTAAGCAACTGGGAAAGGGTATTATTTGAATCCTTAATGAACTAATGACTCTGAACCATTCAGTAGCAACATATCATTTTTCGTTATTTCACTTTATCCATGTGGGGATAGTACAACCGTTGAAAGTCTTTATTCACTGTAAACATATCACATTCAATACGACGATAACATCGTCGTTCATACTCTAACTACCTAATAATGCAAGTATGTCAGCATCTTCTGAACTTTTGGTATTATTATATTACACAACTCACAGGTAAATTGGAACAATTGTTGTTCAGTATCAACCAGTTGTGGATTATATGGGACAACACTTTGATCCATTTTACCTACGGGTCACTAGCACTAACTCAAGTATGCCGGCTTTCTGCATACGAATTTACTATTCCAACTCTACGCTGCGAATGTTTTTTAAGTGATATGTGTGTGCATGCTTATTTAAAGGAACTCGTTCTCTCTTGACAAGTCCATCAAACTCCATTCATTTGAATTCTGGCTATAACTTTATTTATTTCTGTGTCTGTTTAAACCACTTTAGATGTTTCATCAATACCTTAGGGTGTTTGTGCAATCACAGGTAGAGGAAACAATGCGCTAATACTTGCAAACAGATTATCATGGCCGACAAACGTGAATATGTGATTTTGAATCCGATTCAAAACAGGGATCAATGTACCAACAAAATACGCGAGCAATGCGATTTCGAATATTCATAACTTCATATACGGCCTGTTCTTTAGCAAAATAATATATATATATATATATATATATATATATATATATATATATATAACTGATGCTAATGTAGCAAGTTGAAAATGAATTATGATACAACATAAGCTATTCTGGTCACAGACAAAAGCATTCTCATTCACATCCTTTACTTCAACAAATAAATAAAATAAATAGCATAGACAGCAAGATTTCGTACACAGTTAACACACAACCTAGTTGATAGTCTCGACAGTACTCTCGCAGTACACAAACACGTCATGAACATATGAAAGGCTGCGTATCTTGATCTGATACGCGTCAGCTCCATTTACAGGTGTCTTTCAGTTGATGCCACTAAAACATTTGTATGTGTCAGATTCCCGCGGGTCATGAGCGTTCCTCGTATAAAATTGTATAAACCCCACTTGTCAAAGGGTAAGTGTTACGTCCAACTTTGTCAAGGGGTATTGCACAACATATAATAATAACACTATAACCCCTTCCCCTCTGTTACTCGTTATATAAGATATGACCGCCCTCTGTATAATTGCCCGGTTTGAGTAAGAGAATGTATATGGTAACCTGTGCGGGTATATTGAACAAAACAACTCCGAGTCCCGGTAAAGATAAATAAACAATTTAATCAAATACATACACAATGAAATTTCTTTTCATTAGGAATACACGCGGTTTATAAATAAACTTTCACCGAATTACAAATAGATTTCAAATAGAATTAAACAAATTAGCCGTTCTATTACTGATAGTTTAAAACATCATCATTGGATCGAGTGTCACAATCGAAGTCAATGCTTTTTTCGATTTTCATAACCTGTTATCATCGAACCACGTTCTCTGTTCAAACCAGTTTTGTTCTAGAAGTCCGTTCCCCGCGATATAATCTGCCCTCGTGCATGTGCCGCTTGCACTCAGACTTGTCCACTGTATCTTGCATACATGGCGATTTCTCCTGCACAATTCTTTTTTCCCGTACTTCACTTTCTTTCCCCAAAAACTGTTTTCTTCCTTCCAAAAGAAAATTAAAACAATCTAAGTCTCTCGTTACAATGCTTACAGTTGAAACTGCCCATTATTCCTGGTTCAAACAATCAGATATTGCTACCAGTGATACCAATTTTACGGCTAGTGATTAACTACACATATTCTCAAATAAATGTAGTTTAACCATTTTTTAATTCTTTTTGCCTTGACCTGATACAGTATCGTCTTACAAAGCAAGACGTTGAATTATACACTGTCGCTAAATTATCTATGACATCAAAATTCGGTGAATTCACATGTATTCTTGTAAATCACTAGCTAATGTAATACATTAAATTCTTAGAACACAATTATTATTCAAACAATATGATAAATTCAAGAATTAACGTAACACTTCCTATCCATTACTCAGCATAGTGTTTTTACGACATAAATTAACACTACGTCATTCTTAACTAAGAATTAATGTAAGAATTCTGATTTTAATTCAAAAGCAAATTCTTTAATAAATGTATCGAATGAATTCATACAGATACTTCTGATTCATAATACAAAACACATTATTATACATATGTATCACATTAAATCAAGTATACAAATGTATCAAACGAAATCATGCAGACCTGTAAACGAAGCAAACATTATATCAATTACTTGGAATTACGTTTTAGCGTGTCACTCAACCGTTGTTTGTGCCGGTTTTCCCCCTGGCCGGTTATTTTACGTTTGTACTTTTCTATCCGGAGTCCTACTAATAATAATTCTACACCTCTTTCCTCTCACAGGAACAAATCAGACTAAATTCTAATTTAGCTAATAAGATATTATGTTCTGTAGATTTCTAGTGTAAAAACACCCCTTCTTTAACGTTGACCAATCAGAATCAAATGTATTTCCTCCCGCTTCCTTCCAAAAATCGCTTACGTTATGGTCAATATGACACGCTTTGGTTTTAAGTAACAGAATCTGTTTTCTCTCAATTCTGACATTTTCGTTATAAAATTAAACTTTACAAGGTCGCCATCGGTCAGTACTGGCTGCTGTATAAACAACGCTTCAATTAGTAAAGCGGTCGGCTAGCCTTTACAGGCACCATTCTTGCACGATGTTTCTTCTAAATCTAACTAATGGCTATCAAGCCACAACTAATGGTTTATTAATAGATCGACCGAAAATTTGGCACTTCAAAGTATGTTCACTGGTACCTTCAAGACTCGACTATTGTAACTCAGTTCTGTCTCATTCGCCTCAATATTTAATCCAGAACCTTCACAAAGTTCACAACACAGCTTCACTGATCATCATTAGAGTAACACGATCAGAACACACATTCCTTCTACTCTGTATCCTGCACTGGATATTAATTATGCCAAAACGGATGGAGTTTGATTTTAGAGATACGACCCTTTTCCAATAATAACTTTTGTTTATATCAGTTTCCTTTTAACATTAACTTGCATCATTAGATAAAATATCGTTCAGAAACGAGTCTGTCCCTATAAGCCCAAATTCCTAGCACGGAGTAATATACTAACACGAATATGTTCAGAGGTTGTACGTGTGTCCAATAATATTAAATATCTTGGGAATGTTATATTTTTCATTAGATTTGGGCTTATTATTTCTGACAGAAACTATTACGAATTTATTGGTTGTTTTGTTTCTTCATTTCTACATTGTCGTATATCATTTTGTTAAAGATCGCATTTATTGGTCATTGCAAATAACTACATCGTTAGACATTGTTAGACACAGTCTAATTAATTGGCTCTTGGCGATATTCATTACTGCTACAATCTTGTTCATTTCGTCAGAGGATTCACTAGTTTAAGACGTATTAGGTGATCTAGCCAACGACAAAGACTTCATTTTCTTGTTTTACAATAGAAAATAAGCTTTTCATTTTTTTCTGCTCATAAACATGACCATGCCTGCAAGCCCCTCTTCATACATAATTATAAGTCAATTAATTAATTAATTAATTAATCAATTAAATAATTAAATAATTAATTAATTAATCAATTAATTATTTATTTAATTAATTAATTAATTAATTAATTAATTAATTAATAATGACTTTGTATAACGCCAAGTCATTAGAAGCTCTCAGCGCTTTACAGCATCTGTAATGATAAGAAAAATTCGTAATACTTTCAGTACCATTGTGTTATAGACCAGCTGATTCACGAAGACAGAATATTGCAGTTTATATTCCTGGACAGACTGAAAAACAAACACTCCTGTTAAATGATATTGTACCGGTTGATATCAGTGTTGTCGAAGATGCATTGCGCGCTGATCAATCTCCCTGGACGCTAGGATACGCAATGATGAAACATTCATCTCAAGGGTTAACTATCTCTGATACAATTGTTTGGATTGCAGATGATCGAATCTAGTGGTCGAATTTAGTGTATCTTACAGTGTCACGAGTTAAAAGAATAAATCAACTTCGTAAAGTCATTATAGATTCTAATGACACCACAATCAGCGATCTTGTCAGCGATGATATAATAAGATAAAAATCTAACTGGTTATAAACAAAGTGACAAACAAAATAAAATAACATTTTATATTGATGTTGAATTTATAATGCTATTTAAGTATTTGGATAAAGATTCTCACGAATTTACCGCAGATAGTGTCACAGAATTAGGCGAAAATTGATTTTTTTTTCTTTCTTGAATTACAAACTAATATCACCATTTTTTTTGTTTCGTCGTACATGCGTTACCTGGGGTGAATAAGTGGTTTTCTCCAAAGTAAGCGGCGTGTAACGATTTGCATGTGCCTGACTTCGTATCACTTGAAGTCAGGAACACCAAGAATCACGGGGTGCACGGTAATTTTGCCGTGAATTCTGCTCACCTATTTGAGGATATATAAGGCAGAATATTTCTGATAAATATTACGGGACCAAAAGTATCTTATCACAGGAAAGATAACTCGTCATTCTATCTCCAGCCAAAGGGGTGAGTGTTAAATTTATATTTCGTTTTATTGTGAATTGTATTCCGTTTATCATTTCATGTAATGATGCCTTTATTACAACGCAGATTTAAACGTGGGATATTTGGAATTACTAGTCACTATTAGACTTTAAATGTAATAGTGTAATCTAAGTGGTAGATTGTTTTAGAAAAAAAAATATTATTAGTTTGATCTCTTTATTGTAGTTGATATCGTAGCTGATTTGTTGCGGAACGTAGTTGAAATTGTTGCTGATTGTAGCTGAACGTATCTGATTGTAGCTGAACGTCTCTGAATGTCTCTGAATTGTAGCTGAATGTGATTAATTGAGCCATTTGATTGTGAGATCAAATTGAGGTATCTGACTGTCTGTCTGTCGGATTGTCTGTCCGTCTACATCTGTCGTGATGTGTAAATATCCGGAAATCTAGAAGTCTGAGTGTCGGAGCTGTCTAGAGGTGTAAACATCCGGGGTGGCATCTAGGTATTTGGGACTGTTGGTTCTTGTAGATTCTGTATGCTGTCTGTACGTATAACTGTGGTGGATCCGTGAAGGGCAAGTGACCGATAAAAGTATTGAGTCAACCTTAGGTATTCGGGGAAACTGGGCGGCGATTCAACAGTTGGTGAATCGTACGGTTATACAGGGTCGAGGCACATGTGTGTGTTGCAATTGTAGTACAATTTAATACATTGTTATATTTACATAGTTACTTCAAATCACAGTAGTATTTCAAGGGATTACATGAATCTCAATAAAAGTTAGCAACTTGATTAAATACATGTATATGTTCGTGCTAGTTGTCGCAATCCATACGTGCGATAGTATAGTTTGATGTTTGTATTTATTTATCGCAATTTATACTTGCGTTAATATAACTTTTGTAAAGGTTCCTTGGATCTGTGTATAGTCCAAGAGATTCCTTTGTATCTGTGTTTTATTTTGTATTAATATTTAATTTATTCGTGTATTGTAAATGGTTGTGAGTGTAATTGTGGGTTGAACGCATGAGTTATTGTGTTGATACATCATTATTTTTCATTAATAATTTATTTCATAAATTTACATTATCTTTCACACATTGTGTTTGTGTTGTTTATTTAATCCACCAGCCACTCGGTAACAATTCTGTTACAGATAGAAAATATAACCCTTTTGGTCATTCACGAGAAAATGTTATGCTGACCTGTCTAGAGTGCAACAGACGCAGAAGAGCTAGTTAAGTGATCGTGGCGGTAATTGTGTATCCTCGGGTATCACTTGTAACTGTTCACGTGTAAATACACGCTGAGGAGCAGGATAATCTAATATATAGATTGCGGATCTACCCGTGTATATTGTTATGTTTGATATTGTATGCGATGTGACACTCCAAATAGGAACAGTAGCTCTTTTTCACAACTTTCACGTTCACCTGGTTCATATAAATATCTCACAGTTACATTACTGAGTATTCGTTGTTTTGAAAAATCATTTGGTGTATTTTGTTCGGGTATATACTTTTTTTTGGATCGGGTTAATAGATTTCATATTGATTGTTCGAGTAATTTTATTATTTAACGAAGTTATCACACCTGCACTGCTTGAAAAGATATCTTTACTAGCACTTAAAATATAAAGAAAGACAAACTTTGCTTGACCTTTACTTATCTTTAATACAAATTTTAAGAAAAATTTAAAGGCATTAAAGATGATATTTACAAGCAATTTTAGGGTCCTAAAATGCAAATAAATGGCCAACTTTTCCAATGAATAAAAGGTGCATGAAAGAATAACTTTTAGTTTGTAAAGAAGTAGTAAATTGATCCATTAAGTAATTAAAAGGAACCAATTCCATTTCTTAAAATGTAACAAAAAGACCAAATTTAAGTTGTAAAATCTCATTAAAGTTTAACATTACATGTCTTTACGTTAATTAGTATAAACTGTAATTTACCTTTACAAACATTAAAGTTGTAGTAAGTATTATCTTTTATTAGTCATTACTGGAAAGAAATAAGCATTTTACACTGTAAATTTTATAATAACTTTGATTTGCATCAGAGTATATCTTGTGTGTAAATACCTGCAACAAGTCATTAAATTACACATTGAACACTTTTTACCAGTGAGCCTGGGTTCAATCCTCCATCCCAGCATTGGTCACCATTCAAGTTTGATGGTTTCTTCTAGATTTTATAATCTCGAATGCAGCCAATGCAATACCACCATATCCCTATGTATACCAGTTATCAAGTGCACAAAAGGGACAGTAATCTTTTGCATGAAGAATTTACAAATCAGGAAAACTTCATGTCGATGGATATGTCTGTTCACTACTGTAACCTTGGTTAATAATTTAGTGTAACGCTAGCACTGAAAGGCACGTCTTTGTTGCATCCAAGCCATTGTATCACTGCCTCAAACCAGCTGACAAATGTTATATCACGTGCTCTAATTCCGTCATCTGATTGATTCAACATGAACATATCTAAAATTAGTAACTGACCTCGTGTTTGACAGAACCACCACAGAAAAAGAGGGGCCCAAACAAGGGGCCAGGTTAGAATGCATTGTGCGTTATTCAAACTATATCTAACCAATTAAATTACAATTTAAATAATACACAATACCTAGGTTAAAATACACTTTTATTGTACATATAAAATAATCTTTGGCATAACGGGGGCAAGTCCTGTCACAGAACATTGCACCAACCCAGCTCTGAATTATTTCTTGTTGAAAAGGAATGCCTCAGGAACCTGTGGGAGTTAGAGGGCTGTGAAGGATGTCCGACACCTGTATGTAGAGTCTAAAGATGAATTTTATCTTTTTGTTATGTAGAGATATTCTAAAGGTGATACTGATACATTATACATCTTTACTTGTATTTAAGTATAACTTGAATATTTGTAAAGGCAACTGTTCATGCAGTGCTGTTAATCTCTTGACCCATTTACATGATCGTTTATCCTCGATACATTCCTTCGCGTATTGATGTCCAAATAACCGCCCAGCAAGTGTTCGATTAAATCATTCAAAAATTGCCTGATCGCGGTGTAATGTAGTATGTCCCCGTCTGATGGTAACATTATGATCCTTCATCGTTGATAACACTGCACCCTGAAATTCCTGGCCAGGATCAACCTATAATAGATTAGACCACTGAAAAGGTCCTCGTCGATAAATTCGTTCAAATCCAACAGATACCTCTGATGCCGCCTAGGTCAACAATGGTTCAGCTTCTTTGTATCTAATCGCATCATCAACTACAGTTAATGCATACTTTTATGTCCGTGTATTGACAGTATCATGCGGCAGAAATAATATATCAGCCTGATGAACTTCATTTTGGAACGATGATATCAAAATGTGCAAAGTGAATTTGTTTAGGTGGTGGTAGATAAATCTGCCATACAAAATCTGCCATATATTGATGACCAATCTGCTGTAGTAAACTTTTTGACTTTTACCGAGCTGGCGAGTTTATTAAAAGCTGATTTACCTCTCTAGTATCCTCTTGGGGAATAATAAAAAGATTCCATATTAATGGTAATTACCAGCACCTAGAATAAGTTTAACTTTCATCGCAGATCTTACTAACCAGTTAGCTAAAGATTCCTTGTAAGATTTATTTGTAATATAATTCAATGCATGAATCAATTTCTTATCTGCAAATGTCTATGCTGCAGGTTGCTACTTTTATAAGCAGCATCATGAGCATGACGCGCCTTATCAATAGCGTTTATCGAATATTCGCCTGGTCTTGGTTTGTCTTGGCTATTAAGCCGGATATCAAGTCTGGTTCCAGGGCTACAGTAATTATATCCTGGAAGATGTCCTTCTAGGTATTTGGCCCATGGATTCCCTGCAAGTTTTGTCAATTTTGCTGCAATATCACCTCCTCGTCTTTTTTAAAACAAAAATCATTACCCGATTTCATAGAAACAAATCTAAATTTGTTTGTACCACATTGTACACAATGGCAAGTGCTGATCTGTTATTGCTTGTTGTAATTGTTGTCAAGTCGTTTGTGCTAGTACGCGTCTTACATTTAACACAATATAGATCCATAATTTATTGATAATAACATGAATGTAATTGCTTTTTAGGAGACAAAAACACGAGAACCTGTTCATCATCATGCAGCGCTACCAAATTATATTCGCATGAATATAACTGGACCGTCTGGAAGTGGCAAGACGAAATTGTTACTTAATCTAATAATGAGGTGGTTAAAATGGGACAAATTATATTTGGTAGCACCATCTGTAGATGATCAGCGATGTTACGATGTATTCAAGGATTTTAACGAGAATGCGAAATTTTTAAATGATGAAGATGTTATTGAATTTATCCCTGATATTAAACAAGCACTGAGAGTTGATTCTTTTGATGGAAGTATTAATAATTTAGTCGTATATGATGATGTGATGTTGGATAAACAAGCAAACCCTGCCAGGATATTTTCCAGAAGTAGACATATGATTTATGTTACTCAGAGATAAACACAAATACCAAAAGTGCTCAGGGTAAACTGTAATATTCATGTGTGTTTAATGGAGTTGATACACATACATTACGAAATATTCACCATAATTGGTGTAGCGGAGATATGGATATAATTCATTTTAGAAATTACTTTAGTGTTGCTATATCTAACCCGCATCTATTTATAACAATAAATTTGCATGATCCTAGATCAAGATATCGTATCGGACTTGATCAAATATTCGTAGAGGCTTTAAACTCGGTCTCTGATTGACAAATAGACACCTCGTATGAAACCGAAACTGTAATATTACTTTGTCTGAAATAGTTTTGGTATATTTCACCGCCTCGTAGAAGCTTTATTTTTGTCTAAAAACTTGGTCTGTTCACCCCCTCTACTACTGTCGTATATCATTTCGTAAAACATCGCTTTTATTGGTGATTCCAAATTAGGATTGTTTCAAAATCTTATATATATATATATATATATATATATATATATATATATATACTTCAAATTGTACCACGTTTGCCACACTGTTTTCAACGTATTTTTCTATTTGTATTTATTCATTCTAAATTTCAAAATATAGTAGACAAAGTTGTAGGTGCTATTGCGAACTTCGTCAGCGTAAAGGCTTTTATGCCTGAGTAAATATAATGGTGAATTTAAAGCAAACATAAAACAGTAGTACAGCACTACAATTTTTTTCTTTGCTTTATACTTTTAATGGGGACTGAATTGAAAATATACAAGCTAAATCAAGTATATTTATACGCGGGGCATCGGTTTCTCTGTCGTACAAACATACATTGATGACATTTTGAGGCCAAGTACAATAAATGTGCATGCTCTCAATGCAATTGTCAGAGAGAGTGCACGTGTGTGTGTATGTGTGTGTGTGTGTTTCTCTGTGTGTGTGTGTGTGTGTGAGTGTGTGTTTCTCTGTATGTGTGTGTTTGTTGATGTTGAAAAGATTAACATTTATGTAAGTATGGTCCTTAGTATCTATGGTACGTGGCTGATATACTTAGAAAATTATTTTAAGTGCAAGTATTCTTCTTAGTATACAAAATGTGTAAGTCAGTTTGACAAAAAACACTTCCACTGTTTTCATTATTTCTGTTGCTGTTGTGTAAGTAATTCAAAGCTCGCTGATATTATTGGAGCTTTATACGAGTTTGTCATCTAATTATCGTTGTTTATAGTGATAGACTGCGGTCAGCCAATGAATATCCCTGACAACAGTACAGTAATATCGTCAATTGGATTAGCCGGAAATACGAGTTACAATGCTACAATTACTGTAACATGCTACCAGGGATTCAACTACACACTTCACGGAAATGAGACTATTCAATGTGGTAACGACGGACGATGGAGTAGTATTCTAGGACTATGTGATGGTGATTCAATATCTTTTCTTGTTAACTTAAATCATTAAAACGAAAAACTAAAGAGAAAATCGGATTAATCTTTCTTGTTCTGAATGCCGTAACTGCGGTGAGAGATTTATTTTCTCTTCAATCTCGTTTCTATGTCATCTACATTCAAAAAGCATAATATACATGATACGGTTGACGAGTAAATTTGCAAACGGTTCCTTGATTTCAATTTACAAACATTTATCAAGTTTGCTATGCAAAATGTATGAATGACAATCCCTACCCACATTCAGTAAAGATTTTCTTGAGAATATTTTGGGTAAAAAAGGGATATAATAACCCTACACATAATATATTGTCCCACCTTGAAGATCAACTGCAGTATCCATTTGTATTGTTCTTTGATCTCTTCCTAGTTATTAAATGTGGTATGCACCCTACCTCTCCATCAAATAGTGTGCCAGTTATAACATCCGGTATCGATGGTGACACAAGCTACAACGCAACAATGACCGTTGGATGCACTGAAGGTTACAGATATACCTATCCTGGATCGGAGACAGTCCGCTGCAAGCTCGATGGATTATGGGAAGCAATATTAGGAAAATGCGATCGTAAGATGTCATTGTTCCTTTCTTTTTTATTTTGATTATTTATAACAATTATGTATACTTCATTAATACTATCATTAGTAAAATAAAAAAAACCAGCCGCTCCTGGAAAAGCTAAGAACACTGAAAGACATGTACAATCTTATCTTGTTTGTGCAACGAAGCAGATAAACTTTTAGTTGCAGTGAATATTACGCTATGGTTTAAACCGTTATATGATCAAGTATTTAAAAATGGTTAGTAATTATTAGCTCATGTATTTATATGTTACTGCTTCTTTTCTCCAGAGATTCTAATTCTCAGAAGTCATGTTTTGCTTTTATTCATGAACTTTTTATATACGCATAATAAAAATAATTGGCGTGACCTTTCAAATGGTTAATACACACACGTTTTCGCCACAACATAAAATGTCATTGAGATTAACGTTATTCTGAAGAATTACGACATAGATTGCAAGCCAGGCATTCCAAATGTATACAATGCTGATGCAGTTGTGAAAGAATTGGGCGAAGGATCTAATGATAGAGCATATGGTGGAGTATCTTTGAAAGATCACGGCAATTAAGCTGACAGTAATATTTTAACATTTCACTTCATGGATTTCAAACTTCTAAAAGTTTCCAGCTGTGATATTTCATGGAATTGCAACCGCTCCGGTGACATAGTGGTTAGAGCGTTTGCCGTGGAAGTGGGTGGTCGTGGATTCGATCCCTTGATGAGTCATACCAAAGACTTACAAAACTTGTAATAACAGCTGATTCGCTTCGTGCTCAGCATTAAGAGGTTAGTGTTAGGACTGGTCGGCCTTGTATCAGGATAAAATGTGACTGGGTGGGACATCATGCTACATGTCTGCGGCATGATGCACCAGAGCTCGACATCACCACCACGGCAGACATCGTTGCGATATGACTGAAATATTGTTAAAGCTACGTTAAAAATCCTAATCAAGCACACATGCCATCTACGTGCATCCTAATTATAATGAACAGAGCTATTAGCATTAATGCGTCTCTAATTGACAGAGAAAATAATGGCTTATTACGATTTCTGCTGTTTAAACCTTTTGAAAGTGTTGATAATACGAGACAAAAATAGGGCAGCAATACTCTTGTTATAGAAGAGTAGTATAGTTTAAGTAATATTCAATTACTACTCTTACAAAATGAAAATAAACTCATCTAAATGTACCCAAGTTAAATATTTTTTTTATTTTTGGTTCCACGGTGACCCTGATAGTATATCCACCTTTCATTCAAATGGGTGATCACGTCTCCTTAGTTCTGAATTTCTTACCTTCAAATCAAAAATGTTTAGACTTATAACCAGCGAGTAGAAACCCTGAATGTAACCATAACAAGATTAACCTTAACCATGTTTAGGTATGAAAGGATGAAAGGTGATAGTAAATGCACAATGAATAAATAATCTCTCTGGTTTCACAACTAAACTTTGTCGGAGATAAAGGGAGATGGATTAATATATGCTTTCTCATTAGATACACTTGATAACAGTTTATTCAAAGGTGTCTGTCTTACTGTCATGTAGGAAACATCTTATTAAAACCTTGATCAAGACTTTCAAATAACATTTACCATGCCTAATGACAGAGGTTTTGCGGTTGATTTAGATGGAAGAGGAAGCGTAACAGGTGACTGTTTAAACATTTAGGACAGCTACACTTCAAATGAGTGATTACTTTATATATATATATATATATATATATAACAAATGAATGAGAGATTGTTTTATGATTCATTTTAGTGCCTTTTGCTAAGAAAAAATAAATCATATAATTCTTAAGCAAATAAATGCAGCAAAAGATGTGGGTAAACTTACATGAAGAAACGGTATCCCAGTCACCCATAAACATTACCAAATGGAGTAATTGTTTCTAACAATACTGCACTCTACACCTATTGCGACGTTTCTGATCTTACCACCCGTTTGAAATGAAAGGAATGCCTGGCATGTGCAGATATAAATTGGATAAATTTACAACGTTAGTGAGAAATATTTGTGTGTGGAGAAATACAATTTGTCGTGATATTGATTTAATACCTCCCCTTAAGTGAATATACACTAAAACCTCACCTGAAACCTAGCGGAAAAACTGAATCTTAGATGTTAGCGGTTATGTTACAGAATTTGGTGACTGGCACTGATTAGTGAGACCTCAGCTTCAGCTAACAAAAACATATTCAGTGTTGAGTTCTCAAAGGATACAGAATGGAGACAACGCGTTTTCAAAAATGTAAACTCAATGAAATGCGATGACTATTTAAAATAAAGGTGACTGCTGAATTCAGTCTTCTGTACCTGATTTAGTCTAGTTGAGAAGCATTTTTTGCTTGCTTCGGATTAGCCATTTACATTTAGAAAGAGTCATAAAATGCATATATATGAGATTACCATAACAACGAATGAAACAAAATAAGTTCACATTGTGAAGAATATAAAAGTCAGTGAATCAAAAGAAAAAGAAACATGATTGCATGTACCAACATAGTCTTCAGGTCAACAATCCACCATTTAAAACAGGACACAGTTCTCCATAGTTTGGTTGCTAAGTGCATTATGAAGAACATAACTGATTCCATCACATTTGTCAGGGTTGATACCTATATAATCTGAATCATGGCTTATATTTGCTCGAAAACAAATTGGTTTGCTCCCATCCAAGCAATATAAAGATTATGTCGCTGTCTGCAAGTCTAACCTTAGGGCTTTTAATCTGTTTCCTGGGTCTTTTCTATCTTAATGCTGAAATTTTTTGAAACCTAACATAATCGTCCCAGTCATATTTTGGATATTAATTGCACCCTTTAATTGTTTCCTGCTACTAGCATTGATTGAAATTTTCTTCAGTTCACGAAGATGCAATTCAGTCTGTTTCAGACGGACAAACGCCCCATTACGTTCATTAATGTAATGACCGTTAATCCTAAAACTTTCAAAATATGCGAGGAGGAAAAAGTATCCTAGGATTTGTGGAGTGGTACAAAAATAGTGCTAGCTATTATTATACATGTAATGAGAAAACAAATTAGACCAGCTTAAAAATACCAATCGATTATGTTTCTAATTATGTCAAGCAAACATATCATCAAATATGCAATAAATTATACTAAAAGTATATGGAAACGTTTGGATTTTAACAATAGCAACTAATCCAAGATTTACTTTGGCCCCCAAATTGACATAAAAGCCAGTTTTGCTTGATGTACTTAACGTCTAATTTATGAAATTGTTTAACAAATTTAAATACGCCAGCAGCATTATTACTTTCAGGCAAACATTTAAAGTCAGGCTTATTTTAATAACGCTTAAAAGCCATATCCACGGCACATTATGAGCTTTACATAATATTCACAATTAAGTCTGATTCAATACCAAGATTTTAAGTCCTTTGCAGTTTGTTGATTTCATATAATGCGTACATTACACTAGTCTATCATGTACCAGACCAAATGTATTTCATGAGAAAGACATTTATATATGAGTGTCTTTGATACTCAACCGAAAACAGTTTATCTTTGAGTCAGCTCAAAAAATCCATTGGACAGATACCGTTTGTATTCTTTCAGCGTGCAAGATTGCTTTTAGAGTCTAGACTGTAAGTATGCATTGAAATTTGTTAAGAGTTCCGGACGTTAATAATTTATCATTACTTTTACTCTATACTTTTAATTTGAAGGAACTTTGGCAATATTATCAAATTAGCCTGCTTTATATACACGAGTGCTCGATGAATATTCTGTGTCCATAATTCCAAGCATGGCTAATCTCAAAGTACCAGGAAAGTATTTGAAATTTGACCAGAAAACAAAAACCATTATAGCAGTTTTATTTTAAAAGAAACTATAAACATGTAATGGACATTATGCAATCAAAAGCATAGAATCGCCTTCGGCCAATACTCAACATTGTATCCTTATATCTCATACAGCAAATACTAAATGCCTGAAGAGAGAGAGAGAGAGAGAGAGAGAGAGAGAGAGAGAGAGAGAGAGAGAGAGAGAGAGAGAGAGAGAGAGAGAGAGAGAAAGAGAGAGAGAGAGAGAGAGATTACAAAAAGATCGCAGAAATTGGAATCGCTCTCATTGGGAATACTTTAAGGTCATGATAATTCTTAACGCAATCATATACGAACTGTAGCAAACTAAATAAACGAAAGTCCTGATCCATATAATTTCTACTAGGCTCATATTGATACAATTGCAGAATTATTCGTTCATCTATTTGTTTTCTAATTTCTCACAAACAATGTTTTAGATTTCTAATTTACAAATTTGGTATGCAAGTTTCATATATCGGAACTTTACAGTCTTATTTCAATTTGAAACTAGTTTGGATGGTTTATTAGCGTATCCGTGTGTGTGTGTGTCTCTCTGTGTGTGTGTGTGTGTGTGTGTGTGTGAGTGTAGATATATAGATAGAGATAAGATAAAAAACGAATCAGATAATATAATACAATGCAATACAATACAATACAATACAATACAATACAATACAATACAATACAATACAATACAATATAATATAATATAATATAATATAATATAATATAATATAATATAATATAATATAATATAATATAATATAATATAAGATAATATAATATAACATAATAGAATTAACTTGCTAATAAAGCAATTCAATAATCTTTACTTCACACAAACAAATGACTGCTTTATTAGCATGTAAATTGTCGGCTTGGTCATACATATCCTACAACTCCGACAAACTAATCTTCTTCTTCTAATGACTTTACCTCTACATTAGCATTTGGATATTCTTTTGGGGATTGTCAGATTAATAATTGTTACATCAATCTGTCTAATGATGGGTAAATATATGCTTCATATGCTTAACAAAGTCCCATTGACAAAAAACATATTATCAAGTTTCATTACAAACACTTTATATTATGATATCTTGAACAGCTCTAATCTTATTGTAGACTATAAGCCTTCGGATTTGACAGCTGCCATCGTGGGATCTGTTGTCACGTCCGTTATAGTAGTATCATTGGTGGTCGGCATCTTTATATTCATGAGGTATGTGGTTTCATAATTTTCATTTTAGTTAAATACAAAAATCTAAACTAGTCGAAAACACGCTCCTAGGAATATATTACTAGCATACAGAGTAAGCTGAGTTTAAAGATAAAACACATTCCAAATGTATAATAATGGTCAGAGTATTAGTTATAAGTGTGATGCTAACAATAAATGTGTGTCATCAAATGCACGTTTGAAAGATATAATTATCCAGAACATGTTGCATGCTGTATATCTTATTAAACGTATAGAATTTGAAGGCATCCCTAATTACGTTTTCATTATTGCTGCAGGAGACGAAATAAACACAAGGGTGGTGCAACACAGACCGTTAACGAGATTGATGATATCAGAATGGGAGGCAGTAGTAATCCTGTTGAAATGGACTGTCAGAGCAGTGTGTCGATAAAAAACGTTTAACCATATTTTCTGTTACAGGGGTATACGTTCCACATGTTTTGTTTTCAAAAACATCCATATCATGTTTATTACCCAGCTTGCGAAATATCTCTATGATAAGACCGCTACGTTAAGAAAATTGGAAAATCAAGATATTCTGTATCTTATTCTCTGCAAATAACGCACTTTTACAAAGGACTCATTACAAATAATGCAATTGACACCTAAAATAAAATGTATATTAATAATATCATTCTTCTCAAATTCGAGTGATGCTAGGTTGACTATCTTTAACATATCATGTGTTTCGAGATGGATCCATAAATAAGGTTTTTGTTATAAAGTATAAACCATTTTTTAGGACAAGATAAGCTGTATATGGCGGCAGGTATAAGCTTCTGCACTGTAGCTGAATTGTTTATCAGCTCATAATCGGTAGCTTCAGTATGTATGAAACTGACCATGTGGAATGCGTTTATGCAGGATCCTCTAAAAGACTCAGGGTGAAAGCTAAATTGTTATGTCTTTCTACATATGCACTGATTATGTGTGTGCATGGGTCTATGTGTAGCAGGCAATGTTCTGGGCACCTTTGATTCCCTTTCCCAGTGATAGTGCGGCGATGTGCACTGTCATCCCATATATAGATGTTTAGTTTCCCGATGGGATGTTGAATTATGCAGCTGCGATAAGCAGCCCTATGCCCTGAGATGCATGTGTGCAGGTCTACAGCTACAGCTCGCAGTGTATCCACAACAGCTTCTGTACTGCTCGCCCATCACCATATGCCTTTATGGCATAGGAGTGATAGAGGCGTAGGGGTGATAATGTCATAAATTGCGCCTGAGATGGATTTATGTGAGCAAGAATGCGTCCAGTCATCCTCGCTATTTCGTCCAAATTGGTCTAAATTCAGCGATTATGTCAAAACGTAAGGAAATGGGTCAGTGCGTTGTGGATATCCGTTAAATCCAACTGTAGCTTAGCTGATCATATGCGCTCCAAACAGCTCTTGTCATCGTCGTCATACAGATAGACATGAGTACCACTAGATATGACTTTCCAGAAGGAGCCAGATGTAGCTGTCGACTCACGGTAAACAGTCGCAGGAATTACCGTCAAATGTTACAGTAGCAGTCGAAGCTTGATCTGACCATTTGTATGGTCAATGATTGATTCCTGAGAACACACACACACACACACACACACACACGCACAGACACACACATTCATATCGTATCCATCGCTTTAAATCAACGCCTTCTCCTCTGTCGTCCTTTTCAAATTTCGCTGAACTTAATCTTCTCTCTGTAACCATGTTTTCAAAGGAGTTTTCTGAATATATGAACACTCAGGGCAGCGGTATCGATAAGGCGGCAGTACACACACTTTCGCCCTTAATTAGCCTCCTGAAATATCACGAACAATCGTTCCTTTTATACTTTCCCCGTGTAATACTTCATAACATATCTGTATAGAAAGATGTCCATAATATTGTTGCTCTTTATCAAATGAATAATTGTGTACCTTTTATATTCTCTAGCAAACCCCATTCATTATCAACCCACTCGTATCCTCTAGGAACTATAATGACCGTTACGGTTCCCTTCTCAAACATTTGTCCTCAAAATATATGAAAACAATGTTCAAATGCGTATTGTTTTGTATAAGAAATTACATATCTGAGTATCTTACCGAACATAAAAAGTTATCGCCGTAATGACACCAGAATTTTCATATCAATGGTTCAGTGGTTAAATTGTCACATTAATCTACCTCAGACAGCTGATTTAATACAGGATTCATAAATGATACGTTATGTATGTAAGTTAAATTATCCGATTAGATAAACAAAATATACAAGAAGTATCAATCTCTCTATATATGCAAACACCAGCGAAAGAATTAATCTTGCATACAGTGTTCATACTTGAAGCGGATATATATAATTTCCACTCAAAGTTACTTTAACTACATATAATATATTCAAAAGAAAACTTTTTAAACTTTCTTTTGCATCATACATAGAAGATGTTTTGAAACTCTAGATTTAGTCAAAGAATTACAAATGATCAGATGATTATGAGAATATGCTACATTTAATTACTGTACAGAACAATAAACGTGTTCCTAACTCATAATTGATCAATGGCTATATCGTCCTCGCCAGGAATGTGAAGAAATATAACACACTTAGTGTGAAAGCTGTAAGTGGTAAAATATAGTTAATTTTGGTAGCACTGATGTTATGACACGAGAATATCGGCTAAGACTATCAAGCTGGAAAACTAAGTAACATGTTTTAGGAGAATCAGTCTGTGATACTATCTAACATTTTGGAAAACTGTGGAACCTCGTGAAAAATTAAAAGATATAATTCTTGTTACGAACTATATTTAAAGCAAGTGCTTTTCATTTATTCGTCTTGTCGCTATTTTCATTTACTTAGGACCATCCAATAAAAGTAAGAAAGGTCGAGGAAGGTACTGTACAAAACCTACATCAAGCGCTACCAAAACAAATGTCGATGAGGATTGTTATGAAAACATCCAGAGCATCAGCACAAAATACATCAGAGGAGAGGACCTTTTTGATTTTGTACATCAAAGGAGATCAAAATCAAACCTCTACGAGGAAGAATACAGGGTACACTTACATCAGTTGAACAAATGTCAACAAGCTTTCTTCGAAATACGTCTTTTAGCTCTACATGTGTAACTTTCAGTATAATATTTACTGCCATCACATTCGAATTACTTTATTTTGTATGTGGCCATACGTTTCCAGTTCTAACCCACTACCCACTAAGTTACTTCCATCGAAAGTATGGTTTCAGGAAGTATGAACATAATCCGTATTTTATGGATATGACAAGAATAAATACAAAATTAAAGAAAGATTAACTCTGTTTCACTTTCCCATTGGCTGTGTCACCTAAGAGACATTTTAATCAGCAAGACTGAGGATAGGATAAATGCGTAGGCAAGGCTCTATGGATGGAGTCCTTGATGTAGGTCCATTAGCCGAAGCCTCCTACAACTTCTGAATTTCATGAGTCTCCAGGGCATACTTTCGCCATTAAACAGTACAAACTTACTCTAAAGAGCTTTCTGCTTGTTTTTGAAGGGTATTGGGGTGGGTCTACCACCTCCCCAATCCGCCCCTGAGTTATATGCCTGACTGTATGATAGCTTGACCTGGCCTCGTGCTTTCAAAATCCTGTCTATAATCAAGAAGATTCGTTTCTAACATATAAGACAAGTGTATGATGGAGACTGCGTTGATATACTCAAATTTGACACATTTAATACTTGTTTTATTTGTTTGAAGCTACCACGTCTTACAAATTTAATCGCTTATATAATATCAGAGTGGAGGGTATACTATTATTGCTATACATGAAGTACCATATAGCACAAAACTGACAACAGCAATGGTACAAGCCTGCATCGTTAAATGTGAGTTTTTATCCTATATCGTTGTTATTTTCGCTCTTCATCAAATGACCGTATCGTTCATTATCGTCATTTGTCAAACGTTTTATTTCTCCTAAAGTGTAGATGTGGAAGAGAAAAACGAGGTACAGTTAGAAATGGTTAATGTATATTATGATCCACTTTATTTCTAAATTGATTTATCTTTCCATGTCGTTTCAGACTATTCTTTTACATATTTATATTTGGACTTTAGCAATAAAACACATTATACTGAATGTATGATAAAACAAATTGTGTATTATTAATGACGTTTAAAACATAACATGTTCTAATAACCTGCAATCAATATATGACTGTATAATGTCCCTGATACAATGTAATTACTCGTGTTCTAATACCCCTGCAAACTTTGCATGGTAACTCAGCATGATCTAATGTCCTTGCATACAGTGTGTAATTACTCGACATGTTCTATAGCCCCTACATACAGTGTATAATTACTCGACATGTTCTATAGCCCCTACATAGTGTGTAATTACTCGACATATTATAATGCCCCTACATAGTGTGTAATTACTCGATATATTATATAGCCCCTACATACAGTGTGTAATTACCCGACATGTTCTGTAGCCCCTATATGCAGTGTGTAATTACTGGACATGTTCAACTGCCAATACATAGAGTATGTAATAACTAAGTCATCATAAGAATATCTTGTAAATATTTCAGCAATCTGCAATAAGTTTGACCAAGTCAAAAGATGTTGCCATGCAAGCAGAAAACAAAAACAAAAATCGATATAAAGGGATGGTGCCTTGTAAGTATATTATGTTTTCTCTGTCAGTTGCATTTGCTGTCGTAATGGTTAAGCTATTGTTGCTTTGTTTTTTTTGTTTTTTTTTTTTATGGTTTAACGCCATTTTTCAGCACAATATATAGGCTATACATGGCGGCCAGTATTAGTGGTGGAGGAAGAAACCGGAAAAACCCCGGAAAGAACCACCGACCCACGAGAAGCTACTGGCAAGCTTTCTCACTTAACTACATTAGCCGAATCTTAGACTCGAACCCACGCAGACAGAGGTGAGATGGCAGTGGTCCGTAACGGACAGCGCTTTAGACCACTCGGCCACTTGCTTTGTTTTTAGTAGTAGTAGTAGTAGTAGTAGTAGTAGTAGTAGTAGTAGTAGTAGTAGTTGTTTTAGTAATAGTAGTAGTGAATATAGTAAACTTGTACTGATAAATGATGTGTATTGTATGGAGCATGTGTTTAACGTATGATTAACATCAATCCAACGTTTTCTACATAGTGATTCCACGTTCCTACTATTAGTGTCGTTTATATTATATTAAAGTATGAGTTTGATAATCTGCATCATCTACAGATGATGACAACAGAGTCAAACTCCACGTTTGGGATGCTGATATGGAGACTGACTACATAAATGCCAGCTACATCGACGTAAGTTCTATGAAATTTACAATAATAGCCACACTTTCCTCCTTTTTCATTTAAATAAACCAGGCTCTTAAATCGATCAATAAATTATTATGTTATCTACGTCTGAAGATAGATAAAACAAAAATAAGAGAAATATTTTCCTCTGTTGAACTCTTATGATAAAATATATTATTTCATTGTTCAGATATTATTAATTGAAGGATAGTATATTGACGTCTATTCAAGTGCATCTGGATTTTACTGTTACCAGCATTGTTATATGTATATTACTGAATCTATGTAAACAACTTTATTTCAAATATACATAAAACAACCATAAGCCGTGAATAGTTTGATTTCGATAAAACTACTATATATATATATATATATATATATATATATATATATATATATATATATATATATATATATATATATATATATATATATATATATATATTCAATTTCTAGTTTGCTTATTTCATTTTTCTTAGTTTTAACTTCTACTGTTACATATCGTTTTCAGGGATTCAGTGGACGCCAAGCATATGTTGCTGCGCAAGGTTAGTCAAGCTTTCTATAGTCCATTCGAACCTTTCTATCATTGTGAAAAATACTAACGGGCTTACACTTGAAGAAATTGGTATAATTCCTCGTTCAAATAGAAGAGCTGAAATTTCTAGAAACATCTTTAGAAAGAGAAAACTTAACAATATCACCTTACTGCACATACCGACATTGCTATTATTTCAACAGAGTGGCATTATGCTTCCAAAATTGATATTCGGGCAATCTGGGCAATACAATTACGACCAGCGTCTTAAACGTATCGGGCGACAAAATGCCACAATGGAAAAAACTAACGTTAAGACATTTCCTATTGTCGCTATAAAAATAATTTATTTTAAGAACAAACATGATCCCATGGTGAGAAGGGGAAAACAATGTTTTAATTAACAAAACATTTCTCCTCGTCATTTTCTTTCAGGTACACACAAAATTGGGATTGTGTTGACCATGTTTACATTCTTTTTCCAAAAGCTTCCGACAAAAACAATAATCTTTCTTTACATGCACATACACGCAATGCTTGATGCATATCACCAATATACAACAGCTTTGGAATTTGAGCAAATAGGTGTAAATTTCCTTTTGATATAAAAATGGCATCAAGACCTTATGCCGAAATACATTGAGCTTATTATTTTGACAACTAGTAACCATGTTCTAAAAAGTAAATGCTGCAACAGTTTGCGGTGAAACTATTTAGAATATATGCAAGGTGGTATTCGATGTGTCATAGCCTTTATTTCCTTGACGTTGTATTGAATCTAATTATCCTGAAGGATAAACTTAATTTCATGTTTGATTCATTCAATATTAGCTGCAAATGCAGGAACCCAAATTGATACATATTTCCTAATTAATAGCATATGCTCATTATTGTTGTTATCATTGGCACTGTTTTCCTCTTGACAGATAATTACATTGTTGAGACTCTTGTTAATTCAATTACTAAAAAGAGCAGTTTACGAAAGTTCGTATATATATACCACCTTCACAAATGTGTACGTTTAATGACATTTCGTAACTTTTCATCGTCGCGTCTTTCTTTATACATTGAATTTTTCTCTCTATAATCTAATATCCTCTAATAGTGTGCTGCAAATAGGTTCTGTATTTTTGCACATAAAATGTTTGCATTGACAAGCCTAGAAGCAGTTATATAAATAGGGTAATAATAGTACTGGTTTTCCAAAAGCTTTTCTCAAAATGCTGCCTTACTACAACGCATCACATGCTATACCAATACGGATTAAAGTACTTCACATTTTCAGCATTATCGTGAAAAGACGTTTGAAAAATAGGTGTCATTTTTAACAACACATAACCTTTACTTTCGCAACATCTCTATAACATTCTCCTTAGACCAAGTTCAGACTGCATTCTTAAAATTATTTTAAAACAATAAGATGATACGTTTTTGAATTATAATTCTCGCATCCATCCTGTGTGTCAAAGTCTCACATTTCCTGTTTTTTTATTTGAAAACAGAATGCCCTTTTTCCTTTTCAGGATTCAATTTTCAGCTTTGGCTTAGTTTGTTGGGGTAGTACACTCGTCTTTGGTGGTAGGGGTCTTTTCCTTACCATGCAGGTTTGAGGATCTCTTCAGTTTTTTCATGACATCGGAACATAGCTTCAGACCTTCCCAAATCAAACTTTCTCATTTTTCACTTTCCACGCCCTAATACGCTGTGCATCACCAGCGATTCACGATTTACCGGCACACCATCCAAATTATTGTAACTAATATATTTTGTGTTTATGTGTCTGTATTTCTTTGTATTCACACCAAAGCCTATATATATACATCCTTACAGTTTGCAGTGTGTAACTGCATGCATCTATCAATTTATGAGGCCATATCTTTGCTCTGGTAATGTTAAAATCTTCCCAAAATGTTCTGTCCTAAAAACAAAGTTACTCTGGTAAATAGAATGACATAGTTTATCACTATTAGTGTTTCTTCCATGAGAGCGCTCTAATGTACTTTAGAATCGTTTACCTATTTAAATAGAAATTGCAAACAAATCAGATTTTTATCAAAGTACGAGCGCAAGATCGGACTCGGAATGATTTAGCCCAATTACGATAGGATAGCAACTCAGATAGAAAACGGAAGAGGCAGGGAGATCTGATATTTGTCAAAATCTTAAACAACATTTTTTACAATATGTAGCTTTTGCTCGACCTCCAAGTGCTTTTCTTCCAGCTCGTTAATGCTTTGTGAACATGAGATTTGTAAATCATGAGTATACAGTATTTTGGCATGGACAATATAATCTGAAATGTATTGCACAACCGTGCTTTGTTGTTTCCTGACAGAGTGATATAGATAGGAAACAGGCTGGGCACAAAATGGTCAGTTCCGTTTAAGTTAAGAGATCAAAGCTGCAAGTAATGGACATTACGGAGGAATATCTTCGGAGTAGGAAAAAAGATTGGGCGAAAATTGAAATTCTTCGATAAATCTGTAACAAGAATGATAGATTCGACGCACAACAATAAAGTACATGCACTTTGCAGTTTTCAAACTCAAACAGAAAATGTCACAACCTTACAAGACAATAGAAGCTGTTTTGCTACATGTATGATACTATTAAAGTAACTTTGTGTGTAAAGAGTGTATGAACATTCTGACATTGGATAACATTGTTGTATATATGTTAACACTCCTAACCTGTTTGCTGGTTAGTATGTGCGGATGATAGTTTGTCAAGCGGCGAATTGGTTAGGAAGCATCCGTGTTAGAAAACAAATATAGTTCTAATTAGCCGTTCCATTTGACCCATAATCTCAATTATTGTTTAAAATTTCTTGAAAAAATGGTAAGTGTAGTACTTTGCCATTGTTGACATAATTTATGTTATTACCTAAAACAAACCTATGTAGAGCAACAAGGGAACTGTAATGATGTTCGTACACTTAAATTCTTCTTTTGTGATCATAGTACCGTCCATAAATTCCCTTTGTGGCCATAGGGTCATTTTGTTACCATAGTTTGTGTGTGTGTGCGCACGCGCGCGCGTGTGTGTGTGTGTGTGTGTGTGTGTGTTATTAGGGTTTTTACGTATAATTAATAATTTGAATCATAATGCTACTATATCTGCAGTTTAGCCGGTTATAGTGATGTCTAGCACTAGGGCATCATGCCGCTGACATGTAGTAATGTCTAGCAGTGATGCATCATGCCGTAGACATGTGGTATCATGCCCCACCCAGTTATATTATCCTTATTGCTAGCATTATTTTTAAAAGCCTTTGGTATGATTTGCATTGGAAGCGCACGCTCTGAGCACTTGTGCCACCTAAGCGATTTCAAGATGTAAACAGTGTTAATTCGCACTGTCACCACAGTTATTTTTGCTGCTATATAGCCGCACTGTGCCACGTTTGTTTCACTTTAAATCACATGTAAAAATGAATTCAAATTATTTCAATGATTATCGACAAATCGGATCTATTTCTAATTGTAAATCGATTTAAAATACAGTCTAGTCTGGATTTGAAACTACCCAAAATTTAGAATACTTTATACCTGTTTTCACGTCAAATATTTTTTTTTACATTTTAAAAAACCACATAGTGACTAATTAATTATTAGCTTTGTTATGTGCAATAAATATGTATAGGTCCCATGGAAAATACCTTGAATGATTTTGGAGGATGATTTGGCAGTTGAAGACAACGAAGATTGTAATGTTGACCATCCTGACCGAAGGAAGTGGCGTGAGTATCATGAAAACGATATTATCTCTGATGTTAACATTTATCTTCCTTATATATTTAATGTAGTGTCTTCAAATGTTTTAAGTGATTTCTGACTTTGATTTGTTATAATTCCTCATGGTAAGGTCTTCTTTTAATATTTGTGTGCCCTCGTTCATCTTTTATTGTGTTTTGGTTATCTCGTATGAATTTTTCAATTGGCATTGCTTTATTATTATTATTATTATTATTATTATTATTATTATTATTATTATTATAATTATTATTATTATTATTTTTTTATAATTTAAACATCTTTAGATACCCATATTAGTTTGCACAGAGAGAGAGAGAGAGAGAGAGAGAGAGAGAGAGAGGTTAAAGATTTTCATAAACATATTCCAGCTTACAAGTAGTTTTGTAATGTTCCAGCGTAAATGCATGCAGTACTGGCCTGATGAAGGAGAAGTGAATTTCGGGAAGATCAATGTCCATCTTGTTCAGACAGATCAGTTTTCAGATTTCACCATTCGGACAATGAAAATTAAAATGGTACTCTTTCAGCAAATGAAATTCAGTCTGAATTGTATAGAACAGAATATGCCATCTAAACATTAGTTTGTTAATATACTTATTTGCAAAGATCTATCGTAAAGATATCGATTGGCAAGTTCTTCAGATTCAACATAATCTACCCTTCTACACACAAATAAACAGACGTTTGGAAAGACAACTAGTATGGTGGAATAACCAATGATACAGTCACCAATTTTAAAAAATCCAAACATTAAGAGTCGCATAATTTGAGCTGTATGATCAAGTTGAAAGAGGTATTAAAAGAAATATGTTTCATTAGGCATACACAGTTAGTTCTGCTACATGTCTATTTAGGTTACACCTAAATCTCACTTTTCATGTGCTGTTTCCAATTCAACACATTGTAGTTGGTGAGAGACCTTAAAACGTTGTTGTAGGTGACTATACATTTACGAGGCCTTAAACCGTATATAAGTCAGATATTTCATTAACTGTATTTGATATTTATTGTATAATATAAAACTAAGAATGCAACAGATAATATATGATTTATATAAGATATTTTAATGTATCCTGTTTACAAGCCGCGTGGTTAATTTCATATTCCGTTGTACAACATTTATACAATTTTAAAACATCTCTAATAAACGTATACCAAACGATTACTTTATAAATCAAATTAGATATCATATAACGTATGCACTTTGTCATGCAAACGTTCTATTATTATTGTTAAGTTTACAATATAACGTCTAACATTGAAAATATATATTGTACATGTAAATCGTATAAGATAACATGGCTTTGTTAATAAAAGAAAATTAAATCATGTCAAATCAATAACTCCAGCCACGAGATTATTATTTAATCTAATACTCATATACAACTTGATAAATCTGTACATTTCAGTATTACCATCTCAAAGTAATAACTATTTCCTTTCACTAATTACTTTATCATAGTAATAATACCGAGTACAACCCAGTAATTACTATCTCAAAGTAATAAATGATTACATATCAGCAATTACCTTCTCAAAGTATTAATACAGAGCACAATCCAGTAATTACTATCTCAAAGTAGTAAATGATTACATTTCAGTAATTACAATCTCAAAGTAATAATACCGAGTAAAATCCAGTAATTACTATCTCAAAGTAATAAATTATTACATTTCAGTAATTACATCCTTTCTTGAGGATACAAATTGTTACATATAGTAGTTTTATTATAATCATAGAATAACGGCATTAAAGATGAGAAAAGCCGGTTGATAAAGCAATTTCATTACACGACATGGCCGGATAAAAGTGTGCCTCGATATTGTTCCTCCATAGTCCACTTCCGGCACAAAATACATACTACAGAAGTAGAAGAAAAATGCAACGGCCCTTTAGTTGTCCACTGCAGGTAATGTTGAATACTTCTCATAGGTTACGATTTTAAATGACATACTAGTAATGCAACATATAGATAAGAAAGGAAAATAAATATAAACATAACACGAAAGTTTTGATTTGCAACGTCAACTCTTTGGCACATGATAAGTGGTATGTCAATAATAATAATAATAATAGCAACAACTAACATCATTGGCCTGCTTGCGAATTTCGTTTGCCTGTCAGATTGATTGAAAGCTTCAAGACACATTAATATACAAGTATGTTCTGACTATATATATATATATATATATATATATATATATATATATATATATATATGTGTGTGTGTGTGTGTGTGTGTGTGTGTGTGTGTGTTTAAGCTATCGGTCGTCTATATCTACCTCAATATCCACAGCGAATGTATACGAAGAAACAGCAACGCTCTTTAACTGTTTTACCATATTTTCTTCCATACATTAAAGAGTAAATTGATTTGCACCACAAAAACTTAACAAAATTACTTACTCACACAATCATATAGTGCCGGTGTCGGAAGGACAGGGACTTTCATTGCTATAGATTTTCTGGTGGACCAGGCGGAAGCTCAAGGAAATGTTAATGTGACCTCCTGTTTGGAATCCCTGCGAAATCAGCGTGTCTTGATGATTCAAACGTTGGTACGTTGCTCCCCGACACCACCACTACCACCTGATTACAACTAGTTTAGCTCAACGTCTGTATCTTTCATTTGTATTATTGTACTATAATTATAAATGTCTTAGTATTTATCAAATATTTTGATTAAAACGGTAATAAGATATCTTTTGAGTTCTGTGTGGGTTGATTCTCTTCTATTCCGTTCATTTGGATGTTTACTACGCTCTCGTTATTAAAAAGGTATTAATGAAAGATTTATTTGGATAGGTGTCGGTTGTCTTCGTTAAAATATAGGTAAATATCACTTTAACCGTCATTTTTAAACGAACATCATAGAGAAACTAAATTATCTTTTTGACAATTCAAATTCAGACTTTGTTATTCTTTGTTATTCCTATACCTTTACATCAGTAAGACCGAAATTAATTATAAAAAAATCAAAATAATGTTCAGATAATAAAATAAATAATTGATAATATACATATACAATTAAAAAAATCAAAACGCACCACAAAAAAGACGATTGAGATTAAACTTATTAAGGTAATATCATGTCATAAGCAGATACTATCTTGTACAATTCAATTTATTACATATTATTCCATTTTAGATTTCATCTTTACTTATTAATCGTCTGTTTCATTCTTAATTTAATGAAGTAAAATAGGTAATCAATATGATTAGACATCTACTGATAACAACTATCGCTTTATCAATATAAACTGAATGACTCAAATGTATCCACAACAAATGCTTACAGGAGCAGTTCATATTTGTACACGAGGTTTTGGTAGAGGCACTCACGTGTACTGCATCTGCAGTGTCAGCTCGAGACTTTCAGGAGGAGTATCGCAAGTTGCTGACAAGAGATCCCAAACAGAAAAGGACATTTCTTGAGCTGGCATTTGAGGTATCTAAACTTGGTAGTTTCAATAACATCCAAATATACAGTCAAACGTTTTCAAACAGTCATCTATTTGTAATAAACCAAAATTACTTTGGAAGCAAGGTGCGTAACACGACTTCCAGTTCTTCTATAACGGGATGCAACGGAACCGTCAAAACTAATTGCTGAAATTATGTTTCCTCTTAAAAGATGCTACTGTTAAGGTGGTTATAGCTTTATTAGTATAATTTATTTCAAAACGTGTAGCAAAATATGTATCAGATCTGCAAATACGACTCTCCGGAGTGGAAAATTGTATTTAAACCTGAAATTAAAGTTGTCTTCAATGACATTATTCTTGAGACAAAGCCTGTCAAACATATTAATCAAAACGCTTCAATATGTCTTCGTCTGGTTGACATTATCTTAACAGTTATAGCCCACAATGCAAATTGGACTACCACAACAAGAAAATGAGAACGAAAATGCCATTGCATTCGTTATAGCCGGTTTTTTTCATTTACTAATCCAAAGCCTAGTGTAAAGATTACATGTTTTAATGCGGAACGTAAAACATTTATTGCAGCTGTCCGTTGCCAATAAGTGAACAGTTCTTAAAATTGAGAATCAAATTTTATTGACTTGTTCCAGACATAAACTTGTAAAAGGTCATTATATTTTAGTGGTTGTGTCAGAGACAAAACAATTACTGGAATCGTAATAGCTGTGTATGCGTACACTGATTACACGGAGACAATACAGTGTAGGCTTTCAGAAGATGTGACGTATTGCCACAACTGAATTAATGTTTCATTTCACAAAAAGACGTTACCTAACATGTTAGGCATTTTTAACAGACAAACCAATGTCTATATAAACTCGATTTCCTCTGTATCTTTCATAAATTTTACATAGTCATAGGATTGATCGTTTATACTCAACGGCTATCACTTTAAGAATATTTTATTAAATATTATAAAATCAGTGGGTTTTTTTTAATTGATTTCAAGGTAAATAATTTTTACCTTTGAATATTTAGAGCGAATACAAAGTCCAAACATTCTTGAAAATTCAAACCTTTTATTTTCACTAATATTTTATCCACAAAGCAGCTATATTCCTTTTCTTAGTAGTTTACTGTTATCACCTGATCTCACTCATGGTTAATTGAGTATGTGAGTGAAAAACAATTTATACGAATGAGTTTTTAGTCTGCGGAATGTTGTTATATGCATAAATGAAAATGATTACTTAGTATTCCAGCCTGGACAATCTCAATGGTAAGAAAAGTTTTTAAGATTTCTTCCTTCTTTTCTGAATATGCTAAGCTTTTTATACTCATTTTCAACTTTTTATTAAATGCAACGTTCTATGGACTCTCGTTTGGATTTAGCAATCATATTTGGGGGAAATATTGGATTTAGCAATCATATTTGGGGGATATAGTAAGTTTCTGTATGAAAAGACGGATTGCTATTTATGTTGATCTAATTATGTAAACAATATCATGTGACTGTCGTAGCTACTCGGGTTATGCAGCAAGTCTGTCACCTTCATATTTTTCTAAGTACGAGAGAAATAAGTACGAGAGAGTTTTCTTCTGTTTTATAATTTTAAATTCAGAAAAAGTTGGGTTTTTTCCCAGAAATTACAAAAACTTAATCCAGAAACTGACGAGAATACATATGCGATCGCCAAAGAATTGGGCAACAGAGATAAAAATAGATACTGCAATATCCTTCCTGGTACGTACCTCGTCTTTCAGAAACTTAAATAATTTATGAAAAACTACTCTAAAGATTAAATGCTTGGACTTTATTTAATGAGTATTTTTGTTTTCTTCTCCAGACTATTGCTTCCGTTTTCAAATCAGATTATTACGAAATAGATTGTATGCTTTTATATTGTAATGCTCAATCGAGTGAATCAAATAACACCTGAACGAGTCTGACTTGAGTTCGATGTTTCTTTAATTTTAATCGACGGCAAGACAACACTCGCTGTAAGCAGAAGGATTCTAATTCCACAAATAATTTTCCTCAAATCAACAGAAAGACATGCATTTACGAGACCCTAATTTCTTGTTATTTCTTGCTGCACATTCGTAGAACCTATCAGGACGCCTACCCAAGCCGTAAATCGCTACTTCACTTCATTCGCCACAAAACATGACCCTAACGTCCAAACAACTAATTATTCATATTTCAAGCTACTAAATTATTATAAATGGATATATATCTAAGAAATCCATAATCATCATCATTGTCAACCACACCAATCTTGTAACCCATGAGGTCTTGGAGCACGACAGATTATTTCACCACCAATTCTCTCTATTTTTCTATGTTTTCCACTGACCTCATGGACATCTCCAAACCCCATGCCTATCCACACTTTAATGGTGTATTTCCACTTCTATTTCTGTATGTCGCATACTCTCACTCAGATGATCGATAGCATTGACTTCACCACTTCAGATTGCGTTTGCTCACTGGTCAGAGGCTATCGTGGGGTCTAATGGCTCCGTGGATTCGATTGAGGACCTCTTTCCTTGTTACGTGATCGATTTAGGAGATGACCAAGAGCATTTTAAAAAGTTTAAATAATGCTTTGTAGATCTGCTCTGAGCGCCCTTGATTTCATAAGCATACAGCAAAATGGATATAACAGTAAATTGAATAAGCTTTATTTAGGAACCAAGTGCAATATTGATATCCTTCCATACTATTATCAACCCTGTAAGTGCTGCTGTTGTCTGGGCCATCATTGAATGTCATTCTGGTTTGGAGCCCTCATTCATGATAATTGATCCATAGTATTTAAAGCTAGTGATTGTTTCCAGCTTTTGTTCACTAACATTTATTTCTGTATTGATGCCATTGGTGTTGTTTGTCATCAGTTTGCTTTTCTATAGCGCTAATATCCATACGTTATTCTGCGGAGGATGTGTTGATGCGCTAAACCAAGTCAGTCAGTTCTTGTTCATCTCCTGCCAATGCACCAAGAAAGCCATAAACATAGATGTAAAATGTAAATAGCGCGTACGCTAGGCTTGTTGCAATATCCATCTTATAGGACAATTATGACATGAATAAATTATAATTTTCAATTCATTTTTTGTTCTATTAGAGTTCAATAAAATATAAATTGCATAATAGTTTCCATTCGTGTTGTAACATTTATTTATCTGGTACCTTCACTTTGTCCTTTCCTGATACTAGTATTATCAAGGGGCCTTCAGAGTCTGTCAACTTGTGTAAGAACGCTTTTTTCAGACACTGTTTTATAAAATGTTTTAAAATAATATTAATTCATGACTATTTCAGTAAAATGTACACTTTTATCCTGAAAGGTAGAATGTATAATGTTTCACTTTGTATATTATATTATATTATATTATATTATATTATATTATATTATATTATATTATATTATATTATATTATATTATATTATATTATATTGTATTGTATTGTATTGTATTGTATTGTATTGTATTGTATTGTATTGTATTATACTGTATTGTACTGTATTGAATTGTATTATATTATATTATATTATATTATATTATATTATATTATATTATATTATATTATATTATATTATATTATATTATATTATATTATATAATATTATATTATATTTTTTAACAGACGAAAATTACCGCCCCTACCTGTCAACTCATGTCAGTGGAAGAAATAGCTACATCAACGCCGTTTTCTTGCCAGTAAGTACGAATGTATAGACGCCTAAATTAACTCATGTTACAAATTTCACAAATGACCAATATAAGCTATTTACATCAAAATCGCATATTAATGTTAATGTGTAAGAGATTCATATAGCCGCAGCTTGCATTTTCGGGTCATTTTATCATAATTATTGGATCCAAAATATTTTCCGCATTTAAATACAAATTAAAAAAGCATTTGTCATGGACAATAGACATTAATAAAAAAAATCAAAACTTGTGTTTAATTAATATAGCCATGATAGACGTAGATTCTACTCATATAACATTTAAACATATTTCAATTGCTTTGTTCCTTTTCCTCCAGTAGTTATTTGTGGGTACTTGGAGAAGTTCTCAATTATACAAACAGTCAGACTAACTGACGATGCAGTGTTTGTGTTTAAACACTCAATCCCGCAATCTACCAAGTTTATTATATTAAGGAAGAAGGTAGTGCCACTGTGTCGTGAAACTCAAACTGAAATTAAAACCAGAAAAAATATGACATTCGTTTTTGTTTCAGCAAAATTATCGAGCCTGAATTTCGTTTCACAAATAATAAACTGTCATAAGTTCGCATAAAAAATGCTTTTGATGCATTATTCCAGGCCTACAAGGAAAAAGATGCTTTCATAATTACACAGACCCCCCTGGAGAATACCATTGTCGATTTCTGGAGAATGGTTTACCAATATGACGTCAGCTCTATTGTGATGCTTAACAGTCCGTCACAGATGAAGGTGGAATTTAATATAGTGAAATTTAAGTTCCTAACTTCTTAATACACGTGGATACTTTTATAACTAAAAAGAAACTTTTTGTCGATGTAATGGATAAATTTGAATAGTAAATAGAAAGAGAAGTTAAGTTTAATTAAATAGCCATGGCAATTGTGGAAATCATTATTGCTTTTAGACATTTGTTATATATTAGGACGGCGTGCGATTGCTCCAGTCAATTTGGTGTTTATTAGTTACACTCCAAGTTTGTCTATTCTATGTAATGTATCCGAGTTCTCAACGAAGACTTTAATCCGTCTGTATTCGACTTTTAATTAAATCTATTCCATAGATCAAGTCAAAGTTTGTCTTTTTTTGATCAGCGATAGTACAGCGTACAAAGAAAAATGTCCTGTTCTCTCGCGATTAACGTGTACCATTCAACGTTTTTGTACCTGGGTTAACTTTCAATGATTGTTTCATTATGTTGTATTTGGCGTCAAAAATACATTTCCTTCATAAGTGTTACCATTGTCGCTTATTTCGATGTTGCCACTAATACTAATTCTATTGTTTCTCCTTTTTCTTTTGCAAATTTTCGTATAAAGAAATGTATTCCTTTCATTTGTGACACAAGGTGATTGTCGTATCACATGTTATTCTCTTTCTCTATTGGAATAAGACACATATTTTACAGTCCAGATTTAGCTTAAGTCACCATAAGTTGAGTAGTCTCACTGTGCTATGACCCTGCAGCTTTTGCTGATTCGTACGTCGTCCTTCAATAAAAATTAATTGCACAAAGCATTCTGCCTTCATTGTAATTCAATGTTATGAGACTATGTCGAGCATCTATTAGATTTAGCTTAGCTGCCGCCAATAAAATTAAAATAAAATATGACTTATTCTAAACAATTGCTCATACAAATTTTACATAAATCTAAGGAATGTGTCTGTATGTTAGCGTTCGAGCGAGATCGCGCGCACGTGCATCCTTCTGTGTGCGTGCGTGCGCGCGTGTGTGTGTGTGTGTGTGTGTGTGTGTGTGTGTTGACACCAATGCTTTTCACATTGTTATATGTCATTCTTATTTGCCACTATATATTGCTGCCATTACTGTAAATGTAACAAATTAATGTTTCTTCGCAGAACACTTTCAACAGGTTTTAAGACCAAAAAAAAGCTTTATGATGAATTTATTCAGTAACTAACCTGACTAACTTATAGAAAATTTGGTACAGACTATTGGAGGATAAAGACCTTTCAAACTTTCTCATACTGGAAGTCTATTAAATTCTTATTTTAAAAAATGTCTTTATAATTTCGTATAAAGGAGGTCTATTTGATTCGCACAATGGAGGTCTTTTCATTACTATAATGGAAGTCTTCTTAATTCGTATAATGGAAGTATATTTAATACTTATATCGGAGGTCGTTTGAATTCGTATAATGGAAGTATATTTAATACTTATATCGGAGGTCGTTTGAATTCGTATAATGGAAGTATATTTAATACTTATATCGGAGGTCGTTTTAATTCGTAGAAGTGAGGGTTTTTTTCAATTTGTATAATGGAGTTTTTTAACATAATAGACTGTAACCAATGATGTAAACAAACAAAAATATAAATTACCGATTACGCGATAAATGGGCTTACAAAGTTTATTGAACATCAGGGAAATTGACACGGCCGAAAACTAGTTTAAGTTACAATTATATCAGCAATTGTTGGTGCCTGTGATAGGTGATAGTCCATGATCTCAGAACCATGCAATCGCGTATGTGAATAAAACAGAATTGTATTTGATATCAATTAGATATCGCTTTTTTTTCCACTGTCAATAATGGAAACTTCCTCAATCATATTCCGAATTTAGGTCTTCTTGATAATTTTGCATGCTTATGACAGATCTCTCGCTTGGAATAATTAAAACATATAAGTAACACATTTTGCAGGACAATGAGCGATACTGGCCACAGAAGGGAAATGTTTTCAATTGTCCACCGTTCGAAATTCACCTGGCGTCTGAGGAAACTTCTGCCTGTTGCGAAAGTTCTAAACTCGTCTTGATTTATAAGGAAGAGGTAATATTTTTATTTTATCCTGGGGAAACAATTTATAGTGTTATGATTTATCTCTCAAACTCACTATGATAGGTTAGTGTTTTTTTTTTTTGGGGGGGGGGTTTGTCTTTAAAGCACTATTTGAGAATTGTGTGAATAAGCTGTGTGTGTTTGAGCGGGGAGAGGGGTATTATTACAGACTTGTACTTAAATTGGGTTATAAAACAGGATGGAGGTAACATATTGCTACAATGTGTATACTTTTACATTGAAAGATTCGAGCTGGTGATTATACTTTAAAAAAAAGTATGTGCATTTATTATAAAGAGCGTTTGACATTAAGGAAAGGCGGTTGTTTTGCATCTCTGCTTTCCTTCCATGCAAAATGATAGAAATTTCAAATATTTTCGTCTGTACGTCACGGATTGAAACATCACGGACTAACAGCGTGTACTGTGAACCAATTACTGATAAACCATTGCAGACGAGATTGTCTTAGGAATTATCCGAGATTTGTCTTCCGAACTGCAGGATAATTAGTACACAGTATACTCTTTTCCCTTGCAATTTTTATTTGCTAAATGGAGGCTAAATATTTCGAAAACTAAAGGACTTGGTGGTTGAGAACTGTCATGTTATTTTTTCTCCTTATACTCACTCCAACACGCAGACCAATTACTATGTCGCCCTGTACAATTACACAAGAAGTGTAGAACAATACACCATTATGTAATACACAACTTTACATGTACTCCACTAGCTGTTATTGACCATTTATAAAAATAAAAATCATTACGCAATCAAATGACACATTGAAACTAATATCATCTACAAACTCCTTCTCTATCATGAATATTTATTATTATTTTGTTAAAACGTTTTCTAACTTCATATCTTATAGTATGTCTCAACATTTAAATGTTAATGTAAATAGCAGTGTAAACAATATGATGTGTTGGAAAAAGTCAGAATAAATTAAAAATACGATGAATTCTAGAGACAACATTCGCACATTATACTCACTAGTTAGAATTTCCTTGATTATAAATTTAATAATGTCTTATGTAAATCAGAGGCGTAGCTGGGGGGGGGGGGGGGGAAGGCAGGGGGTACATATGTCCCCGGGCGCCAAGGTACAGGGGCGCCAAAATGAGGCTTACAACGTTACATTATAATAAGTAAACATTGGTAATAAATCGGTCACAAGATCTTATTGAAACTTATTTTGTCGCATTTGCGTGCGTCAATGGGACAGGATCGTCTCAGCAATCCTGCTCTTCTTAGCGTTGAAAGAGAAACATTGGAAAAAACAAATTTTGATTGCGTAATTGACCAGTTTGCGACCGTGAAATCAAGAAAAATAAATCTGTTGCAGACTATGTAAACCAGTCTACGACAGTGACTGAGTGGGTCATGTACTATAATTTCAATAAAGTTGCTTCTTTAAATACAATGATTTTTTTTAAAATTTAAATTGTTTTCCTTATTCAATGTAATAGAAAAATGTGATTAAAGGGGGATGGGGCTGGGGCGCCAATTTTATAGTTCGTCCCCGGGCGCAAAATATCATAGCTATGCCTCTGATATAAATAGAGTCTCGTCAAACATTTTAGCAACGAAATGTCCGGCTGTCAAGAGCAAGTTACTGGACTGAAGATGGGCGAGTTCCAAAGTCTCCTCTACATGTACTGGAACACTCTGAGCTCGTGCAGGGCTGGCAGACAGAATCAACAGGGCGAAATCCCGTCGTAGTGCATTGCATGTAGGTAACATTTAAGTAATCAGTTGTTGTTGTTGTTGTTGTAGCGTTTAACGCCATTTTCAAGCACACGATAGGCTATACATGGTTGCCAGTATTATTGGTGGAGGAAAAACACACGAAGACAGAGGTGAGATGGCAGTCATTATTAACGGAGAGCGCTTTAGACCACTCGGACACTCGGGGCCCCTTGTGTAATCTGTACTTTTTAATGCATTTATTTCTTTAGGAATTTAGTTAATTAATAATTATATGTAATTAATAGATACTAACGTTTACACTCAACATAAAAAGAGTCAAAAGTAAGTTAGGACGGAAAATTTGATCTTAGCCATTCTGGTGACGTTACAGAAATTTCAATATTCGATCTTCATATTTGAATCGAATAATTTTCAGTTTTGAAAGCTCCGTACACTACGAAAGATGATCTATATATTTTTTTTTGTTCACTCTTATCTTTGAGTAAAATCAATATTCTTCCGTACGGTACCATCTTTGTTTTTTCCGAGCAGAAAACGAAATAGAACAAATGCTGGTTTGACACGTTTATAAAATTATGAACAGGAATGGTGCTGAAAGGAGTGGACTCTTCTGTGTCATAGCTGCTGTACTGGAAAGAACCAAGATAGAACAAGACGTAGCTATAGAACAGATCGTCAGACAGTTACGTCACCGGAGATCTCAGATTATCCCAGATTTGGTAGTTTTCGCAACTAGTAATACAAATGAAATATAATGACATTGTTTAGTTGTAGCAACATAAGCAGTAGTAGTTGTTGTCGTTGATATTTTATGGAGGGGGGGGGGGGTCTAAATTCCCTTATGAACTGTTATGATTATAATTATGGTTAGACTAATGTTATATAAGGGAGCTAACTCTTGTAATTACGTTAATAAGATTGACGCTGTTTTTTCCCTTTTGAATATTACAAACATTTCTATTAATTCTTGTCCTTACAAAAATATATAAAAACTATTTATCTACATTTATGTACCGGTATAAACAACAGGTTTAATTATGTATGTTAATTTCATCTCTTTTTTTTAAATAATGCTAAATAATAAAATTAATATATGCAAGGGTGTGGTTTAGAAGTGAAAAGAAAACCAAATTGATGAGCTTTTAAATGTTGTAATTTTATATTATACTTATATGAAGCACTTCTTTGTTTTGGATACTAGAGTGATTTTTAAAATTCTCTGCCTCAGAGAGATGTCTATGCATTGTAATGTTTATTATATACCAAGTACTACATGTATCATAAAATGAGGTGTTCCAAGAAGACTAATTCAGATATAGCCATGTCTTAATAATAAATCAACATGCAAGGGAATTATTAAACTTTTTCTATTTACAGGAGCAGTTTAGATTCTGTCATGAAGCTGTGCTAGCGTACCTTAACCAGAACGATACATATGCCAACTTCTAACCATGCCAACTTCTATAAAGCTTGCAGTATTGAATCTAGAAGAAATTTGGAAGTTTGAATGTTTGTCAACATATATTTCATTGACTATTCATCAAAAAAAAATGTAAGATTCAAGACATTAAAATTAACAAAGTATACAATATACGTTTCCCATTTATGTGGATATATTTACACCAATGAAAAGAAACTATAAATATATTAAGTTTTTATAAATATATTAGATCTTTCGGTTCACACATAATTAACAATGGAGGACCCTTCTGTACTGGAGGACAGCTGAGAAGTATATTATTCCGTTCTCCTTTCTTTATCATGTTTACTTCATTTAACTTTATACATTTGCTTCATTTCACATCTTTGTTGATTATATTCAATATGTATTCAAGAATGTATTTGGTTTAAATTGTATGAAATGCATTGCAGTAAAATAGACTATATAATGCTTTCAAGAAAGACTAATAGAAATATGCCCCTTGGTAGTATTTCACATCTTCCAAATGAACTGAGTGAAGTTGGAAACAAGAAATCCCTGCTTTTATATGTTGCTTGCATTTCAAATCAGTCTTGTCTCATTTGCAATGAGTCTAAACAATGAAAAGAAATATTTTTGACTGCTACGATTACGAGAGTTTGACCATAGTACAAGTATTTCGTGTTCTTCAATAGTACCCGACTTTTGATCTTCCGGATAGGGAAATATGTAAATATGAAAAATGGATATGTATATTTATATTTTGTTTATGTATTTTAATAATTACAATGAAGAGTTCTGATGAGATGCTTTAGAAACATCCTTGGCATCTCTTACTTGGACCACATCACAAATAAAGTGCATAACACCATCAGGCACAAAGTAGACCACTATGAAGACCTCCTCACCACTGTCAAAAAGAGAAAGCTGAAATGGTATGGCCATGTCACTAGAACCAACATTCTATCTATAACAGTATTGCAGGGTAGTGTCCAAGGTGGTAGAAGGAGTGGTAGACAGAAAAAAAGTGGAATGATGACATCACAGACTGGACCAGACTTAGTTTTGCTGAGACACAGGCATTGGAGGGAACTGGTCAGATGTTCAGCAGCACAGTGCCTCAACAACCACACTAGGTCAAGAGACTGATGATAATGATGATGATGATGATGATGATGATTTAAATGAATATTTTTATTATTTAGTTATTATTTTTAGTTTTTTATTGCTATTATTCTGTATTGGGCCTATGCTGTACAATCAATATTTAAGTTTTTACATTTGATATCCTAGTTCAGCCATCTTTTTTCACTCCATAGTATCATATCAAAATTTAAATGCTCTTGATAAAAGAACAAACAAAACATTTCAGCTCTAAAGAGATCAAAAATGTCTACCGGTACTTCATTATATCCTTGGTGATGAGTGGCACAATGTGATGTTCGAAAAGGGCCACAATATTAAAGATACATGACAAGGTTATCGTCTCCATACTGTATATATGAGTGTACTAGTGTTATCCCAATTCAGACTGCACATGCTCAGGACTTCTGTCACATACTGGATCTGCAGAAATGGATCTATGTAATCTGTGTAAACTTATTACTATAACAAACAACATAGACCCTTATCTACCGGCATATTACATTAATGCCGATCAGAGTCTACGTTATTTGGAGTTCAACCAGATCTATACAGGAGTAACTACTATATACAATTCAACCAGGATGTGTTTGACCTTAATTACCTCTATGCTTTCTTTGGTTGGTAGACAAGTTTAAGTTCATTCTTATTGTCTTTTTATTTTCACATATAATTTCTATTAATTAAAAGGATTTAAATTGGAATGTCTAAGAACTAATTTAAATCAACATAATTGCATGATAGCCAAAAAATATATCAGTGTTCTCAAGCATCAAATACATTTCATATCCATATTTTGTTTCCTAATATGTAAATAGTTCTTACATATTACAAGTTTCCATTTGTTATTGTTACACCATGGACTGATGCACAATGTGAATTTTAGTATTTCCTGGAAATAAAGATTTCCTGTTTTTCAACATTACCGTCATTAATATTCATTAAAATTTTTATTTTATTTTAATATTTTTTAATTCTAAATCATAACAATATGTTGCTGTAGTTTGAAAAAATCTGGCTCCTTCCTGGAAATCTTCATTGGCAGATTCTTTGTAATTGTTCTTTATACATATTTTTGTCACCCGTATTTTTAGAACAGAGCTTGTTTTATATACAGATATATAACATTAAATGTCAATTTATAATGAAAAGGAATTCTGCTTTTATTGTTTATCAAATTAGTTGAACTCATTATTTTCTTTGCTTATATTTCGTTATCCATTTTGACAAGTTCTTCTGAACAGTCTGCAATTTCAAATATAATTTGTCTGAAAACTTTTCCAAAAGTGGTACAACTATTGGTTCTAAAATGCCAAATTAAGGCCTGCATCAATTGTTTGGAATTTGAGTAATACAAATAGTATGCATGTTATCAATTATACAGATGCCACTTCACCAAACTTCTTAATTTTCTATTACACTATGGTCTAATGCGGTGCACTCCTGAACACAATATAAACCAATGTTGTGTCCCTGAGATACTCAGTGAACAAATAAGATGCCCACTGCATATACATTGGATCAACGGAGCATCCTCAGATATCCTGTGGACAAATGGGGTATCCCCAAGAGAAACTATGGACCAGTGGGTTGTTCCCCAAAACTAATCACCGATACAGAATCTAACTGACAGTCTACTTAATTTTTATAACCTTGAAAGGGCTCTATACTCTGTGAAAGACTATCATCATGGCGAAATATGCTGAACAGTTTAAAAGTTATGTTCCAGAAATGAAAATACCCATATTGTGGACAGAGCAAAGGATAAAAACAGAAGGATAGAATAAAAGCTACATCTTTCACCCCTATCATATTATGAGAAGGATAAGGAAAATGGATGTGTTGACATGCCCACAATATCAACATTTTTACTAAGAGACATAATGATTTGTAACATTATATATATAGGAAAATGGTATTTACAAAGTGTAATGTGAAGTGATAAGACTTCTCGAGTTCTGCTCCAAAATGAAAGTGTGAATAATGAAAATGGATAAAGGCATTAAAAATATTCAAGCTGATGAACTAAGAATGTGGACGTCACTGGTACAAAATGTGGTTCAAATTTCACTTATTTATCATAAACAACTATGGAGAGCTTTCAAACTCAGTTCACTAGGAAACAAAAATATGGATAATGGATGGATGGATGAACAATGTAACAAAAACATTAACAAAATACTGGTAGTTTTAAAACAGAGAGTGCAAATGTTCATAGTAAAAGCTATTGAGTTAATTTGTACCTTTCTCAAACATATGCCAAAATAGTTCAAAAAGCAGCTTTAACTAAATTTGATGTAATTAATTCTGATTTGTTTATACAATACATTATCACTGCTTAAGTTAAAATATATATACCATGTAATATGCTGCGTAAGCTAAAAAATAAACAATATCTACTTGACCTTGACGTTTCAAACACAGTAGTACTAAGGATGTTTCAATTCTATTGTTACGATTCTAACACCATGACCTTGAACTTTCAAACACAATATAACTAAGGATGTTTCATTTATATTGTTACAATTCTATGCTAATTATGATAAAATTTAAAGAAATAGAAGAACAAAAGTCTGGTGACTACATTTTCAACCCACAATCAAAGCAGTGCTCTGAAACATGTAACCTTGACCCAAAAATCAAATGGTTGAGCAAGCTTGTTGCATAATTCAATAATCTTAGCTTCATAATGATTTCATCCCGAACATGATGAAAACCTATCAAGGGAATTTGAAAATAAACTAAACCAAAACAATAATTACAGATTTTCTCTGACTGCAACCTTGTCCACATGATAAAATTGGCAAGTGAGTCTGTCATCTAAAATCTTCATCATGTCCACATGGTAAAATTGGCAAGTGAGTATGTCATATAAAATCTTCATCATGTCCACATGATAAAATTGGCAAGTGAGTATGCCATATAAAATTTTCATCATGTCCACATGGTAAAATTGGCAAGTGAGTATGCCATAGAAAATCTTCATCATGTCCACATGATAAAATTGGCAAGTGAGTATGCCATATAAAATTTTCATCATGTCCACATGGTAAAATTGGCAAGTGAGTATGCCATATAAAATTTTCATCATGTCCACATGGTAAAATTGGCAAGTGAGTATGTCATGTAAAATCTGCATCATCTATACATGGTAAAATTGGCAAGTCACTATGTCATCTAAAATCTTCAACATGTCCACATGGTAAAATTGGCAAGTAAGTACATGTATGTTAAATAAAATCTTCATCATTTACACATGGTAAAATTGGCAAGTGAGTATGCCATATAAAATCTTCATCATGTCCACATTGTAAAATTGGCAAGTGAGTATGCCATATAAAATCTTCATCATGTCGACATGATAAAATTGGCAAGTGAGTATGTCATCTAAAATCTTCATCATGTCCACATGATAAAATTGGCAAGTGAGTATGTCATCTAAAATCTTCCTCATGTCGACATGATAAAATTGGCAAGTGAGTATGTCATCTAAAATCTTCATCATGTTCACATGATAAAATTGGCAAGTGAGTATGTCACCTAAAATCTTCATCATGTCCACATGGTAAAATTGGCAAGTCAGTATGTCATCTAAAATCTTCATCATGTTCACATGATAAAATTGGCAAGTGAGTATGTCATATAAAATCTTTTCTTCATGTTTCATGGCAAGTACAATGGAAATCTATCTAGGATTTTGTTTGCTTTTGTTTTTAGGGTTTAATGCTATTTTTCAGCACAATATAGGCTATACATGGCAGCCAATATTATTCATGGAGCAAGAACCTGGAAAATCCCAGAAAGAACCACCAACCCACGAGAAGCTACTGGCAAGCTTTCTCACATACCCACATTAGCCGAATCCGAGACTCGAACCCACGCATGGGTGAGGTGGCAGTGGTCCGCAACAGAGCCGCTTTTGACCACTCAGCCACTCGGGGCCCCCTATCTAGGATTCAGGATCTTTATTTAAAAATGAAAATAGTGTCAACGAACCTTAACAAGCTGTTAATAATGAGTTTAAACTGGCTGCTGTGTCTAGTTTTTCAAAATGTGGGTTTTAAAAAAAAAATTATCATGTGACTTTTGAACATTGAACTTTTTATTGACATCCCAAAAGATACTGTTTACAATGATGAATCACATAGAATGTCCATTTATAATTAAACAATTTCTTTCTTGATATTTTTCTAAACAAGTAAATCTTGCCAAATACTGTACCCTTGACTTTGAATTTTTGACCCCCAAACACCTGGTATAATTTTATATCCTATAATAAGTTTCTTTGCAGTGTCAGATAACAATTCATCCATTTCAAATATAGAAAATCCAAAAGTAAGCAATATAAATGGAGAGCAAATACCTTATTAAAATACACGTCCCAACACTCCCTCATTCTATTCCGATCCCATGAGGATGTAGCTGTTTAAGTAGGGGATGTAACTCTTTCAAACATAATTACAATTAACTGCCAACAGATTATGATGACCATAATGAGTACCCAGTTTCAGTGATCCATCAATACTGCATGACCAGTTGTGCTAATGAATGCCAAATATAAATAATGGATGGAGAAAAAAAGAGTTAATGGCTGGACAAAAGGATTACTATGTATCTCACTCTATACGAAAACTACATATCAACCATGTAAAAGTAAAATATTTGCATGTGTAATCTTAACCTTTGAGTTCAATTTCCTTTCATTGCTAGAGAGTATTGTTCTCTACAATGCAGCTGCTCACAAATCTAATAATATAGCTGTTTAACAAAAATAATAACCTAACGTTGACACATGATGGACAGAGAGATGAAACAACACTTCAATGAACCATTCTTTGCAATATTTGTTGCAGGTAAGACATTTAAATTGACAAAAAATCTATTTTTAACAGGGAATGCTTCTTCACTACAAGCTGCATAATACTTGAACAGAAAATTAATGGATGCTGTTAAACAAAAAAGAGACTAAAAGTTCATTAGTATTTTATTTACTCTAATATCGTCACACAAAATGGAATGAAAATGATAAATCAAACACGCAAATAAGGAAATCACATAATCATAACATAAATTGTTATGCCCTTTGCAAAATTCATCACTATTTAACAAACTATAATATGCTAAGTCTACACAATTATCATAATACATGTCAAACAATGTAACTAGGGAATATACTTGAACTAAGATACTAAAAATTCACATGTATTCATTTTTACAAAGCTGGTCTGGAAATTCTTAACAAACATTTTCAGTCTATTTTTAAAAACTCTAGTAGCATTTATGAGTAGTGAATACTGATTATTTTTGGATGCCTTGGATTGAAAAAAGAAGATAAATGTCTCTTTGTATCTTGAATTATATATAAATCCTGAATTATAAATGACAATAAAATATATATAGTTTCACATCGCTTACATTTTATATCGTATATATGCTACAGCAATATATAACAAAAGATAACTAAAAAATAATTATCATGTCTTTCTATGTAATGCATCAAAACCTTATTGTTTTGTTCATATTTGACCATCTATTAGAAGTTGAACGTTTAATTCAAAAACATATTTATAGTCAAAAGTTATATCAAGAGCACAACAGAAATTAGATTTACCCGTTCATTATTGGCAAAAAATGAAAACTGGAGGAAAATGGAAATGGATAATAAATAGACGGATAAATAGTTATGTAGTTTTTGTGATAGAGAATGAAAAAATTATTGACAATCAGGATTTTCAATCAAAAGCTGTATAATATCAAAGGAGGTTTTCTTGTTGCACAATCTGTACAAGAATTCAGAGAATCAACATAGTTTTCTTCATTACTCAAGGTTACATCACTTGGAATAGATTCCAGTCATAAATTCCTGTAAGGAAAATATAAAAATTAACATGCAAGTTAGGTAATTGCACTGAATTATATTGCTCTTTGTATTATAAAGTTTATATGAAAATAAAACAAGTTCCAGAGGTTACAAATCCTGAGAGATTGTTAGGATTTTGTTAAAGACATGAAATGACAAACATTGCGATGTTTCAGTAATGTCATGAAGTGTATTCAGTCAGTCATATCCTTATGTATATTTGTCAGTCACGTGTCATGGTGGATATTTCAGTTGGTCATGCCCTTATGTGTTACTCATGTGTCATGAAGTGTATTCGGTCAGTCATACCCTTATGCATATTTGTCAGTCATATGTCATGGTGTATATTTGTTATTCACGTGTCATGGTGTATATTTGTCAGTCAATGGTTGTGGTGTATGTTTCAGTCAGTCATGCCCTGATGTATGTTTGTTAGTCATGTATCATGTGTCATGATGTATATTCAGTCTTGTCCTGACACATATTTGTCAGTCATGTGTCACGGTGTATATTTGTCAGTCATGCCCTGATTTATATGTCAGTCATGTGTCATGATGCATATTTCAGTTGGCCAAGTCCTGATGTACATTTAAGTCAGTCATATTTCATGATGTACTTTTGAACTGAAGAAGAAAAAAAAACATTCAAAGTAACATCCAGTCCATGCATTAATATAACAGCATATAACAATTTTCTATGTAAACTTATTACAAAAGATTTATACTGTATATGATAACTACTAATACTTTGCTACAATGTATGTGATGACTTCATGCACCTAGGTGTCTAACCACATCAATATGATATGCCATGTATGTGATAACTTAATGCACCTAGGTGTTTAACCACATCAATATAATATGCCATGTATGTGACAACTTCATAAATCTAGGTATAAAACCATATCAATATATTATAATGCATGGTATTAGCATCAGTCAATCAAGTAACTAACTAATCAATCAATCAAACAATCAAGGGTTAAGAAAATAAAATAAAGCTGCATTATATAAATCAATTTACCTTCAGTTGTGTTTTAAATTCTTCATGACCCTCAATGAAATCGGTAAAGAAACCTGGGGCAATGTGCTGGAATAAAACAAATGTACATAATTAACAAATGTATCCACTGTCTTCATTAGATAAAATGGAAGAAACAATAAATCTTTAAATGTATAACTGATCAAATGTACGTATGTTACCATGATTTTTAACATGGCTGATGAAGTAAATTAGTGAACTGAGTTTGAAAGCTCTCCAATAAATATTATTATTTATGAAGATAAATGTGAGCCACCACTTTGAATTACATCAATCTTGTTGAAAAACAGTACCAAGTTGTTACAGTAATTTTAATATATAGTATAATTTAATATTATACAATACGATATGATTTATATAATAGTAATACTTGTATACATTTAATTGTCCAATGATAAGACAGTGGAATCTAGTTGTTAATAATTATATGTTATAGTAAAAATAATACTATTACAATACTGTATGATTAATTACACTTATAATACTGAATAATTATATGTTACAGTAAAAATAATACTATACAATACTGTATGATTAATTACACTGATAATACTGAATAATTATATGTTACAGTAAAAATAATACTATACAGCTGTTACGTGCTTAGGCTCAAATAAACAGTAACATAGAAAGAGTAAAAATAACAAGCTTGTAAAAACTTAATAAACAATTTATTAAGCACAAATATTTTCCAGAAAAGAATAAAAAACTTACGGTTTTAAGAATCAATTCCCAAAATTATAGAGATTAATTACACTAATTTCCCAATAACACATTCATGCTAGATTAAAAGCACACCAACAGTCTTGTTTTTTAAAGAATACAAGACATATTTTCTTGTCAAAAAGGGTTTTATTTCGCATTCAACTTTTAAAAGGACATTCAACTTTGTCAAAATATGTTTTGTCACTTTATTCAGCTTTTTTTTATTGTAATTTGAAAGAATACTACCACATACAAAGTCTATTCCAGACAATTATCGGCAACTTCTCAAAAATGATCTATGCTAATGGGATGTAAAACATCTTCATTGATCAAAGTTTTGCATACTTTGTCAATTTTGTACATTAAAAAAATCCATGCAAATGCCAATTACCAACATAGTTTTTAATAAATTCATTTTTAAAAATCCATTTTCTGCCTCCCCATCCCCCCACACACAAACATGCACACACATACACCTTTATCTCTGAAATGAATCGTTATGTGGTGCTTATTTATCTGTTGGAACTATCCCAGGACCTCATTTTCTCATTTCTAACTATCTTTGTTTTAAGCAATATAACTTACTTTAGTCTGTGATCTACACTTGAATTAATTAAATACACAATTCCCAATTTGCAAACAGTGACAATAAATGTTAAACCAGTAAATTATGGGTTTGTGCTTTGAAGAATAAGAATTTATCTAATAAACTGACTTTTCTTTAACAAGGCACCTGTTAAAAACAGATAAAGCTTATCCACATGCATTATTTTTGTTCTCCAGATTTTCTCATATGTAATCGTATCACAATAATGCTATTCCGAAGAAAGAAATACTTTATATTTACATTTATTCCACATTATTGAGCAGCTCTACATGGTTTTCCTTCAAAAATGTCTAAATGTGTTTACTTTTTATCTGATGACCAGCAATGCAAATTTATGTACTCTTAAGATTTTACCTCACTGGCACTTCTCTATCAGTCTATGAGGAACAAAAATGACTTAATGACATGTGCAAAAAATTGGGCAGAATTTTAAGTCACTTATTGAAGAAATACATCACTATTAAGTAATATATAATAAAACACTCAACTTGCCCTGCAGACTGGAAAAATGATTGATACAAATAAGGCAATATTTAAGATTAATCAAACCTTTTATTGATTACCTCTATAAACAGCACAAAAAAAACATTTTGTTCGAATAGTAACATAAGGTTACTTTAATGTAATGGGAGGGATCGATATCAAGTACATCAAAAGATAATGCATTTACACACATGGAAAGGAAGGCAAAGGCAATCCATGTGGGATGCAGCACCTGGCTATTGCTTTATGTTCAACAGTTTCCCATGTGAATCAAGCAAAAGTTGCATGATCATGACTGAGGCTGAGGCTGTGAAATCTCAAAACAAGGGGAATTAATTTATATGAGTTATTTCCCTTTGAAATAAGTGATGCTGAGACAGTAAAACATTTTCATGTTTCTAGCGGGTTGTATTCAAAGGTAGCTGAAAGTAATTTCCTAATGTTACTGTGATGGTAATTTGTTTGATGGAAAAATGATTAAATACAGTAAGATATAACAGTACTTTGGTAATTTATCATATAGCCATCATCGCATAGACAAACATAAAATGCACAGTAATTTAACTTAATTAAGATATCAAGGCTTACCGCTGGCTCTGAAGTATCTGAATCACAGGTCTGGCACACAGATTTAGCAAATCCATACATGTCCAGCTCACATCTGCAGATCTGGCATTCAGGTTTCTCTGCTTTATCACTGACTTTCTCTCCCAATAACTGCAGGAAGGTTCTCTGATGTCGTCGGTTTCCATCAATCAGATGGCTGGCATCAAATACGGCCCCTTCATAATCAATGGCTAGGTTTGCACACTGGTCATCAGGAATTTGGATGCCTTCCAGTAGGTCATCATCTTCACTTTTGGAGGATGTTCTTGCAGTGAATACATTGTTCTCATCCAAGCCTAGAAAAAACAATTGTAGACGTATAAAAAGGTTGGTACAATATTGCATGAAATATATGGCCAATAGCGCGGACACAAGTAAGTCTACGGCTTGTAAATACAATAGGATGCTTTGGTTTTCCTCCACCTCAAACATGAAACTTTAAACAGAAAACAACTGCAGTCAAGAGTACTTTCGTGAAATGTTGTTTTTTTATTATTTTTTTTTATGGTTTAACTCCATTTTTCAGCACACTATAGGCTATACATGGCGGCCAGTATTAATGGTGGAGGAAGAACCTGGAAAATCCCCAGAAAGGAGGTTTGACCAAATTGGATTATTTAGCATGAAACTAAGAGGAAACTGACTGTTGGATTTCTTCTATCAAATGCAAGTTATTAATATTTTTCTTTTGAAAAGAAATAAGTTGTATAAATATCTGCAGGAATATTTAATTTGTCATGACAATAACACTACACAGTCCTTAAAATATTGGTGATCTGTGGCAAATATAACAATGTTTGAAAAGATGAAAGTTATACAATTACCACATTATGTATCTTAACATCTGATGTATGTAAAATTGTGTAATAACTCATTAAAAAAAAAATTATGAAATCAAGATTAAATGAGATGTGCATTGTAAATGAGAAAACAACTAAGAAATCAAAAGCTATGTGTTCAACTGCCATGTCTTGAGGAACAAACCTTGTCTGTTGTGTTTATCTAAGGATCCATGGCTTATGGTATGTTTGTTTTGTTTTTATGGTTTAACACCATTTTCAGCACAACATAGGCTATACAAGGTGGCTAGTATTAATGGTGGAGGAAGAACCCGGAAAATCCCCGGAAAGAACCACTGACCCATAAGAAGCTTCTGGCAAGCTTTCTGACATACCTACATTGGACGAATCCGAGACTCGAACCCATGCAGACAGAGGTGAGATGGCAGTGATCCATAACAGACAGCGCTTTAGACCACTCAGAGCCCCACATCTTATTAATTTACCATTTACAATGCTTAGACCCATATTAGTATCAAGCTTGCATCAATTATCTGTGGTACTTTTAGTAAAATAGTAAGCAGTCTAGTAAAGAACTGTACTGTGTTGAGTATAATGAGGATAGAGATAATTATCTCATTCATACCAGGGCCAAGTGCTTGTAATATTTTTTCCTGAACTTTTATTTCTTAATTTAGCATTTAAATGTGAGACAAAATGAAGTCTGAAATTCATCCATGTATGAAAAATACTTACCACTTAATATTTTGTAAAAATAAAATAAACACAAATTCTTAAATTTAAGATAATGATTTTGCAGTAGGACATGAAATTTACCATATAAGTAAGATATGTAGCATAACATTACCATAGATTTTGTCAGTTGGGTTTCTGTTGTTGAGAAGCTGGAAGGCACTCTGTCTTAAGACAAACATACTGATGTCTTGATCATCCAAAGTCTGTCTAACAGCATCATATGTTTCACTGTTGGACTCTGAACATGGGGCACAGGTCAGGAGAACTAAAGACTTGAAGACACCATTTCGGAAAGGCATTTCTGATGCTATCTTGACAGCAGCAACTGGATTCATCTGTCCCTGACTGGAATTCTCAAACCTCAGACTCTCCAAGCCCATGGCAAATTTACTGGCCACATTGAAAAGCTGTCCTTCCATTGTGTGATGGAAATATTTACCAGCTGTAAACCCAATCAAACCATAGCGATTCTCAGACTAACCTGCAAAATAATATATAATTCACATTTGATCAAAATAATACAGCAGTCAAAAAGGATCAGAATGTACTGTATCTGGAATTTAACTTCACAGGATATGCCAAATGTAAAAACTCAATTAAAATCAAGTTCTTGCCATTTATGCAAACACTGCATTACTGTTACCACCACTGTTACCACCACTGGATAGATAACATAAAATTCTCACTGACTGCTAATGCAGGAGAACAAATGGAAGTAGATTGTTTTCATTTGAAAGAGTAACTGAGTGCAGAAATATTTACCCAAATGTGATACAATGAAAAACATATGCCCAAATCTGATACTCTAATGAGAAATATACACCCAAATCTGATATTAAAAACATATGCTCAGATATATTACTATTAAGAGAAATTACTTACCTTTCTTGAGCAGTGCCTGATCTACCTCCCAGACCATGTTTCGGAGCTCAGCAGCAGCTCTTCTGTTGCAATCCCTGTCCTCCACAATGAACACAATGTCACTTGAGCTCTTGGTTTGGGGATAGTCTGGATGGTTGGACATGTACATCCTTGTCTCTCCTTCCTGATAAACCTTCTTAAACTCATTAGAACAAGTCACTGGAAAAATGCAATGGCACAGTAATTGAAACTGTATTCCTGTTAATATTGTTAGATATTTAATACAGTTTTTAGTAGTTTACAAACAGTGTAAAAAAAATATAAAGTTAAAATTTAAATTTTAATCCATTGATTGACACAAATGAATTTTATTAAACATAAGATGCAGTTAGACCACCAAGGTATATTGGACAAATATAAGTTTATCCGACACTTTAATTTGGTTGAACATGCAATGTGTACCCATCAATAATTTATATCATGCATTCATCGATGGATGCTATCTATTTACTTGCTTCCTCAAAGCATAATTCATTAGAATTATGTGATCACTAGAATTCTTCATTCTCCTAAAACATATGTACACTATGCATATCCAAATATACTTCATTGGAATGAACTGAAGTTCTAGTACAATATGCATATCCAATCCTGCTTCAAAGGAATGAATTGAAATTCTAGTACATTTGTGCACATTTGCTGATATATTTCAAAGATCTATCTTCAAAGTTGCAGGTTGGTGGACTAGAAATGTTGATATATATATATATATATATATATATATATATATATATATATATATATATATATATAAAAGACACAGCATAAAACATCAGAGACCTTGAGCTTTCATTACAGATATGTGCCAGAAGATGAAGCTCAGACAAACAGTAATTAAGATTTTTTTTACCATTACACAACAAAACAGATCCTTACATCCGTCAACTCAGGTTACTGCTGTGATCAACTTCCAGTTCCTAGCCAAGGAATGGAACTAATTTGATATGGTGTATGAAAGTCTCAGGCTGATGGCCAAATCCCACCAAAAGTAGACATGAATACATCTACATCAATTAAATAAAGTATTCCAGTAGATCTGGGTCTATGCAGTTTACAGTTTAGATTACATTAAAGAAAGATAAATATGTTACATACCAAACTGTGTTGGTAGGCATAGAATGACACCCTTCTCTCTGCAAGTTTGGATGTAGAGGGCTGCTATGTCACACCGGCTTTCAGAGTTGTACATACATCTCTTCATTGACTCCTCAGGGGCCACCTTAAATATAAAGATTAATCATATAAATGAATCTAATTAATTCAGTTTCCACCAATCTAAAAACTGTTTTGATATTAGATATCAGTTGGTAAATCTTAGTATTTGAAAAAATGTTATTTGTTTATCTAATAGTGAGGCTTAAAAAACAATTTTTAATTAGAATGTTTTCTTGTAAATCATAATTATCTAAAATTTCCGTGTACTATCATTAATACAGATTCAGACTTTTACATTGCAGAAAATGTGTCATTGATTTGTTCACCATCACAAGACAGCTGAAGTGTGAATTTGATGCATTATATATGTCAAGTCAAACAAGGTCAAACATTTTCTTAATAATTTACCTGTAACTCATCCATGACTTTGCTAACAGAAAGTCTCAATGTAAACAAGATTAAAACTCACCTACTCTACAAGTTATTAGGATATATATTTGTATTTTTTTTAATTGTTTTAGGGTGTAACACCATTTTTCAGCACACGATAGGCTATACATGGTGGTCAGTATTATTGGTGGAAGATAAACCTGGGAAAACCTCCGGAAAGAACAACCGACCCACAAGAAGCTACTCGCAAGTTTTCTCACATAACTACATTAGCCATATCTTAGACTCAAACCCACGCAGACAGAGGTGAGACAGCAGTGATCCGTAACAGAAAGCACTTTAGACCACTCGGCCATTCGGGGCCCCTGATATATCTTTTTAAATAGCCTAAACTGAAAGTCATTACAATGTCTATTCTACAATATATCATTATGATGTCTATTCTACAATAATCAATGGTCATATGTCTTTAAAACAATACAGTAGAAAATATACTGATCATCCAATTAATTTGAGATCCTGTCTAAATGGAAAACTGAATTTACATCAAGATAAAAATTGTTAATGCAAGTCTTACACACCAAATGAGGACATAACTCTGTAAAGACAAAACAACACTATCTTAATCTCAAACACATCAGAGACCTAATAAATATGAACCTCAACTCAGCTGTAAATTGGACTGAAATCAAATATAAAACATGACTACAACAGTGCTTACAAATTACAAACATACCTACTATAAACAATACAAGGCAATCATTTTGTAAAATACAGAATAACAATATGATAATGACTGGCCTCATACATTGTTAATATTATGCTTTGGAGAAAACCCAGCTGAATTTAAACTAAAAATTTAAACTCAGAAATGCTTCCAAATTGTCCAGTGGAAATAACCTAATTTGATCAAGGGTCATAACTCCATGAAAACCTGTGTAAATATTCTCAATATTCACTTCTTCAAAATCTTTGTTTAAATAATGTTTTGGAGTAAACTTGATTATAGTTATTACAAGATGTAAATGCTAGAGTGTCCATAATTGTGTGTATAGACACTGCCTGGCTGAAGGACAGATGCTGAACTTCAACTGAATGCGATTGGACAAGATTAGAAATTTGTAGATGAAAGTGAAGAAAAAAGATTTGGGATCTGACCTGATGAATATCAAATTGTTTGGTAAATGTCAGTATAAACATTATGGTGTGCTAAGAAAGAAATACTTACTTAGATTTTGTTTTACAAATATTTACTATCATCATTTCCTTTATCAATTTTCTTAATTTAATATCTGGGATAAATATGACCTGTAAAAGGAGATTAACAACTAAACTGAAAAACATCAAGGAGGTTGGCTATGATTCACCAAATTAGTCACCAAATCAATTTGTCACATAAAAAAATCAAAACATTTAAAATAGATAGTTAGATACTTCACTGCTTACATGTCTGAAGCAAGGCCTCAAGTTAGAGCTGGAAGAATCAAACATGGCAGAACATTCATCCTGGTTTGGTGTGGATTCACGTGAGTCAGCAAAATTTTGATTTGTTCTACATGTCCTGGCCACGTCCCATGATGCAACCATAGTTTCTATGTCACTGGCAACATCCCCTTTTACAGTCATCATATCATCATACGGCTCATTGTTGTATGTTCCAAGCAGGCCTCGGACCTTGTTGAAGTACCAGCCACTAATTCCGATGAAATGGAAATTGTTGTCAATGTCAGAAATCAGTTTCAAACCCTTGCCATTGTCAAGATGGATGCTGTTACCAATGCGCTTGATGACCAGTTTTTCATAACGATATGGAAGATCTGTTGGCTGTGCATTGATGGTTGCCTATGGAGAAAACAAAACCTGTGAAATAAATTTGTTTGTTTGTTTGATTAGGATTAATAACGTAGCTTTAACAATTTTTCAGTCATATCGCTATCATATCTGCAATGATGCAGTTTATAGTGATGTCTAGCACTGGGACATCATGCCACTGACATGTAGCATGATGCCCAATTCAGTCACATTATCCTGACACCAGGCCGACCAGTCCAACACTAACCTCTTAATGCTGAGCACCAAGCAAATTAACTGTAAGTACAATTGTTTTATGTCTTTGGTATGACGCGGCTGGGGATCAAACCCAAAACCTCCGCTTCTGTGGCAGACGCTCTAACCACTAGGCCACCAGAGCAGTAAAAAAAATAGTGAAACACGACTCAGTTTAACATAAAAAAAAATTCTTTCCTCATTTCCTATCTGTGCTAATAAAGAATCGGCATGTTTGATGGAGACTATCATAAGATTTACAGAATAGGTGTTCCAAAGAACAGAGCATTTTGAATTAAAACAGCTCATTGACAGAACAAGTGTTCAACAGAACAGAGCATTTTGAATTAAAACAGTTCATTGACAGGTGTCTGAGACATAGACATAATTTGTACTGTATGAAGTACATTAGGGTACAAATGTTACGCATATGGCAGAAATATCAAACCATCTACATGCCAATCAGAATCTTAGCATAAATGTTCCTGACTGTGTGCAGTCTTATAAATGGAACAAACATTCTCAGTAACATTCAATCATGTGCCAGTGCATTTGTCATATTAAGTTTCAAGTCCGCCAATCCCTAAATCATAAATAGCTGTAAATAATGGTGAAAAAAAAAACTTCTGCATGAATATCTCTTTATTGCTCCTGTAATTATTTTATCTGGTTCACTCCAGAGTGCAGTCTGCTTTTAAGCCGAAACCATGAAGTGAGTGTAATATTTTATCATTCTGATATAATAGTTTGAAGAAAAAGGCTGTGGTATTTCCGCTAAGTTTTGATGCTGCAATAATTTTCTTTATACCATTATACCTGTATCCTTATAAAAACCTGCCCTTAAGAATTGTGTCCCACAAGGAATGGGTGGAATCTGAAAATGAAATTCAGTAACATAATGAGTGGATGGCATCTCTGCATACAATAATGTTATAACACTGTTTCATTTGAACACAACAACTCAAGATGACAACACTTTTACATGGTCTTAACACTGCTGATGTCAACACCAAAGGCTTCTGCCAGAAAAGGGATACCTGGGTCATGCCATTCACATCCAAAACAAACAATATGCTTGAGAAAAAAAAAACATATTCAAAATCCTAAGTAGATTACCTCCATTTTTGGAACAACACTGCTGCCACAACACTATAAATTTGGTGGCAAAATGATACCTGGAGAAAAAAAACATTCAAATTCCTCAGTAGATTACCTCCCTTTCTGAACTGTAAATTTGGTTTAAACTGATACCTGGAGAAAACAACATACTTTGATGACTGCATCACTCAATTTTTACTGCATTTACTGAATTTTTTTCTACAATAGCTTTAGTGCATAATGTATGATATGACATTATAACCAGGAGGACAATGTCTGGAATTCTTCACCTGAAGACATAGATCATATGGCTGAATATGTTACAGGTAGCACACAACCACATAATATAATAATTACAAAGCTGTCTGTCATTTCTATACACTTAAGGTTCCCGTAACAGATATTGAAGCAAATTGCATTTACCAAATTCACAATCAATTGATAAAAATAAAATACGGCAATGCTTACTATTTTAAAACAGGCAATTGTCACAGGAATATTCTGTTCCAAATATTATTTGAATACCACCCCTGTGTTTTCGTGACCAGCTTTGAAAAGATGTAATGTTTATGAATCAAGCCATGGAAATGAAATAGATGACCTTGGACTGTTTCTGTCAGTGTTTCAGTTGAGCAATAAGGACAGGTTTATAATTGGTTTTACAACATTCAACATAAAAGTGCCAATATATGGGAACAGATGTTAAGCAAACTAAACTGATCCTGTAAAAATATTAGTAAAGTTCAACATTTTTTAATTAAAAAAAGATATTATGTTGAAGAGAACCATCAATGAATAGGATGTAATGTGTTTATAAATTCTCATTTAAAGGGGAAAAATTACATAAGAATTTAGAAACAGACTATATGCCGGGGTATTTCTTAAGAATTGTGTTTGGGTGGCAAGTTCATATTTTGGATAGCAGACAATTTTGTACATGTGGGATAGCTTCTTGCAAATTGGAAACTTGGATTAAAATGCAATATAAAGGTACACATTTCCATCTTTTATAGAAATGTATTTATCATACAATCCTAAAAGATACATAGTAAATAGGATTTTCTTGGTTACAAGTTCAAAACGGTCATGGAGTGAATCTTTATGTTAACATTTAGATATCACATTTTCATATGCAACTAAAATAGAAATGTGGGATAATTTTGTAAACGTCATGAATATCACTTCCTTAAAAAAAAAGATGATTCAAATTGGATATTTGACCAAAAACAACACATTATCCAATGTTTACTGGAATGGCGTATCGTTGCACCAAAATTACCCAATGTGCAGACATAGCTGACATTGTTATACATAACAATGAGCCACATCTGAACCACCTTGTATAGTCTGGTTCTTAATCCTTCATTTTCTTTAGTGGATTTCAGTTTGTCATTAAGTAAAATACAGTAAACTCTTGTCTTGAGAGACCACTGCCATGGCATACCACCTATTTTGAGATACCTGAAACTCCATGCACATTTATTGACTATATTGTGTTATAACACATTATGAGACCACCTGTCTTGAGAGACCATTATTGTTTGGCAGAAGTGGTGGTCTTTCAAGACAGGTTCTACTGTACTCAGTATTCAGTCAATGTGCACATGTACTAATGCAGAGAGAAAAGTAACTATGTCATCAATGTTCAAGGCAGATTTTTGGCAGCAATATATTCCAAAAGTGTTTTATCTGTGAGGATCGTGATATCTTTTGTATCCTGATCTTTTTCTGTAACTGCATGCAACTAATCAATCAACAAACCATCAGGACAGCTCATTTTTAAAAGAAACCCAGGTATTTAGATGCGACTTCTTGGACCAGAAACAAACATTAATTCATGTTATAGTGGGTAACTTTCTTGATTCATGACCAATAGGATTTAGGTTTAATCTTACTTTCAAATCAACCTCACATGCCTACCATGGTGTGACCTTGCACAAGGAACTTCTCTCTTACTGGCATGGCGCTCAATAACCTTCTTGTGTGGCTGTGCAGTAAAACACAAAAACAAAATTCAAAAGCAAGACATCCAACCTGTACACAGTTTGTGAAATGTGTTACTCTTTTTTAAAATTGTAAGTAGGTATTTTTCTGATTCTGCAGATTCATGTACCCACGTGGTATGTGGGATAGATCTCAACCGTCTTTCCATTTGTCATCACAACCAGAGAGGTTCGCTGCAAGCTGTGTGGTAGACCATCAAATTTCTGGATGATGGTAAAGTTCTTGTCAACTCGATCTTGGGCCAAAATGTAGTTACATCTTCCAGCAAAGTCATAGTGTCGACCATCGAATGTTCGGAAGTTGTGTCTTCCAGACACGATTGTATAGGCTAAGAATATGCAAACAAAAGCTATTAAGCTTTTCATCAACAATTCAACCTACCATTTTCTTTTCCAAAATGAAAATCTTAAATTTAAAATTTATCAAAGAACAAGTAAATAATACTGAAGGAACAGAAAAGTCTACAAGACAGATGTAAAAACAGTTTGCACATAACAGCTGCAAACTTATACTTTTCAAAAGCTTATATTGTGTTTTAATAAAAGTTCAAAGATAATGAAATACTATGAAAATGCTGGTTTGCTTGATATATATGCAGACTGCAAAGTAAGGAAGGGTCTTGTCTCTCTAATCGAACTTAAACTGCTCCACTCAATACAGTTGTAAAACTAAACACCTGTATTACTAGATAAGACACATAAATTATTTATTAAAAATATGTTACTTTTTAACATTTGCTAAAACAATTCAATAAATAAAAGATATTTTTTTCCCTTCTTAAAACTACAAATATTTCATTGTATGGTAGAAAGTTATAGTTTAAAAGTGGTAAAGCCATATATAAAACTACATACCATAGTATTTGTATCACAACATCAAATATATGCAATATAAATTCATATAAAACTACATTATTATTTACAAAGCTCAAACAACTAAACTCACCCATTAATCCTTATCCACACCCATTTGTAAATTCACCTTAACTTAAACCTTATTCACAAGCTTAGTAAAGAAAAAACAATGATTTTAAAAAATGGTGAGCTACAGATTATCTAATTATTTTTAAATAAATTCGATTTTTTAAAATACTTTTTGTAAACTATTTTGCTGTATAAAATGTAACAGAATTGTTACCGAGTGGATGGTGGATTAAATGAACAACACAAACACAAGTGTGAAAGATAATGTAAATTTATGAAATAAATTATTAATAAAAAATAATGATGTATCAACACAATAACTCATGCGTTCAACCCACAATTACACTCACAACCATTCACAATTCATGAACAAATTAAATATTAATACAAAATAAAACACAGATACAAAGGAATCTCTTGGACTATACACAGATCCAAAGAACCTTTACAAAAGATATATTAAAGCAAGTGTAAATCACGATAATAAACACAAACATCAAACTATACTATCGCACGTGTGGATTGCGACAATTAGCACGAACATATACAGGTATTCAATCAAGTTGCTAGCTTTTATTGAGAATCATGCAATGCCTTGAAATACTATTGTGTTCTGAAATAACCATGTAAATACAACAATGTATTCAATTGTACTACAATTGCAACACACACATGTGTCTCGACCCTGTATAACCGTACGATTCACCCACAGTTGAATCGCCGCCCAGTTTCCCCGAAGACCTAGGGTTGACCAATACTTTTATCGGCCGTTTGCCCTTCACGGATCCACCACAGTTATACGTACAGACAGCATACAACATCTACTAGAACCAACGTTCCTCAATACCCTAGATGTCGCCCCGGATGTTTATAACTATAGACAGCTCCGACACTCGGACTTCTAGCTTTCCGGATATTTACACGTCACGACAGATGTAGACGAACAGACAGTTCGACAGACAGACAGTCAGATACTTCAATTCGATTGCACAATAAATCAGCAACAATTTCAGCTACGACAACAGATGTTGTCAGAGATGTTCCGCAATAAATCAGCTATAATTCAGAGATGTTCTCAGTGATGTTATCAGAGATGTTCCGCAATAAATCAGCTATAATTCAGAGATGTTCTCAGTGATGTTATCAGAGATGTTCCGCAATAAATCAGCTATAATTCAGAGATGTTCTCAGTGATGTTATCAAATGCGCTATCAGAGATGCTATCAGAGATGCTATCAGATGTTATCAGATGTTATCAGAGATGCTATCAGCGATGTTATCAGATGCGTTATCAGATGTTATCAGATGCGTTATCAGAGACGCCATCAGACGCCATCAGAGATGTCATCAGATGCGCCATTAGATGCGTCATCAGATGCGCCATCAGCCCTTTAGCTGGAGATTGAAAGACGAGCTATCTATCCTGTGATTAGATACTTTTGGTCCCGTCTATTATGAGAAATATTCTGCCTTATATACTCTCAAATAGGTGAGCAGAAATCACGGCAAGATTACCGTGCACTACGTGAAACTAATGTTCCGGATTTCATGTACTTCAAAATCAAGCACATGCAAATCGTTACACGCCGCTTACCTTGGAGAAAACCACTTATTCACCCCAGGTAATGCATGTACGACGAAACAAAAAAAAATGGAGCAGAGAGGGTGAACCCTACAATTACTTTTTAAGCAAATAATTTTAAGCTTCCTTTTACCAAATAGAGCCTTGGATCAGACGGTTATATTCTAAGCAAAATATTTAAAGCCTCCTTTTACCAAATGAAGCCTTAACGATTTTAGGGCCCTATTTGTCAAACTGAGGCTTTCCAAGGGTAAAAAAAAAGACGCCATTGTCATTGGTGTTCACCCCGTTGCTGCTGCAACTTTTAATTGGAAATCCTTCGGATTTCGTTTACTAAATATCTGATCAAGTCCGACACGATATCTTGTCCGAGGATCTGATAAATTTATCGTCACAAATCCGTGTGGGATTGACTGAGCGCGGCTAAAGAAATTTCTAAATTGATTATGATCCATATCACAACCGCACCAAGTTTGCCAAATATTTCTTAGCGTGTGAGTATCAACACCGTTAAATACGCATAATAGATTGCAGTTATCTCTGATCACTTTTGGTATTTGAATGTAACGTTGAGTGATATATATCACATCTGTGTTTTTATGACGTCCTCGTGAAAATATTCTAGCAGGATTTTTTTGATTATCTAACATAACATCGTCGTATACAACTAAATTGTTAATACTTCCGTCAATGGAGTCAATGTTAGGCGCCTCTTCGATATCGGTTATAAACTCAATAATATCATCATCGATTTGAAATTCTTCGAATTTTGATTTCGCTTTCTCATTAAAATCCTTTAACACTTCATAGCATCGTTGATCATCTACGCTCGGAGCAATCAAATACAATTTGTCCCATTTCAACCATCTCGTTATCAAATTAAGTAGCAGTTGTGTCTTGCCGCTTCCAGATGGTCCGATGATAATTTCGCGAATAGAATTTGGTAACATTGCATGGTGTTTAATAGGTTCCCGTCGTCTCGTAGCTGAATAATCAATTACATTCATAATGTTATTTAATAAATTATGGATCTGTATTGTGTCAAATGTAGGGCGCGTACTGGCACAAATGACTTGACTACGATTACAACAAAAAATAATCGATCAGTTCTTTCTGGTAAATGCGTACAGTGTAGTACAAAGAAATTTAGATTTGTTTCCCTTGGTAAACCCAATGAATCTTTAAAACAAAACGAGGAGGTGATATTGCAGCCAAGTTAGTGAAACTCCCAGGAACACCGTGGGCAAAATACTCAGGAGAAAAGCACCTTCCAGGGTATAGTTATTGTGGACCGGGAACAAAACTCGATATCAGACTCGATGACCAAAACCAACCCAAACCCGGTGAATATCCAATAAACGCTATTGATAAGGCGTGTCATGCTCATGATGTTGCTTATAAAAGCAGCAATCTTCAACATAGACATCTCGCGGATGTGAAATTAATTCATGCGTTGAATGCTATTCCTGATAAATCCTTCAAAGAAAAATTGGCTTCGTGGTTGATAAAATCCGCCATGAAAGGCAAATTGATGTTAGGTGCTGGTAATTAAAAATATGGAATCTGTTTATTATTCTCCGAGGGGATACTGGAGAGGCAAGGCAGCAATCAGTAAACTCGCTAACGCAGCAAAAGTAAAAAATACCACTGCGGCGAACTGGTTATCTAAACAGGCAATATGGCAAATTTATCTACCAGCGCCTAAACAAATTAATTACTCTCATTTTGATGTGACCGTTCCTAATTAAGTTCATCAAGATGATATACAATTTTTACCACATGACAACGGTTACAAATACGCGCTAACCGTAGTTGATATTGCTAGTCGATACAAACAAGCAGAACCGCTGAAGACAAAATCATCTACTGAGGTAGCTTCTGCATTTGAAAGGATTTATCGACGAGGTCCACTACGCTGGCCAAATCTGTTACAAGTTGATCCTGGCAAGGAATTTCAAGGTGTTGTTTTAACAATGATGAAACATCATAATGTCGCCATCAGACGAGGACACACTGCGCTACATCGCGATCAGGCAATTGTTGAACGATTTAATCGGACTCTTCCAGAGCGGTTATTTGGATATCAATACGCGAAATAATTCATCCAGGATAAACGATCCCATGAATGGGTTAAGAGATTACCAGGTGTAGTTACCGCAATCAATAATGAGATTACTAGAACAATCAACATGAAACCTAACAACGCTATTAAAAGGGAGTTTATACCCGTACAACCACAAAAAGATTTCAAGGAACAAATTCTTGGTAGTAATGTCACTGTTCGGTATTTATACGAACCAGGAGAGCTTGAAGGTGGTAAAAAAAGAGCTACCGATCCTATTTGGAGCGTCACTACGCATAAAATATCCGGTATAACACGATCTACGGGTGGAAACGCTAGCGTTTCTAGACCAGTAATCTATAGACTGGATTCAACTGCTCCTCAGCGAGGATTTAATCGACAACAACTACAGGTAATTCCCGAGGATACTCAATTACCACCGCGTGGTCTTAACTAGCACCTCTGCGTCTGTTGCTCTCAAGACAAGTCAGCATAACGTTATCGCTGGTATGACCAATGCTGCTATTCTTTCTGTCTACGGTAAATTGGTGAGGATCTTTATCCGATCAACTCCAACGCATTATACAATTACAACTCGCGCAGTGATTATTCTGTTGTTGCTATAGTGAAATTATCAATTCGGCATCAATGTCACATTTTCTATTATTTTTTTTATCCTGTTGTTTATAACCAGAGAGTTCTTTTCTGATTATGTCCTTAGTGATGAAATCACCAGTGACAATATCACTTATTGCATTGTCCGTAGAATTTTCAACAACAATTCTTCGAAGCTGATTTATTCTTCGTACTCTGGATACTGCGAGATAAACTAAATTTGACCACTCAATTCGATTATCTACCATCCAAACAATTGAATCTGTGATAGTTAATCCCTGTGAAGAGTGTATTGTTGCTGCATAACCTAACGTCCACGGGGATTTATCAGCGCGTAATGCATCTTCGACGACGCTGATATCAACCAGCACAAAATCATTTGACACTAAATTCTGCTTTTCACGCTGTCCAGGAATATCAACTTCAATATTCTGTCGCCGTGTATCCGAGGGTCTATAACACAACGGTACTGGAAGTGTTGCAAATTTACACTTATGTAATTCAAATAACTTTATCTGAAGTGCGTCTCTGACTATCTTTCTACTCGCGATTATCAAATCATTTGGTTTCCATGTTTCCCAACAATCATTCATGGGAGTTTCTGACATTATTTCACGCGTTATTTCACATTGGATTCTATCCGGTTGTAATCTAGTTAGCGCTTTGAACTCTAGTAATTGTTCATCAAGTGATCTATAATCAGTGGTAAATTCTTCATAATAATCTACAAAACCCTTTAGCCATTCATGTGGGGATGCACCGACAAATGGTGGTGGTTGGCCGTGATCTCCGCACATGACGACTTTTGTAGTTTTCAATAACAACCATTCAAGAAATGTCTGTAACACACTCAACGATACAGTGCATATTTCATCCCATATTATTATTTCAGGAATGAATTTATCGCCCATTCGATCAGGAGTCCATGTATCACCTTTCCATCGAAAGAAGCTGTGATAAGTACAGGCTTTTACTCCCAGCGCTATCATCTCTCTGGCGAGTCTGTGAGTTGCTGTTAACACAATCATGGTTGTGAAATCCGTAGGATTTTTCCCACGGAATAATTCAATTGCACGAGTTGTCTTTCCTGATCCACCACAACCGTTTAAATAAACTGTCTTGTACCTACATACGGGATCAGATACCGGTGGTGCATTAGAAAATTCAGATTGAATGTCGATACGGTTACAACAAAGATATTTATCGTCGTTGGCAACGTCTGCGGATTCACAATACTCGTGTAGTTTTTCCTTTTTAAATCGCCAACATCCCCACGCTTCCTCGGGATCTGTGAATGCCGCTACATCCGATTTGTATTTCTCGTGGATATACATCGAATCAGTAGCTACTCTAACCGTGGTATTTGGAAATCTATTTATCATCGAAAATAGATTAATACAAGCATAGGCTAGCATAGAACTTCTCAAGTGTGTATACTGGGGGCTATATCCATCACAGTAGGTAACAACCGTACCTAATTTCTCACCGTTGGATAGAAAAGCATCCCTACGGGATACAAGTTTTCCATGTTTCGTTAAATCCGCTATGATAAAATCGTATTCTGCGTTGTCTATGATCAACCTCGAAGAGTATTTTGCATTGTCATATCTTCCACCTTGAGTAAATTTACCAATTATATTTCGTCCGAAATCTTTGGCTTGTTTGTTTTTAATTTCAAATAACTCCTTAGACCAATTCATGATTTGTTCTTCAGGAAATTGTTCTCGCTGTTCGCGTATTATATGATCTAAATTAGGTTGTGGTAACCAAACATCCTTCTGCGCGCGATAGCATATAATAGCTTTACCGACAATCAACGATTGTAACATCTTACAATCAATCATATACCGCAATAACACAATTGGCATCCACGCCTTTTCAGATAGGTGTCTACCAAGCCAAAGATAACTACACGGATGTAACCCTGCAGCGAATTTGAATGATATCACACGAGTGAATCTCGTTAAATCAAAATCGGGTAATGGCCCATTAATCGCAACACGAGTCATTTCATGCGTGGGGTGTCCAAATCGTTTAAAATACTCAGAGCATTCTCCATACCCGAGAAAACTTCCAGGATAACACGCGGATATATCAATTGAAATCATACCATCACGTGAGTATTTTGGATTCCACAATCCTCCATGACCAAATACGACGAAACTCAATTTAACGTCCTCGAGAAAATCATTTCGTGTTGGACGCCATGAGTTTTTTTCTCTTGCGAAGTGAGCTAACACTGATGGAATTGTGAAGCTATCCGCGAGTAGTTTTTCATTGAATGAATTTGGAAATTGCAAAGCAAAATCATTTGCAATTTTTCTCATTCTGTTATCTAATTCTTCAACGCGATATAATTCACCATTTGGTCTTACAAATTGATCAAATCCTATTTCGGGATCTTCATTACTTCTAAGTAACCACACTGACACAGGATCATCTTTACACAACGCAACAATAACATCGAATAATTTCTCTTCATAGAAAACCTCTTTACAAAATTCCCCGGAAAATTCAGAGGGGGATATATTTCACGATTCGTTCTCGTGGAAATACATTTACTGCAGGTGTCCACGAGTGTTTGTTATGATCAATAATTTCAATTGGAGGTCCATTTTTGTTATATTTCGGTTCGTATAATACTTTTCCGGTTATTGTCGTTACTGATATTGGGAATCTTAATGATGCTTCTAATTTAGCTATATCGGAAATCTTTGCACCGTGCTGTTTCACTGTCAGTTCTCATTCGGTTATTTTCCTACGTCGCAGATCAGTTAGTTTATTTCCTCGGGATGCATTTGTGAAATGTTCCATTATCCGTGTTGCTACACAATTGAGTGTCGACGACGTTTTCATTGGAGCTAGTTTTGCAATACTCGGCTTATCATTTAGCTGGTATATTCCGTAAACAACTGCTGTTACAGGGTAAAATTTCTCGTAGTATGGTTTGTCAATTCCAGTTAGAATTCCTGGTTTGGAATCTCTACTCACAATGACAAATTTTTTATCCTTGAGGATTGGTTCAAATTTATCTCTGATAACCCATTCACCTTCAACTTCGATAATGAATTTTATTCTGAAAAAATACCGTTTTCGAAGATGTGAGATTATCTTAGCTGCTCTTGTATCATTCATGGTAGCATCAATGACACCGACATCTTCAATAATTCAAAATGTCGACCACGTATGAGATGCTCCATCACGCTTAAATTCATTAAAACAGTCTCTGATTTTACTCAACAGGGTTTTGTCATCTATTAGACTTTTTGGTATATTAGAGATTCTATCGAGATTAAATCTAGCATTTTTCCAAGGCTTAATTTTCGATAATCTCTTGAATCCTTTCATATTATAATAATTAAAACAAGTATTTAAATAGAAACTTTTTATATAATGAATCATTGCAAATGGCTTATGATTGGATCAAAGACTCCGTGTAACAAATCATGCAGAAATGAATTATGTGGGTATCATATGCAAAGCGTTAGAAACGGTTCAAAAGGTCCTCTCCCATGCATCCATTGTGGGGTGGGTGTTAGAGGCAATTCGCAATTATGCATCGATTGCGGGGGTAGGCGTTATAGAGAATTGAAGCGTTATTATGACAAGCGAAGAATAAAAAATCCTGACTCTGTCAACGACAATGGTAAAATCATAAAAAATGCCCAAGACTACAGAGAAAGATTTCTCAATATTATATCTCAGCCAATTAATGAATTAGACAAATAATATATTATTGTATACAAATGAACCAAGATTTTTAAAGACATCCTGTTATTGAAAACTATGAAGCTTCTCGTGATGGTGTTGTTAGACACTTTAGACTCAAGAATCCGGTTGGTTTTCTGAGTAATCAAGGATATTTGATGGTTGGTACTAGAAAGAAGAAATATCTCATTCACCGTTTCGTTTATGAAGTATTTAACGGATTGATCAAGGATGGTCTTGTTATTGATCACATTGATCGAATTAAGACTAATAATTCTTTATCGAATCTTCAGGCTATTTCACAACGTGATAATTCAAAACGAGGTGGGACTGGAAAATACTCGAGAAATGCTAGACCAGTGAAATCAATTAGCACTGACAACGAGGAAATAATATTTCCGTCTATAAATAGCGCTGGAGTGTATTTCGATATTTGTTCGACCTCAGTACGATTTGTTGCAGAACGAGTACAAAATTCGGCGATTTCCAAAACAAATGGACAAAAAATTCGATTTACTTATGTAACTTTATAATATTGCATTGTTCAAGTGAATAACTCACTGGTAACGCGCGTGTGACAAATTATCAATGACAGAGTTATCGTTGGTTCACTGTTGTTTTGGTGGTTTTTGATTGGTTGTTATAATTATCATGAATAATCAATTATCTGTTGTAAATTGCTTTGCAATTCAACGAAACAAAATCATCATAGCGTTTACAAATAATCATATTCTTTTTTTAGTGGGTTTTTAAGTATTATGCGTTACTTCAACGTTGTGAATCATAGCTTTTAAACATAACAATTAATTACAAGCAGACACCATTCTATCTAACTTCGCTGTAATGAATGCTTATATACAACCTAGTCTGTATTATATTTGGGCTTTAGCCGAAGCTCAAGTGCAAAAATCAAATCACAATGTCTCACGTGGTTTGATTGTTATTATTGACATTCAAACCAAATCGGATTTTATGATTTGGTTTTGCACTTGAGTGTAGAATAGCCCGCGTCATCCATTGTCATTGAATCAATTCATACCATTCACAAGCATTGAATCAATTCATTCATTGTGTGTCACCTTATAATCTATTGTTGTACCGTCCTATTTGTAAATACCATTGTTATTATAATCTATTGCTGTACCGTCGTCATCCATTGTTATTATAATCTATTGTTGTACCGTCCTATATGCAAACAACCGCCTATACACTTGATCAGGTGTTGTAAGTACCGTCATCATTAATCGCATTAAGCTTCTGGATATGCTAAGATGACCAACACCTTAGCGTATCAAGAATTCATTTTATTATTTTCAATTTTTTTGGATTTTCGTTCAAACAATTAAATAAATATACTCTTTCATATATATGAATTCTGAAAATCTCAAATGTGTTATTGTTGAAATCAATAAACTTAAAGATCAAAATGTAAAATTATGTTCAGGGTTAGATTGTGATAAAATCATGACCGATTTCGAGGATATACAATTTGCAGAACAGAATGGAAAATATGTATTCGCTAAGAAATATTTTTTAATTAAGCAAGTACAGAAACTTATTCGTGAGAGTTTGGTTTATCATGAAGACATTAACGTGTTTGTACCACTATGTAACATCGTTGAACATATACGTAAGGAATTAAGTTTAGAATATGAAAGCAGAAAACTTATCAATTGCAAGGTGAGACAATTAAAAACGTTAATGGAACAAACTGAGTCGTACCTGTAGAGAGCCCCTTGTTGTATATAACTTCCGTGTACATGAATGAGCCCATTCATGTGAGTTTAGTCGCTTTGTAATTTCATTCATAGTAATTTTCAACGTAGTACTTTTTTTTACTCGGAGGAAATTGCTTTGCAATTTAACAATAGTGATACTCTTTCAATAATGGTAGGACAATCGCCGACCACACGTAACACAAAACAGAGACTGATCGATATAAATAAATTATTACCAATTCGTGATCGTTTACGCGAAAAACTTCAGCAGCGGCAGTTAATGCAGACTGATTTTACAGAGGGTTCTGAACAACTCTTTAAGCCGATTGTTACTGCAACTACAGATGTGAAAAAAGCTACTGAACGAGCTATATACGGAGATTTCCCTGAGGAGGGGGAACGAGTAGAGAGACCTCTTCTTGGTGAACTTGAAAAAATAGCAATCGAAACTGGACGAACAAAACAGGCTATACAAAAACTTTCAGGTGATATAGAAACTCAGATGGAAATACAACGACAAGGTGGTATTGATGTTAATGATGAATCTCGAAAAGATCCCCCTAAACTACTTGAAGAAATTCAAGAAGAAGTTGAACAATTAGGTGATATTCCACCTGAACGAAAAATCAAAGAACAACAACAAAAACAAAAAAAGGGTAAAACAGCACGAAGAGATCTTAATCCGAAAAAAATATTTAAAAGTGATACGATAAGTCAAGTTAGTAAAGACTCTATGAATTTTGAACAATTTGCTCAATTTATCGTCGACGGATATCCAAAAGGTCAACGAGAACAGTATGTGAATAGTGGGTTTTAAAACATCTCTAAGAGTGATTGGATAAAAAAATTGTATTTAGCAAGAATTGAAAAGTCTACACTACCACATAAGGATACAGAATTAGAAAACATTAAAAGGTTGGTATCTCGAATAGAAAACCCACCAACCCCAATTAGACCCATTATACACCAACCCACCTCAACTGAAGGTGCAACTGGTATCACCGAAAAATCAGGTAGTGGTTTAGTTGGAAACTCTAGTGTAACATGTCCTGGCAATATTCTTGGTGATATAGCACGATTAGAAATACTTGTAGGGGGGAAACGAGCTGGGAATAACTCACCAGAAATAATTAATGAAGCTGCTGATATTTGTAGGCGATTATTTCAAGGTAGTATCATGGATATTGCAACATATCGAGACTTTATTGAAGAGTTAGTGGACAGTTATGATAGCGATTAGATAAATAGTAATTGAATAGAGAATGATCATACACTACAACCATGATAAACCAACTAACGTCTACGTAGTGAACTCACGATTGCCAAAATACCAAGCATACTATGGAGATGGTCTCGGTAATACTATAATGTGATTATTTTCAGGAATGGCTCCAAACGTAGCGCCGCTAGCAAAACAATTGTCAATGAAAGCCATTGATGTTATCAGGGATAAGGGTATTAGTGCTGTTGGTGATCTAACCGGGAAGGCGTTTTCAACCGCGAAGGATAAACTAACAGCGCTAGTTCGACGTGGAAAATCTAGATTTTCGAATCCAAAGGATTTCCAATCAAAGAAATCACTGCCGTTACCATCTACTGCTGTGATGCCTGCGCAGGTTAGTAAAATAATAAATAACGCAGTAGATGAAAAACTACAGTCAATGATTTCATCATCGATGACCGCACAAGATAACATAGCAAATATGATAGTGGAAAGTGGTCTTGGAAATTCAAGAAATTTCTACAAAAGTCAAAGACGTCGATGAAAATTATTTATGATTTCACCTTCAATTTAGACCAGCGGGTATATAATAAACAATGTTCAAACCGAATCCTGATACTGCATTTGACATGGACGCCCCAGTCCTCAAGGATACTTCTGTACGCGATTATCAATTTTTTGCTTATCACGCAGCACAACCTAATCTTCGGGGAAGAATTGAGCTTCAAGTTCATGATACCAGTAAATACTTTTTGCCTTGTGAAGCCTTTATTGAAGTCGAAGGTGAACTTTTACAAGCGAATAATACACCATATCCTGATAACCAAACTACCCGAGTTGGTTTTGTTAACAACGGCATCATGACGTTATTTGAAAGTGCTAAATATCTCATTGATGGAAGAGAAATCGAATCTATTGAACGTGAAGTTGATATTGCAACGGGAATAATCGGGTTAGCAAGATATTCTGATGACTATACTAGATCAGCAGGTCCGTCTATGATGTTCGCGAAGGATATTACTGATCGTCCTGATCACCTTCAGTATGTTAAAGTGTTAACACCGCGAGACACTTCAGTCGCAGATCAACAACATGCGGCTAATCCAGAACGTCGAGCCAGACCAGCTGCTGAATTTGACGTTCTCAAAGAACCTAATCCCGATTACAACCTAGGATTTGCAACACGAGTAGCAATGTTACAGGGTCAACATCGAAGGTTTTCATGTGCGATTCCGTTGCATCACATATTTGGATTTTGTAGAAACGTCAGAAAAGTTATCTATGGAGCAAAGCATACGGTATCACTAATGAGAAGCGGTGATGATAGTAATGCAATCTGGCGCAGTGCTGGCATTGCCACTGGTAAAGTCGTTTTATCAAAACTAACAATGTGGATGCCGGTGTTGACTCCGTCGTTGTCAATAGAACCGCGATTGTTATCATTTATGGATCAGGGGGGAAAGAGATTATTAAGTTGGTTGACAACATCCACAGATACCATGGATTCTAATATTGATGTACACTTACATGGCATCTAGCATCAAAACAGGGTATTTCAGCTCCACGTCACATATTTATTGCGCTACAGAATACTGCGCGATTAAATAATCAAGAACGTTCCCATATGATATTTGATCAAATTGGGTGTAATGAAGTCTCGCTGAAAATAAACGGACAGCAAGAACCAGCAGAGGATATACAACTTAAGTATGAAAATAATCATATTGCACGAGTTTATCATAACATGCTGTCGTATATGGGACGCGATCAAAATGTTGATACTGGTTTACAAATATCACAATTTGATTTTAAAAGTCTGTATCCGATTTATTACTTTTCGTTGGAACATCATGACTTGATGAGACGGTCCGTCGTTGATATATACTTTAGAGCTCGTGTAACCCGTCCTGCTGGTCCAATAGTTGCTGGGGTACCTACTATCCTTATCCCGAATTATAGAGCGGTTGTTGTCATTCTCAGTGATAAATCAATGATACTCGGAGGTGTTGGTGGACGAATGAGAGTGGTAGATGCACCAGTGGAAAATCTGTAATTGAAATTACATCTCTCTCTGCGATTTAGAATCAATCTGTTTTGTATAATGTCGTATAGTAATATCAATGTGTCGTTGACACCTGGTCAGCTAAAAAAATTACAATCCAAATCAGCTAAGCAATGTGGAACCACAATAACGCTGAAACCTAATCAAATGAATGGCGGAGCGAATAAACTATCGTTGACGAAAACTCAGGTTAATCATTTTAATAAAGCGCTTAAAGAAAAAAAGGGAGTTCAGGTTACTCTTTCTACGAGCGCTATTAAAAACATGGAAAAGACAGGTGGTATATTCCCGCTGTTATGGTTGATTCCAGGATTGATTGCCGCAGCGGCCCCAGCGGTAGCTAAAGCGGCAGCGTTAGGGGCTATTGGTTCCGCGGCAGGAATGGCACTAAAAAAGGCAACTGGGAAGGGTTATAAAAAAAAGGGGAAAGGTCTAAGACTACCAGGAACCCCACACACGTGGTACAAGGGATCGGGATTAAGGATCCCAGGAACGGTTTACTAGTGAAAAATCTTCCAATGTCCAATTTTGATTTAATTGATGCCGCTAAAAAACTCGCGATTAAAAACTTCAGAGGTGTTTTTATGAAAGATCAGTTACCGGCACCACCTAATCACGTTGAAACGGGTATTATTAATCTAGATAACAGCGATGGACCTGGAACCCACTGGGTTGCATACGCGATTGATCCACGTGGCATTATTTATTTTGACTCATATGGACTAGCGCCTCCGAAGGAATTTTTGCGTTATATAAACAACTAAAAAATACCCCGTTGGTATTCTACGTTACCAACGCAAACGATGATTGACCCACCCATATGTGGTAATGAAGTATTAAACGTACTTGATGCTATTTCAAAGGAATCTTTGATGAAATTGCAGAGTAATTTACAATCAAAACCACCTCATGTAGTAGTAAATGAGTATACTAGCAGTCGTTGGATTGAAAATCTTTGATTGGAAATCCTTTAGATTGAAAATCTTTGATGAACTCTTTCAGATTTTAAACAGAGAAAAGATTTCTATGATAACAATGATTGATATTTGGGGACGACCTTTATCATCGCTGAAGAAACCGGATACTGATGGAGTTGAAACCCTTGATAAAAAGGATGTTAAAAAAACTAATCGAAGATGAAATATCCGAAACGTTGAACCTAGTAGGTGTTGATCCTGGTGAAATAGTTGCATTTGGCGATCGTCAGGGTAAATTGAAAACTAGTAATGTCTCCCTCGATAATATTTTAGTTAAACGACGAGACGCAGCAGAGGATACTATCGCGTTATTTTCCTAAGGGGGTAAACTTAAACCAGGTGTACTTATTTCAACAATCACGGATAAATTAGCAACATTCGATAACACGGTGAATTCATTGAAATCGCTTAGTGATAAGTATGACGATCATATAGTTGCATTTGATCAGTTTACTACAGTACAAAGTAATATAATTGACAAAATTGATAAACCCCTGCTAGAATTCTTTGGAAATCCACCAGTGACCACACCAAAACTCACCTCGATAAAAGATTCTATGTTGGAACTAGCAACTCTTCAATCCGAATATGAAACGCACGTGAAACAGTTTTCAATGTTTCGTAAAAACCTCATTGATAAGTTTATTGGAACCCAATTTGATAAAATTGAAATAACACTTCCTGATATTAAAAAATCCATCGATGATCTAAAAACATTAAACGACGCAATGAAGGATGATACAGCGAGGATGATAAGCATTATTGAAAAAATAAAAATTCCTCATACGAGCACTAACAATATCGTATACACAATTCAACACGGTTCATTTGCGTGGACTCACACAACTAATATTTTACACGTAACGGCAGCCGTCAAGGGTATTTATCGATTAACAATAGTATCACCGACTCAATTCAATATATCATCAAGTAGTTCATCTGGAGTCAATAATACAGTATCAACGATCATCGACAAGGATGTATCTGAACAGTTCACTATAACGACCGTAGTTAGAAATTTAGTCAGGGTTTCCGTAACGTGGTACGTAGAATTCGTGGTGGATTTAAGTAAGCAATAAAACTGAAAGGAAAATCCTTCGGATTTCACAACTGAAAACGCTAGTAATTTAAAATCAATTGAAAACGCTAACGCTGCTAAAATAAGATGACAATCCCTTCAGTGTATCAGTATCGCTATGATCAGGTCAGAGAGTTTCAAACTAAACTCAACTCGCTGTGTGAGGAGTATCAAATAAAAATAAAAAAATACAAATGAAGAATAACCGTGGTTGATATCACCGTATATTCGGTATCGGGTGTAATCACTGCTGCTAGGATAATGCTATCTTCGGTTACAATGATTGCTCCGATCGTAGTTCCAATCGCTATTTCCGCGGTGGCTACAATCGCGGGTATATTAACCGGGATCACAAAAAACTATCATCGTGTAGCCAGAGTAAACTACACGACTATGAAATTAAATTTCACATTGCATCTACCGGTTACTCGCAATTATCCTCGTTGATATCGTCGTCGTTGGATGACACTACAATATCAGATAGCGAATTCTTAACGATGGCTCAATTATATAAATCAACAATGCTAAAATTAGAGCAGAATAATAATAATAACAATGACAACGTCATCACCGTAAGAACTACTTCAACGGATAGTAACAAATACAACACCGGTGAAAACAAGCATGATATCAATAACCTCAACGAATCCTGAATTCAGTGTAAATTTCCCAACCCCCGTTCCAGTGAGCGAGATCGCGCTGGCAAAACTACGAGTGTATCATAGCTGGCCCAATATCAGATCTGTAGCATTTGGTGGTCAACAACCAAATAACAGTCTAGTATTCGCGTGGAAAAATCGCGAAGATGGAACTCCGGATTGGAACGTTGTTTCAATTCCAACTGGGTCATATCAAATCGAACAAATCAATAACGAATTCCAACGAAGAATAAAATCAGTCACTGGAAAAGAATCAAAAATTGCTATAACGGTTTACGAGCCGACGTTATCATCTACGATCGAGATTAATTCCCCTGCGTATGTCGTAGATATTTATCAGAGTTCTATAAGATCAGTGTTAGGATGGCCTGAATTACCACCTAGACAGAAAGAAACCGTTAATATACCAGAACCTGTAAAATCTGATTATGTCTCCGACGTGATAAAACCCGATAATCCATTGAAAAGTTATCAAGATTATTATCGCAACAAATTTATGAGACATGACAACTCATTTCACGTTAATTTAATCGAAGAAAATTTAACAGCGATGAATAATGATTTTTCCTTATTGTTAATATCACTTAAATCCGGCTCTCTCACCCAAGATGAATTTAACATTGTAGTACAAACAGGTCATAAAATTATCTCCGATATGGAAATATTTCACGCGAAAATTATTCAACAAGGCGGTGTTAAAATTTTGCGAATATGGGGAAAACCCGAAGACAGAGCAGAAGATATCCAAAAAATTAAAATTCCTGGTTATAAACCCGACGAATTAAAAAAACTTCTCAGGGAAGCCATCGATATATATCGGGTTTAAGAAAATCCACGACGATTGGAAGAAATTATCACGACAACAAACAAATATTCTGGCATTTAATAACGACCCAGATGGCGGTGGTAGACATATCGCTCCTCAAAATGTGAATATATCCTCAGTGATAGCGCTAAATTTAGCATGTGACGTTATCGAAGGAAGCTATCAAATAAATCTCGAGCAATCAAATCAACCTCAGCAGGGATATATTCTATATTCATTTGCACCAACGGCTCCTCCGGGGTTTCTAATTATTGAAAACCCAGTTAATCCAGTCTTTATGCGAAGAAATAATAATTCTTTAACGAGAATTAATTTCAAACTCACTGACCAATCTAATAATTTGATTGATCTGCGAGGTGAAGTTTTGCAAATTAGTCTGTTTGTAAAGTCCGGAAAGGACTTTCAATCGTAGCGATTTTCAATCGTAAATTGCTTTGCAATTTCAAAAATTGTTAACGAAATCCGAAGGATTTCCAATTAAAAGTTACAGCAGCAACGGGGTGAACACCAATGACAATGGCGTCTTTTTTTACCCTTGGACAGCCTCAGTTTGACAAATAGGGCCCTAAAATCGTTAAGGCTCCATTTGGTAAAAGGAGGCTTTAAATATTTTGCTTAGAATATAACCGTCTGATCCAAGGCTCTATTTGGTAAAAGGAAGCTTAAAATTATTTGCTTAAAAAGTAATTGTAGGGTTCACCCTCTCTGCTGCTAATGGTGAGATTGGTTTGTAAATCAAGAAGAAAATAAATTAAATTTTCGCCTAATTCTGTGACAATACCTCCCCCTTAGGAATAAAAATGTACACATTTTTAAAACTAACACAGAATAGAAGAAAAATAACTACTGATGATATCTTACAACATTTACACTGGTTATACTACAATCTGGATTTTAATATTGGGCAAATTCATACAAATTTCCCATCATGCCCTACTCAAGTAGTCTGCGCCTATATTTTCAACTCCCCTTATTGACATTGTCGCTCTGTCTCTTGATGTACAACTTGAGCATGTTAGCATGAAAGGTCTTAAAATTACCGTCAATGTCCATTTTATAGTCCATCTCACCTTTTACCTCTTTAACTTCATATGGATCATTCCACTGGACTAATAACTTATTTGAGCTCGTTGGAAGAAGCAATTGCACCTGATCTCCTACAAGAAATTTCCTATTTTGCGTTCTACGGTTATAATACTTGGCATATCTGCGCCCCTATTTAATCAATTCGTCACGTGCCATCTGGCATGTACTCTCAAGTTTATTTCTTAGATCTAACACGTACTGGTAAGTTGTTTTTATTTCCTCGTTCGCGACATCACCAGTCCATAGTTCGCGTAGTATCCGCATCGGGCCTCGAACCGTTCTACCGTACAACAGTTCGAAGGGTGAAAACTCTAAACTTTCCTGCGGTACTTCACGGTACGCGAACAGAACAGCGTTTAAATAACGGTCCCAGTTTTGCGGACGTTCCGCGCACATCTTTCGTAGCATACTTTTCAGGGTACTATTAAACTTCTCTACCAGTCCATTGCACATCGGATGGTATGGGGTAGTGTTTAGCTGGTTGATGGATAACTCCCTACTTATTTCACCCATGAGGTCAGAGGTGAATTGGGCACCACAATCAGTGAGGATTTCTTCTGGCACCCCTACCCTACTGAAGATATCAACTAATGCTTCAGCTACACTTTCCGTTCCAATAGTTGGTAACGCTACGGCTTCAGGGTATCTGGTTGCAAAGTCAACCAGAGTAAGAATATACCGATTCTTTCTTTCGGTAACTGGGTGTATTGGTCCTACAATATCTACTGCCGCTCTTTTAAACGGTGTATCTATTAATGGCATCTGTCCTAAGGGCACCCTTGTGACCCTTCCCTTACATACGGTTTTCTGACATACGTCGCACGACCTACAGAACCGTGTGACATCGCCATTAACACCGGGCCAGTAGAATTCAGCGACTACCCTGCTAGTGTTCTTTGCCTTACCTAGGTGTCCCGCCATGCTTGACTCATGCGCCACCCTAAGTACTTGAGATCTATATCTCTGGGGTACGACCACTTGCCAATACTTCTTACCCTCCCGAGCGCTAACCTCCCTATGAATTAATCTGTTCTTGCGTACGAATCTCGAGCTACCCCCACGCTTGCAGTGTTTAATCGCGCCGGACGTGATTTTTTCAACAATTGTCTTGATGGATTCGTCACGTTCTTGCTCTTGCTTGAAATCATCACGCGAAACTCCTGAGATCGATTCAGGGACTATTAATTTATGAAACGCGGTTTTCTCTCGCCGTGTTTGCGCGCGCGTTTCTATTGCCTGGGCCAAAGGTATTTTAAAATCGGCCATGGTTGGAAGACGGGAACCTTCAAAATTACCGATCGTCAGATCGTAAATAGGATTTTCCATACAAAGGGCATCAACAGTTCCCGTTAGGAAAGGTGTTTTTACTGTGATCCTTGCTACGGGAATGCGACCCATCGTCTGATCAAGTAACATACATGTGGACTCCCACCCGAGCATTTGGTTGTCCTGCACGAGACTACGTTTGATCACTACGCCAGTGCAACCAGTGTCACGTAATACTACGACTTCTCGACCGTTGACAAACCCTCTCGCGGTTGGTACACGCGCTTCGGGAAATAGACACGTGCCAAGCGAATGAATACAAGGTTCTACCTATACGATGTTATCAGATATACCTTTACTTTGTATAGCCACTGCTACCTTATGTACAAGTCCCTTTCTTTTAGGACAGTCTTTTTGAACATGACCCCATGCATTACACAAGAAACATTGCACACGCTGAATAACTGGATTCCTAACTGACCTATTTACCTCAGCTGATTTTACACGCTCCCTAGGTATAGGTCTCACAGACTGGTTTCCAGACTTAAAATCTTTTAAAACCACGTTCTGGGTTCCCCCATGAACTTCGGCAAAGAAATCGGCTTGCTTAGCCATCTTTTACGTTTGTGAAGACTTCCTCCTTCAGAAATTGATCTAATTCTCGCCCAACTGTGTTAAATAATTGATTTCTGAGCAAGAAATCAGTCAATCCTTCAAACGTTTTCACCGCTTTGCCACATTCAATCCACCGCTCAAAATTATTTTCGCAATTCTAACGGTGAACCGACCAAAGGTTTCTCCCTTATCGGGCTTGCTATACCTGAACTTTTTACGAAAACCCTGTTCAGTGAGCTCGTACCTTTTGAGAAGTGCTTCCTTTAGGACGTCGTACTTAAACACATCATCCCTAGGAAGTCGCGAGTATACATCCAGTGCTTTACCCTTTAATAGAGCACTCAGATGCAATGCCCAGTCATTTTGACTCCACTTCTGATTTTCGGCATACCGCTCAACGCGATGAAGATAACTATCCATGTTATCTTTTTTATCGTCAAATGGAGGTAATTTGGGGCCCCTTAATTTGCTAAAGGCAGAATCGTGTTCTCTTCCAGATGTTGCTAATTCTACCTGACGCTTATGATCCCGTTGCTTTGATTTTTCATCTAACTCTATTCGCTTTTGCTCCGCTTCCATTTCCCATCCTATCCTATCCTTTTCGGCCTGCTTCTCTAATTCTATCTTCCCTTTCTCTAATTCTATCTTTTCCCTTTCGAAGGCCAATTTCCTATCTTCGGATTCCCTTTTTAATTCCGTTTCCTTTCCTCGGATTCCCTTTCTGATTCCCTTGCCCTTACCCTTTCTTCCCTTTCCCGGGCTTGTTCTTCTTGAATAAATTTCCTTAAGCTTTCACCTTCATATCCAAATTCTTTGCCTAAGGCAACCAAGTCCTTAAGGGATGACATGACAAATTGTAATATAAAAATATAAATACATATATATACCACAGGCTGACCTTATCTTCCTGATAAAGGTAACCAAACCAATGTTTTAAATACGTTTATACTGGAGACACGGACCTAGATAAACTAAACAAAAATAAACCCCAACTTGAGTATTATCTTGTCAAGAAGATCACGCTCAAATATAAACATTAAATGTGTACTTTCAAACAAAAATTATTGACAGTTCACTTAATCCAGCGATCCCACTTCTGACACCATTGTAACAGAATTGTTACCGAGTGGAAGGTGGATTAAATGAACAACACAAACACAAGGGTGAAAGATAATGTAAATTTATGAAATAAATTATTAATGAAAAATAATGATGTATCAACACAATAACTCATGCGTTCAACCCACAATTACACTCACAACCATTCACAATACATGAACAAATTAAATATTAATACAAAATAAAACACAGATACAAAGGAATCTCTTGGACTATACACAGATCCAAAGAACCTTTACAAACGTTATATTAACGCTAGTATAAATCACGATAATAAACACAAACATCAAACTATACTATCGCACGTGTGGATTGCGACAATTAGCACGAACATATACAGGTATTCAATCAAGTTGCTAGCTTTTATTGAGAATCATGCAATGCCTTGAAATACTATTGTGTTCTGAAATAACCATGTAAATACAACAATGTATTCAATTGTACTACAATTGCAACACACACATGTGTCTCGACCCTGTATAACCGTACGATTCACCCACAGTTGAATAGCCGCCCAGTTTCCCCGAAGACCTAGGGTTGACCAATACTTTTATCGGCCGTTTGACCTTCACGGATCCACCACAGTTATACGTACAGACAGCATACAACATCTACTAGAACCAACGTTCCTCAATATCCTAGTTGTCGCCCCGGATGTTTATAACTCTAGACAGCTCCGACACTCGGACTTCTAGCTTTCCGGATATTTACACGTCACGACAGATGTAGACGAACAGACAGTTCGACAGACTGACAGTCAGATACTTCAATTCGATTGCACAATAAATCAGCAACAATTTCAGCTACGACAACAGATGTTGTCAGAGATGTTCCGCAATAAATCAGCTATAATTCAGAGATGTTCTCAGTGATGTTATCAGAGATGTTCCGCAATAAATCAGCTATAATTCAGAGATGTTCTCAGTGATGTTATCAGAGATGTTCCGCAATAAATCAGCTATAGTTCAGAGATGTTCTCAGTGATGTTATCAAATGCGCTATCAGAGATGCTATCAGAGATGCTATCAGATGTTATCAGATGTTATCAGAGATGCTATCAGCGATGTTATCAGATGCGTTATCTTATGTTATCAGATGCGTTATCAGAGACGCCATCAGACGCCATCAGAGATGTCATCAGATGCACCATTAGATGCATCATCAGATGCGCCATCAGCCCTTTTGCTGGAGATTGAAAGACGAGCTATCTATCCTGTGATTAGATACTTTTGGTCCCGTCTATTATGAGAAATATTCTGCCTTATATACTCTCAAATAGGTGAGCAGAAATCACGGCAAGATTACCGTGCACCACGTGAAACTAATGTTCCGGATTTCATGTACTTCAAAATCAAGCACATGCAAATCGTTACACGCCGTTTACCTTGGAGAAAACCACTTATTCACCCCAGGTAATGCATGTACGACGAAACAAAAAAAATGGTGAGATTAGTTTGTAAATCAAGAAGAAAATAAATTAAATTTTCGCCTAATTCTGTGACATTAAATATGTGTGATAGATAGAACTCCACAGTTTTACAGTGTTTGCAATGTAGTACAAATGATATAAATTCGGATAAAGCAAATGGTAGCAAATAAAAAAATCTTTGTCAAAAGTAATTTCTGTACCTGAAAGTGAATACAGATTATATCTACAACTCTAGGTAATAAAATGCTAGTTTTTTATGTAGCTAGTAAAACTTCTGTGGGAACATATCTTTAAGCTCTGTATGGCGAGATTAGAAATACTGCATTTCACTCGTATTAATAATACAATTTAACAACTGAATGATTTCCGATTAGCAAAATAAGACTGCATGTAGACGTTGTAATAATGGACTCACCATCAAATGGAGGTATCCAATCCAGAGGGTTACCAGATACGGGCATAAAGTAATACAGTGGATCCCAGACTGAGATGTCCATTTTCGGGAAGTACTTCTCTTTAAGTTGTTTCAGTTTGGCCAGCAATTTTTCCACATACTTATCTATATTAAAGTCAAAATCCTCTGCAGGTTCTCTACTAGCACAGGTAAGTTGTTGGGTCTATTAAATCCCACTCTGATTTTATTATGGAGAATTATGAACCATTCATATCGAAGGGTTCTATATCACCCTTGGGTGATTCAGCTAATGCCACCCCTATTATAATGTTTAAAGGACACAATAGCTTCTTAGAGTCTGTTATTGTCAGGTGCTGTGCATTTTTCTGAGAAGTCTTCTTCTAATGAAAGTGTTCTTATTCAGGAAGTAGAGTGCGGCTTAGTTAATGTTCCTCTCCATTGTGTAAATTGGTCATCAGGCTTAGTATCAGGACTGTGACAGTCTGATCAGTCTCGGGTTTTACTCGTCGGAACAGTCTCGGTTTCACCCGTTGAGGACATTGATTTATTGCTAGGCAACGACTTAGCTGGAGACAAGGTTGTGGTTAATCCATTTGTAACTGACAAGCCTGATTTGGATCAGAAAATTGATCCAATTGAAATAGAATTCCCTGATATATTTCAAGCTTATGTAGTTACCACAGCTATGGCAAAGAAAGCTATTGAGAATGATGTTGATGAAGCCAGTATTCCTTTAGCTGACATGTGTATAGGTCAGGCTTTTGATGAGGTCACATTTACTCCTTGTTTGGATCAATCATAAGCTATTGATCATAGTGATCCTCTTTTAACAACTCATTCTCCTTATTCTAATCAGGGTGATAAACAACAGTCACTTGTCGTCGAACAGGTAAAAGATCCTGAGATCTCCTGTTTGTTTCAAAGAGACATAAGTGAGACTGAAGCCATACTTGTCAAATGGTAGGAAATCCCAATCAAAAGATACCAAAGGCTCATCTACAAGCTATTCCTGTCTTTGACGAGCAATTTATTAGAATTATGGTAGATTGTGTAGAACCCTTACCCAAGACCAAGTCAGGTAACCAATTCCTGTTGAACATTATGTGTGCATCAACAAGGTTTCCAGAGGCAATTCCGTTGAGGAATATAAAATCTAAAACAAAAGTAATAGGTTTGATAAAGTTTTTTTACTCAGTATGGCCTTCCCAAATCTATTCAGTCTGATCAATGTTCAAACTTCATGTCTGGAATTTTCCAACAAGTTATGCATGAATTGGGCATTCAGCAAATCAAATATTCTTCCTATCGCTCAGAGTGCCAAGGGGCATTAGAAAGATTCCATCAGACTATGAAAAATATGATCCGATCATATTGTTTTGATACGAATACAGATTGGGATGGAGACCTTCATTTACTAATGTTTGCTATTAGAGAATAAGTTCAAGAATATTTAGGCTTCAGTCCCCTTGACCTGGTTTTTGGACACACTGTGCGTGGACCATTGAAGTTATTGAAAGAGAAACTTCTTTTTAATGAAGATACTGAGATCAATCTTCTTGAACATGTTTCCGATTTTAGATACAAGTTGTCAAATGCTTGTGAGGTTGCAAGATCCAATCTGCACTCTGCTCAATCTAAAATGAAATCAAGATATGATAAAACAATGGAAGGAAAGGAGTTTTCAGCCTGGTGATAGAGTCCGGGCTCTCTTACCAATGCCACAAAATCCTCTCAGGCCAAATGTTATGGTCCCTACATAGTTGACAGGAAAATTAATGACTTAAATTACATCATAAATACTCCTGGGAGGCGCAAACAAAAACAACTCTGCCATATAAACATGCTAAAAGAGTACTTTGAAAGAGATAGCCATGTTAAACCTGTAATTAATTTAGTTGTACCTGTCCCACTCAGTGAAGGAATATCATCAGATTCTATTGATATTGAAATGAAGAATATTTGTAATTCAGAAACTATGAAAGATCTAGACCAGAAACTTTCACATTTGCAAGTGCAAGAAAGAAATGAACTGAAACAGTTATTATTTTAATATGAGCTCTTATTTCAAGATGTTCCTACGAGGACAAACAAGATTTATCATGACGTTGAAATTGTAAATTCCAAATTTGTCAAACAACATCCATACAGGACGAATCCACTCAAACAGGAATACTTAAAAAAGGAAATTCAATATTTGTTGGAGAATGATTTTATCGAGCCCAATAAAAGTGAATGGAGTTCACCATGCATACTTGTTCCAAAACCAGATAAAACTTTCCGTATGTGCACTGATTATAGGAAGGTGAACAGTGTGACAAAAACAGATTCATTCCCATTACTAAGAATTGACGATTGCATTGATAAAATCGGGAATGCCAAGTTTGTCAACAAATTTGACCTTCTTAATGGATTTTGGCACATTCCACTAACGGAAAGAGCAATGCAAATCTCGGCATTTGTGACTCCAGATGGATTTTATCAATATAAAGTAATGCCATTCGGGATGAAAGGGTGATCAAGTACATTTCAACGTCTCATGAATATGATCACCTCTGGTCTAGAAAATTGTGATGCCTATATAAATGACGTCATCATCTACAACGATACCTAGATAGAATATCTAGCAACAATTCGAAAATTCTTTGACAGACTCAATGATGCATGTTTAACAGTTAATTTATCTAAAAGTGAGTTCTGCCGTAATAGTGTTTCTTTTTTAGGACATATTGTGGGACATGAACAAGTTAAACCAATAGATGCAAAGGTTGAGGCTATTTCTAAATTCCCTGTGCCTGAAAATAGAAAGCAACTGATGAAGTTTTTAGGTATGTCGGATACTATCGGAAATTTTGTTCCAATTTTTCTATATTTGCAGAACCTCTGAAAAATATATTGAAGAAGAAGAAATAGTTATTTTGAACTGAAAAATGTCAGGAGGCTTTTGACAAGTTAAAAGCCATACTTGAAACAGCACCAGCTCTTGCAGCTCCAAATTTCAGTCAGTCTTTCAAATTATCTGTCGATGCAAGTGATGTTGGTGTTGGAGCAGTTTTAATTCAAGAAGACAAAATGGTATTAGCATCCAGTGTGCTATTTTTTAAATAAATTAAAAAGGCACCAGAGAAATTATTCAACTATCGAGAAGGAATGTTTGGCATTGATTTTGGCTTTACAACATTTTGAAGTTTCTCTTAGTTCAGCTCCTTCTTCTATTATAGTTTTTAGTGACCACAACCACCTTACTTTCATCGGCAAGATGAAAAAAAAAATCAAAGATTACTAAGGTGGAGTTTGTTATTGCAGGAATATAATCCTGACATCCGGCACATCAAGGGTAAAGATAGTTTAATAGCAGACGCTCTTTCCCGTGTATAACAATATATTATTTCATATACACAGTGTAATTTATACGAGTTCTTTAAACCTCAGGTGTAAATTGGTTTGTGGTAAAAAGAAAGTTTTATCAGATAAACCTTTCTTTTTTATTGGGAAAGGTGTTACGTGTATTTGATTTGGGTCATTTATTTATTGCTTTAATTGTTTGTTTGTCAGATTCTAATTTGACATTTTAAGTTTAAGATTCATTCATTGGGAGATATTTTTTAGAAAGTTGGATGACATGTGCTCTAAGAATAAACATTTGACGTTGACCTCATTTCCGACCTTGCTTCAGAGTTGTAAACAAGCTTTTAAAATGATTGGTTGATTCCAAGGACATTATGGAGCTTTGTTATAAATATCTTTCTACTTTTAGTTGGGTAAGAGAAATTATTCAACTATCGAGAAGGAATGTTTGGCTTTGATTTTGGCTTTACAACATTTTGAAGTTTATCTTAGTTCAGCTGCTTCGTCTATTATAGTTTTTTGAACGTAAATTTGTTCTAACAGATTCTAGAAGATCAATTGACCCCTTCCTTGTTTACGTAAAAAGAGGTATATAAATTATGTTTTGGAGCGAAATATTTAGTAGAAGTTGGTCTGTTAGAATATTAAGTTGTATCTTTTTGAGTTATTTTAAATTACCTTGTATTGGAAATTATTTCAATTCGTTTGGATCAAGAAGATTGATTTTGTTATTTATCTGTAAAATAATTGTGCTCATTGAATTTCATTACCAAGAACTGACTTCATCACGTGACATCGTCTTCCATATTGGATGCTTCACTAAGATTCGAACTTGGAATTATTTTTGGACAGTTTGTTACCAGGACTTTTGCAATTTCTCTGTGAATTATATTTTGAATTATTTTTGGATTAATTTTGGAATTGATTCTTAAAACTGTAAGTTAATAAATAATTGCAAATGTATGTTTTCATCTTATTAAATTCAAAATTAAAATACCTTTTCTTCCCCAGTTTATGTATTGATAGATTTAAAATATTTCGCATGTTTTAAATATCTCGCTGTAAGACCGCGTTTGGTATTTTCACTTTCTATGATAACTTGAAGGATATCTAAGGAGTTGTTTGCTGGATCTGAGTCAATGTGGTCAATCACAAAGCCATGGGGAATTTTTCCATTAAACGCTTCGTAAATAAATCTGTAACAATGATAACTGTTCTTTCCAACAGAAAACATTAAATAACCAGCAATACTGACAAAACCCACTTGTTTTTTCAACCAACAGTTTCTGACTACACGATCACGTATTGCTTCAGAATTATTGATCGTGGGATGTCTTAGACATTCTTGGCTAACTTACTGTTTAAACTCTCTGTATCGCTTACCACCACATTGGAGGCACAGTTGTGTTTTTTCACGTACTCCAAAATAACATCGTTTACATGGTTGTGGTCCTAAGCTGCCCCACCGCACACTTTGTGAATGATATACGCAAAATTTATTTCTGCATGATTTGCTATAAAGAGTTACATATCCTGTCATCATCCATTTGCAGTGATTCACTATATAAAATATTGTTTATTTAAATATTTGTCTTAATTATAGTATGAAGGAATTTGTGAGACTGTCCGAAATCAAGCCCAAACAAACCTGTAAATTTAATCTCGATTGAATGGTTGACGCACTGATGAAGGGTCTAGTGCGAGATACAAAATAATAATCATAACATTTACGATCCTATTAACAAATTTAAGAAAGACGGCGCATCTCACTCCTGGTCAACATTTCGAATCAGTGGTGGAATTGATGCTACGATTAACGATAAACGAGCATCGAGTATAATTGCGCATCTAAATATCGAAAGTATTTTATCAGAGTGAAATGCATCATACTAGCAGAAACAGGAAATTGGATTATTCGTGATAGAAACGATCATGTCCTCGGTAATAAAAACCGTCATTGTGAGTCAAAGTTCTAAACCATAAATATTGACGGGAATTGACAAACCGTATTATCAGCTAGCGTATCCAGTGAAAGCGGTTATTTATGGAATCTATATGATAAATGAAAAAACAAATGTTGAGAATCTGAAACCGATTAAACTGTCAAGAATAAATTGGATAGCCGAGCGAGAAACGGAACAGTTTACAAATGCGATGCGTGCAAACGGTCTGACAGATCTTAGGCGTAAAAAAGACGAATGGGCTTGATCAGTCAATGATACTGGTGTTACAATAACATAATGTATCAGAACTAGAAAAAAAAATCATTAAAATTCCCAATATCAGTAGCAACGATAAAAGGTGAAGTATTATACGAATCGAAATATAAATCAAGAGCAGCTCAAATAATATCATTGATCATAATGCACCCGCTTTAACTAGAGCAGTAACAATATTTCCACGAGATCGAATTGTAAAATATTACCCCACCACCACCTCCCACCCCCAAGAACTCTGGGGAGAATTATTCCGGGAACATGTTTGATTATGTTCATGCGTTAAGTAGAAAAGATCCTGTATCAGTGTGGCTATTTCAAAGTTTCGAGGAAGAATGTAAATTTTATCAATTTGTAAGACCTAACGGCGAAATATATCAGTCCGAATCTCTTCATGAAGAAATGAGAAAACTCGCTGAGAAATTTTCAAATGAGATTACCGAACAATTGCTAACAAACTGTTTGACAATCCCATCAGCTGCGAATCATTTCGCCAGAGAGAGAAATCTATCTCAGATGTTCAAGCTAGTTGTGTCAAATACGGACACACCGAATTATGGAATATTAATAATGATTATAAAAGTGTTATCTCGGTTGATATGGTTGCGTGTTATCCTGGACGTTTCTTCGGATATTGAGAGTGCTCTGTGTATGTTTAACCATTTGGACATCCCACACACGTGATGATGCAATTAATGGACAACAATACGATTTTGATCCCACCGGATTCGCTCGAGTGGTATCATTCTAGTTTGCCCAAGGACTCCATAAGATTTGTTATGTTTGTTTTGGTAGATATTTATCTGATATCGCGGATTGTAGGTGAGACAATCATACCATATTTTTTAAAAAAAACCGAGGCTTGCTTATCATAACCCGATGATGATAGTCTTGATTATTAACGATTACAAGGAAAATTGTCCTGATCTTGACGAAGACTATATTGTTAAACGATCTAAGGAGATCATTGAGCACATGTGAAATCAATGATAAAACCGCTTAAGATCTCGGTAGAAGAATAAATGGTAAATTCACCCAAGGCGGAGCATATGATCACACGTAGTACAAGATAAATTGTAGATGATGCTGAATACGATTTTAACATCGCAGATGCAACAGCAAAAAAAATATTTGTTAGTTGCGAAAATGGATACGTGGTAGTCAGAACAAAGTTTGGTACAATTGTTATATATATTAAAGGCGATTCTTCTCAGTTTATACATCTAGGATCATCTATCCTGGCTTATGTTTCTATTAACCTGTTATCAATGATAAATAGATTACCTAAATTTGCAGTGAGAGCCGCCACTGATTCATTTTATATAGACAACAAGTATAAAGATGCAGCGGCTCATTTTACGAGTTTTAATGCGTCACGTGTTCAAGAAGAATAAAACAGGAAATGTTACATGATTATTCTGAATCAGCGGATGTTACGGTTGAAGATAATTACATGAAAAAAAATCAAATATCAAAATCATCGTCAGCACTATCTATATCCGATCCAATATGGAGATATAATACTGTTTATTTAAACGGATGTAGCGGGTTTGGGAAGACTTCTCGTGTTATCGAATTATTTCAAACGAAGTAAGAATGAGTGTACTAATACAGATAAATGAAAGAGAGAGGTGTTAATTCCTGCACTTATCACAGTTTCGTTCGGTATAAGGGTGACGCATGTACTCCTTCTCCGATGGGAGATAAATATATTACAAAGATCATTATTTGGGATGAAATATACAAAGTGTCAATGGATATATCAAAAATGTTTCTTGATTAGTTGTTATTGAAAATACAGCTGTGATAATGTGCGGTAATCATGGTCAACCTCCACCATTTGTTGGTTTGTCTCCACATGATTGGTTAATGCAATTTGTAGATTATTAGGAAGAAATTAATACTGGTCATACATCGCTTGATTCAGAATTAAGCGAGTTCAAAACATTAATCAGAGTACAGTCGGATAAAATTCAATGTGAAAAAGTGCGAACAGAAATTTTAGAAACTTCGTTAATTGATTTTTGGGAACCGCCGAGATTAGACGATTTGATAGTGGCAAGTAGAAAGATAGAAAGAGACACACTTCAGCGACAATTATGTAAAGCTCATAAAGAAAAAGTTTCAGAATCGCCTGTACCATTATGCTATTGACCAGCTGATACACGAAGACAGAATATTGAAGTTGATATTCCAGGGAAAACATATAAACTCTCGTATTAAATGATAATGTTCTGGTCAATATCAATGTTGTCGAAGATGCATTGCGCGCTGACAAATCTCTCTGGACGCTGGGATACGCAGTTGTTTGGGTTGTATATGATCGCATCGAGTGGTCGAATTTAGTTTATCTCGCAGTGTCACGAGGTAGAAGAAACAATCAACTTCGTAGAGTCATTTTAAATTATAATGACATCACCAACAGTGAAATTGTCAGCTATGATATAATAAGAAACATGCTCCCTGGTTATCAACAGAGCGACACAAAAATAATCGCGACTTTCATTTTGATGTTGAATTTATAATGATGCTGAAACATCAACAAAATGGCAATGTAAATGAACAGATTAAATTTTAAATAATATACAAGCTGTATCAAGTATATGTATCCGCGGAAAAAGAGTTAAGAGGTGGTACAGACATACATTGAGGACATTTTTAGGCCAATTACAATGTATTCGCAATAACGTAATTTCAATTTTGGGAGAGCGTACGCAAGTGGTGTGTGTGTGTTTGTGTGTGTGTGTGTGTGTGTGTGTGTTTCACAAGCAGTGACAGGTATAGAAAACAAAAAATGAATCCTGGTTTAATTTATGTGATTGTTATCATCCAGGTAAAAATCAATGATGTATTTACATGTAAAACAGGAAGTGTTTCAATCGTCTAAGATCTAATATCGTTGAAGTAACCGTCATTGATATCTTTAACAAGATCGCGAAACAGCGCTCAATATGTTGTTCTATTCATCATAATTTTGTCAGCATACAACGACAAATCAATGTGGATATATTGCTGTTTTATTGTGCGTTGTTTCCGGCATGAATTGATTTCACAAGTGTTTTCATTCAATCAGCAGGTCGAAATTGTCACACAGCCCATCAAGGCCTCTTTTCATATTCTTTTTTCTGTAGCCTCCTATTTGGTTATTCTTCTCACTCTTAGGGTGCAACGTAGTATACGTCTTTGTTTAATACGTTGGTCCTTATAGTCACTTAGTTATGTCTGATTTCCATATGCTTGATCTTCTTATTGCCGTGTTAATTACGGCTCTTGAGAAGCTTCCATTTCTGTCAGTTGTTAGTGGAGGTAGGAGCAACGTAGGACATTGTTTTCTCCTTTGTATTCGTTTTATAACATATTGTTTAGATTCGTGTGATTGTGAAATCTCTACAGCTAGAATATTAATATATACCTCAGAATAAATCAACTTACAGGGAGGCTTATTTATACCCATGATGTACCACGCATACCCACTTGGTCAAAACATTGTTTTGTATTTTGTGTTGATACTTTAAACGCTAAATATTTACACCATTATTGTACTTAGATGCCGGAACAGATGCGGCTTTCAAATATCATTTAGATCTTGGTTTGGTGTTGATCTTTGACTAGTACCCTAGTAATTCTTTGACAGTCCGCTAGTCTGATATCTTTCCACAATTCCGACATCCTATTTAACTGCCTTAATCGCCTGTGACAAGAATATTTCTTCTTCTGCTGCTTTCTTGATATATTTGGTTATATTTAATGAATTCATTTCTATTCAGCTTAGCATATGAGCGTCTTCCGTTGTTGCTCTTATGGGTTTTTAAATATCCTCAGCCATGTTCCACGACTTTTTAAGGGCGAGGGGGGTAATCAGCAGTACAAATATTTGTTCAAAGCCTGCAGTGATATCCTCTCGTGCAACTTGTCTTGACAGTAACGTTTCTTTCAAACTTTTGAGGTCTTCTATAACACTGTGAATGAGTTCCTGTTGTTCACGGGAGTTTCACAGCGGCGCCTCACATTGTCGTCCATAATATCACAGGCGGAAAGATAGATTTTATTAAACTTAATTCGCTACGTGAGACACGATCGCGTTCAAACCCGCAACATATTTATGTATCGGTTAACCTGTCAAATAAATCGTGTGAAAACCATACAGGTGCTAAATGATCTTAGGAATAATGCGACAACATATCAACAACATATTACTGTTGTCACGGATTAGTTTATGCTCATGTGCATATCGTTGAGTGAAACAGATCACGTTAATGTTTTGTGTCGACCTACGGAAAATATTCTTAAAGGTTACATTTGGTTTTCAACCATCTCACCGTTGTACATCCTTTGTATCAAACACATAAATGTCGGGATCTTAAACCATTGTGCACCAGAACACATTTGTGGTCGACGAAGTTATCTCAGCTTTGATTCTCGTGGATAATTTGCCACGTTTTCTTTAAATTCTTGAGAAACTCGTAACACGGTTGGTCATCAGTCACCTGTAGAATCACGTACAACAGATCCCATTTTGACAATCTTAAAATCATTTTAAAGAACAGTTAAATGTTTCCTGATCAAGTATGACCAATGTTTAATCTTGGAAAAGAGTTTCAATAAACGGAATGCTTCTATCACAACTATGCTTATTTGGTTAGGTGCTGCGTGTACAGAAAAACGGGCCACAATGAATTTCTTTTTTACATGATGCCACTGTTGTTATATAGTTGTTATACATGTGTACAATGTCTTAATATCGTGTGTTATCAAAATTCGAACAGATACACAATGGTTGAGCAGCAATTACTGAACTAATGTTTGATATAGTGCAATGATATTTCTTAGACATTCCACCGGAAACGTGATAAACTGTACCTCGAAAAAAGTGTAACAATCATGCGGTGATTCACAATCATTTAATGGACAAACGGCTAAATGGTTATTCCATCGTAAAATATCAATCACTTAGTATCAAGCGGTGATAAACTTACTTTGGTGCATTGGTAAACACTCATGCGATGTTTCTTGTACATAATCATATTTGCATTATTGTGAATTCACGTCACTCATCTCGCACTCATGTCTGAAATCCTTTTGAATAGTAATAGGTGGAACACCTATTGCTTTTCTAATGATCTTGGATATAAATGATGTCGATTAAGCAACTGGGAAAGAGTCTTGTTTCAATCATTATTGAACTATTGTCTCTGAACCAATCTGTAGCAACATATAATCTTTGATTATTTCACTATATCCATATGGTGATTGTGCAAACTGGAGAAAGCTTTTTTTTAAATAAAACATATCAAAAAATACAACGATAACAGATTCATTCATCCTCAAACCACCTAATACTGTAAGTATCTCAGCATCTTCTAGACATCTTGGTTTTCTTATATTGCAAAACCCAAAGGTGAATTGGTTTGCTTGTTGTACTGTTGCAACGGAGTGTGGATTATCTGGGACAACAAGTTGACATAAGCAACTATGGGTAGCATTAACTCATGTACACCGGCTTCAACTGGTTATTCGTATTCTAAGCTGTGGGATTTATTTTAAGTGATATACAGGTGCGTGCTAATTTGAAGAAACTCGTTCTCTTTTGAAAAGTCCATCAAACTGCATTCGCTTCAATGTTGCCTATACTTTCATTTCCTTCTATGTTTGTTTAAACCACATTGGCTGTTTCATCAATAGTGCCGGCTGTTTGTACAATTACATGTACAGGTAAACATCATCAACCAATGCGATAATACTTGCGAACAGATTCGCATGGCCCGAAAAATTTAATGTATGAATTTGACGCCGATTCAAAACAGGGTACAGAACTTGTACTAACACGATACGCGATCATTTCTATTTCGAACATTCATAAGGACATTTTCTCTAGCAAAATTGGTATATTTCACCAATTCTTTCATAGCTGCACTTTGTTCAAAGATGTCTTTTGCAGTAGTATTATCTTATAATTATAATACGTCACTATGCGTATCAGAAAGTGCACCTCATATTCCTTTACAATGCAATATGAGTATTTTTTTTCTTCTCCAAACCGTACCATGTGCACATCATATTTTCACGATCTAATTACATTTATATTATTTCCGTGTAACTAATTACCAATACGATATACAAATGTATGCAAAGTGTGTTCCGTCCAATGATTGCTATTGGTCATTAGGATCTTTGTGTTGCTTTCTTTTCATCACCTATTTTTGAACTTTTCAATTAATATAATTTGCTTGAGATTTTGATAAGCTTGTTCGACTTTCTTGGCTAAGCACCATCTATCAAACAACTGTTCTTTTTCTCTAGCAAATTCGACATAAGTTTGTCCAGCTTCTTTTCTGCAATTTCTGAATTTTTGCCGATAAGCTTCAGGGACTAATTCATAACCCCTTAGAAAGCATTATTTAACCACATCATAGTCACCACTTTGGTGAACAGATAATGAAGTGTAAATCTCACATGCCTTACCAGTGAGTACACATTGCAATAACGGAGTCCAATGCTTCCTTGGCCACTCTAAATTTTCTGCAACGTTTTCAAAACGAATGAAGTATTTGACTACATCTTCTTCTCTGAAAGGGGGCATTAATCTAATATTTCTTGCTAAATCAAAACTTAAGTTTGGATTTGAAGTATGAAGGTGTTTTTCACTTGCCAGCTCTATTTCCTTCATTTTACATTGATATTCCCTATCTTCCTTCTCTCTCTCTCTTTACCAATATGTTTTTCTTGTAACCGAATGTGCATCCGTTCTTTTTGTAATTCAAATTGTCTTTCATTCTCCTATTTGTAATATTGTAATTGTTTTACTTTATCCCTTTTCTGTCTCTCTCTCTCCCTCTATTTCAAATTGTAATTGTCTTTCTTTCTCCTCTTTCTCATATTGTAATTGTTTTTCTTTCTCCCTTTCCTGTCACTCTTTCTCCTCTTTTTCATATTGTAATTGTTTTTCATTCTCCCTTTCCTGACATTCCAGCTTCTTCAACTCTAATTCCATCTTCAATTTTATTTCTAGTTTCTTTATTTTAATGTCAGAGTCTGATGCAGACATACTGACCGAAATCAAAGCACTTTTTTCCAAAACATTCTTTTCTACCGAATATTGGACCAAAATCTTTTTGATATCTTGTTTCGTTAAAGAAGCCTTAACTTCAGAAAGATCATATTTTCTGGCAAGTTGAATCAACTCATCCTTTTTGAAAATATATTATTGCTCCTGAGTAGGATTAGAAAGAAATATTTCTACTTTAGATGTCATTTTAATACAAGCCTGTCAGTCTCACTAACGATTTAAAAAAATTTCAAAAACTAGGGAATTCAAATTTAAAACAAACGTTTTCTGAAAGAAAAAACTCTAACCAAAATTCCATTTGATCCCAATTTCTATGTTACGTGTTTAGGCTCGAAAAAACAGTAACATAGAAAGAGTGAAAATAACAAGTTTCAAAATATAAATTTATATACCTGTGTTTACGTCAACAAGGAAGGGGTTACATGATCTTCTAGAATCTTTACAACAAATTTACGTTAAAAAAGTCTGGTCCACATCGTATGACCCAACTAAAAATAGAAAGATGTTTACAACAAAGCTCCATAATGTCCTTGGAATCAACCAATCATTGTAAAAGCTTGTTTTCAACTCTGAAGCCAGGACAGAAATGAGCTCAACATCTGGTGTTTATTTGTAAACTACAGGTCCCAGTGAATGAATCTTAAACTTAAAATGTCAAATTTGAATCTGACAAACAAACAATTAAAATGAAAATAAATGACTTCAATCAAATATACGTAACAGTATGTATGTATGTATGTATGTATGTATGTATGTATGTATGTATGTATGTATGTATGTATGTATGTATGTATGTATGTATGTATGTATGTATGTATGTATGTCTTTATGTATGTATGCATGTATATATGAATGCATGTGTTTTAAGATCATATGGTAGTAACACACACACACACAGATATATATGCTTAAATTTCAGTACTTTAACATACTTTAGTAAGGAAAACTCATTACTGAAATTACACACTTGATAGGATGTATACTTTCAACGGCAGACCATTTTATTTGTTGTTGTCTTTTGTTGATGTTGCATGTTTGTTACTTGCTTATTTGGTGGGTGGATCCCCGACTGGCCTAAAGCGCTCAACGTTACGGATAACTGCCATCTCACATCTGTCTGCGTGGCTTTGAGTCTCAGGCTCGGCTTACGTTGGAACAAGAGAAAACTTCCCAGTAGCTTCTCCTGGGTCGATAATCTTCTCAATGTTTTCCTTGGTTCTTCCTAAAACCATTTACAATGGCCCTATATCTAGCCTATATTGTGCTGAATAATGGCGGTAAATTCTTCAAGAACAACAACTTGCATGGTTGGGTGGTTTGTTTGTCAATTGTATTTTAACCTTACGTTTATTACTATATTACTTTCTTAAGGGAAACTTGTGTACACAGCAATAGCAATTTATGTGACTAGTTCGAGCTGTACACATACAACCGTAAATCCCTACAATAAACTGAAAAACACTTATCTTCTCGCATCCATTCATCACGAACAGTATCTTCAGAACATCAAGTACAGATAGATACCGAGAGCACTCGCAATGGTCTCTAACAAACGTTTAAATTAGATCAAGAAACTTGTCTCGACAACCCAGATAGCGACGTTATGACAATACGAGATCCCTTCGTTTTATCCTAGCTTTAAATGTCATTTTCAAACACTGGACCACTTTTAAAAAACACATATATCAAGATGGTGCCTAATAAACCCGTTGCAGATTCTTCATATCAAATATGTTAGAGATATTGTAAAACAATATGATCTACTGAATAATATTTTAGGATAAAGTTTAAGTGGAGAGACTTCCATAGTGTCTTATTTGTTGCAAAGAAATGTATATAGTAAATCTTAGGATAAAATTGACGCAGAACTGCAGCATAACTGTAGACGTATCCCGGAGATCACTAGCTGTTTTGATCGTGACCCAGATTAGAAGTATTACATCACTTGAAATTGTTAGAGATAGCAAACTGACAATGAGAAAATTGTATGTTATTTTTTAAATCCTGCCACTGTTGAATTAGAACAAACGAAACGAATACAGATCAATTCTGCAACATTGTTTAGAACTTTTTTCGTAAAATACAAATATTTGGAAACCTCTTTCGCATGTTAGAAAGTGACCAAATTGCTTATTCCTTAATCATATGCTTAAAATATCTCTTAACATTTAATGCGTTAATTTATTTTATTAACTGAAAACATACAATTAATAAGTTTAAATGTATTGTAAATGAGTGAGATTTCTTGACAAACTTGACTTTATTATTTTGAATGCTACCCTGCAACCTTTACCCTGAAATGTTCTTGAAGGTAAAGTGCATATTTAGTAAGCTGTGTGTTATAGAAGAGTTGACTTACTGCCAGAACTTTTGTTCCATTTAAAAAGTGTGGGAAATATTTAATCGTCTGTGACTGCAGATTAAATCAATTCATATTTTCTGTACATCATTAAAAGATATTAGAGACTAAAGAGCAAATCGTTATTTCAAATAACGACATGACAATGATGTAACTGCACCGTTTATATAGGTTTAACATGTTTAAACACGTGTACATGTTCAGGGCTCTACACTTTGATGAAGCGCTGAATGTACAATGCATGTTTCTGAAATTAACCATTAATATTTTGTAATGTTTGAAACCAGATGGAATATGTAATAATATATAACCAGCTACACTTCAAGAATGCTGAAAATGACTGCACTGTAAAAGACTACAAGCTGGTCTACGAGATCTTGAACAAGATAAAGGTAATTAAAATCACATAGATGTTGATACAACCTTGAGTGCCATTAAATTTCTTTGAAATTTCCCTTAACGACGGCATGGCAGCGATCAACGCCAATACCTAATCACTATACATTTTTTCCGAGACTAAAATATAACGGAAAACAATGATATTTTTTTTAAACTAACTTAAATTGGCACAAACGTAACCAACATCAATTGATTTGGGAAAAAATGGTACACTATCCTCGATTAAGGAAATCCAAATTGACCTACAACTCCTGAAATAAATGGTACGGTCATATCCAGAAGATGTGCTTATTGAATCGTAACAGATAAATGGGCGCATTTTCCATGGAATTTAAATAGTCTTCACAATACCAATGATACAAATTTCACAAAATGTGTCTGGACAGCTCTGACATTTCAAAGGCTGATTTTTAAAATATAAATGAATTATTTGTGAAGCAATTCCCTCTATATATACATCAACACTTGACCTAGATAAGAGTCATTATCATACAACATTCCATCAATTGTAAAACAAATTGTTTCTGGAATATTCTTAGCACAACAAGACGTTATCTATAACCTAAAATCATGGACAAAAGTTAGCTATGTAACCATGTTGTTTACAAATGACCATTCCGCTGAGTTTGATTAACTTCGACTGATATAAATTGGTGCAATGTCACATTTTAGGACTATATCTTTGATTTTTGTTTGGTGCTTCCTTTTGAAGATAGCTTTATATTTTAAACCCCAGTGTCCGATTTTATTTAATAAATATGACTCAAGATCGACATTATTTACAATGTAGCACATTACCATGCTTACAAAGGATTGACATGTCCACAGGTTTTAATTTTTCAGGAACACTCCTTACGTTGTTTTAAAGAGTTAACTCTGCGTCTACACATAGCTTGTCTTTCTCCTCTCACTTATAAAAATAAAATTCATATTCATAAATGTAGTCGCATTTATCATGTAGTAGCACTTATTAATACTAATGATGTTTTGCGTCTTATCGATACATTATGTTTGGAGTGCAGTTGGCTTTTTTGTCAAGAATTATCCGTAGGGATGAATGTATGTTATGCACAATTATGGGTTGTAAATATCTTATTGTTTGTATTTATTCAAATTGCAAATATTGATATAAAAAACAGTGAGATTCTGAACACAATGTGAACTCATAATTTGAATTGGTATTAAATGGCATTACTGATGTGAAGAGAACTTGAGAGTAACCTCAGGCTTCTGTAAGATACACTACAAGTTAATTTGCACAATCGATCAATAATATTAAAATAAAATGTCAAGACGGAAGAAAATGTAGATGTATTCATCATTCACACTCGTGCTTTTGTCTGGAGTTTTGATTGTTTAGGTAATTATTATAGGGCTAAAATTTAGTTATTTCAGGTGATATGTATATGTATAAGTTTTCGAAGAGAATATATATTTGTGTATAAACTTTCTAAATTCTCCTAAAAAATTTAAGAATAGGATGTCTGTGATAAAGGAGTTTTTTGTTAGTCACTGTTCAATTTAGAAGCATATAGTTTGGGTAAATATGGTATTATAAGCACCATACTCAAACACAAGGTGTCAAGTTACAGTTCAGCTGAGAAACTGAAACAATGAAGTCAGTAGAAAATTTAGAAGATGTGTTTGTAAAGCTTATTAAAATCAATTATAGCAAGTTTGCCTTATTAGTTAAATATTGAAATTAGGAACCATTCATAAGGTCGTTTGAATATCTTTTAGTAGGTATAAAAAATGTGCTTAATATGACGTTGGGTAGTTATTGTTTAATTTTAAATAAATTTGCTCATAAGGATATAGTTTACATGTAATTGTTCCTATTTAATATAATATTTTGAAAATTCTAGCATACAGTATCAGTGGAAAAGAGTGTGTATGAAGAGTAGAAATATGACTTTATTTTAGATTACATAATTTTGATTGTGTGCATTTTTATATGTAGGTTATGGTCAGATAAAAGATCTACATCTAACACAGTTAGACTAGATTAGATATTCGACATGTCTTGCATACTATTCCACATTTTAGAAAGAATCAGGTAGATTAAGATTAGCTGCAACGATGAGGCGTATACCATTGTACCCTAACAAATGTTTTAACACATGAGTAGTCGGGGCGTTAACACAGAGCTAATAGTTGAAGCATTAGAATCGGATAAAGAACAAAATATTAGTACCACCCTACCGAAATAACAGTCAAAAGAAATTAGTGTTATGTAACTTGTATGAGTTGCCAACTGACAGCTTATATCACGATAAACTAAAAGCGAAACAACATTAAACTCGTGTAATTGCAATTCTTTATAATTGTATTAGTTTGACTATTCTAAAGATATTTCTGATCAGTTTTAGAGCTGTATTTCAGCGTTAGTAGCTTCGTTAATCGCGTTTGTTACGGAACTATTTATAGAGCATATATTCACCATCTGCAACATAATAGGTCCGTCAATATCAAATACAAAATATATCAATGTTAGGCGATCTAAGGATTTGAACATTCATCAGCACTGTATTAATATTTTATCTAAACTTTCATATGTGATCTGAGTGCAAGTTCACTACTCAAAACAAAGGATGTGCGGTTGTTTTGTTTGACATGTGAATGGCTCTAGGATTTGATGCTCTCAATGTTCAATGTGACTTGGCGGAATCTTTTTTTTTCATGACACGTAAGTAATGAATATTCGTTTCTTTAAATATATTTTCGAGTTCATTAACAGTTTAAGTTACCTACATGTGCTACCTACAAATAAATTAAGACTATTGGTAAATGGTTATATTCTCTGTGCCTTTAAAACATGTCTAATATGCTTCAGAAAGTATCGAAAGGGAGACATTCCCATCGTATAACATATTCAATTTCATTTAAAGCATAACATTCACACTGATCTTATATATCATAGAAATTCGTTTATATTGACGGAACATTGATTAATTTAGTCATCTAATTTTTCTTTTTCACGAGCGATTGGCCGAATCAACTGATTCGTTGTTCGTTTATTTCTGTATTCAATCGTGTATTGTTCGGCATTCGTCAGTTTCCAGTTTAATTTGATAACATAATTTATGATGAGATTTTGATTATCACTTGATATCATTTTGTATTCAACGCTCAGCTATCACCGATTCTCAATCTTTTCATTCATGAATATGTTTGTTATTATAGTTAAAATCGCTATTTAAACAATTGTATTTCTATATTTAATCAGGTGTTATTTTGTCCCTAAATTCTAACACCGTTTGTCATAACTTATAAGAGACACGGATTGGGTGCTAATCAATATCACGAATAAGTCCAATTCAGTCAGGGACTGACTATTTAATTCATTTTCTTCTTAGTGAGAGTTTGGTGTCTATGATTATCTTTCGAACTAAAATGCATTTTGTTACTTTACTCAAGACATTTAAATCTGTTTGACTTAAAATAAAAGCTTTTTATTATTATTTCCGAGCAATGATATTTATTTCAAACTATATGGTGGCTGGAAATTACTAATTTAATTATATGCCAGCTAGAAGATAAAATGGTAGGTCTTTCACTGACAATTTACTCAATTAATATAGAAACCTTTTTCAAAACGTTAGTAACAGACATTTAAAGTTTTTTATTTGGTATATTAAGTCATGATGTGGCATCTGTTCACTGGTTATATTAATGTATGTAGCACTGTGGATTTGTTTATTGCGTTGCAATTCCGTTCCCAGCACTGGTGTCATCCACGTGCACGAACATTACTAGGCAACTTATTGACTACATTTTTGACATTGCATAAGATACCTGGACTGTGATTATTTAGCCTGGCTAGATAACCTCATATCTCCTGTTTTAAGCACATGCAAAGGGGAAAAGCCAAATTCTCTTGTATGCATCAATCCTTACAGTTTGTATTATATATATACATACTGTAAAAAAGCAATAACATTTTTCTCTGCAGTTTCCAACTGTTACTTCTTAGTCCTACTCAATCGTAAAATGTAAAGAGGAAGTAACGAATGACCTCGAGAGCTTTGCGTTATCAACATTTACAACACACCACTGTTTCAAAACCCACGTAGATCGCAGTCGAACTAGGGCCTTGTGTAAACATTGGAAGAGGTAAGTGCATAGTTTGATTTAAGAAAGTTTCGCAATTTCCAGATCTCAATTATTGTATTTATTTCTTTATTTGTTCACTCGTGTTTTACATTTTTTAGAAGCTCGATGACGTAACTTCCTCATAAATTTAAGAAAGAAAAAAGAAGAACAAATAAAAGACATATATATATATAATGGAAGTCAAAATATTGCTAGACAGCTGCTAAATGAAGTATATTAGACTTACATTATATTTTTTTTAAAAGAGGCAACTATTTTTTGTGTTACATCTATAGCAGTGATTGTGTCTTTTAGGTCACTGAAAACAACGTGTTTATGTGGACCCTAAAAAGCCTGAGTAAATTAAAATTAAACAAAATATTAAAACGACTGGAAAACATTAAAAGTGAATAAACGAGTATGAACCGTTTGCAATAAAATCAACAATACATCAAAATATGTTCGATAAGGAATTTTAGTTATGGTAAGATATATGATTTTGGACAATACATCACTCCTTGAGGATCTTGCTTGTTGATCACTCTCTCTCTCTCTCTCTCTCTCTCTCTCTCTCTCTCTCTCTCTCTCTCTCTCTCTCTGTTACCATTTAAAAGCAGAATACTACTCTGCATTTGTTCATTCAAAAGTCATTCTCGTCTAAACAGCTAACACAACCACACATTTACTAGACCCTAATTTACACATGTCCGGTTTTACTTGTTTCCCATTTGCTTTTCCCATCCTTAAGTACACCCACCACATCCGCCATGTGGTACACAAGCAGTTCACGCCATGCACACGAATTACGACCAAACACCTAATTATTTATATCTCAAGTTACTAAACATGTATACCTGATAATATCATAACAATTTTTTTATGATAAGAAGTTAGAAAAGGGTTGATTTTACGAAACTAATCTATCCTACCCTACCACGTTTTATACAATTTACGTTATGGCTACTATTTCTTGTAACTGGATAATTACTCAGTTTGCGAATATATTCCTTACACAGACAATATATATTCGAAACATACGAGCTAAAACCTAAGAAGGCTATTAACAGAAACAAAAATTATATATATATATATATATATATATATATATATATATATATATATATATATATATATATATATATATATATATATATATATATATATATATATATATCCCTACTTCCTCTCTGTGTCTCCCTCCTTCTCAATCTCGTATTCGTTCTTGTGTTCTTATGCAAGATATCGATTTCAAATGTCCTTGATAAGTCTAGAAAAAACAAGAAATTTACCTTACTAATCAATTGGAAACTTGGATAGTTTCAAACGGCCAGAAATATTTTATCGAGATTATTCGTGAACTAATTCTTTCAAAATAATGAAAACATAATTCTCATCATTCCTAATATAAGGTTCTTGCTACCTATTTATCACGATATCACGATATAAGATACTCAGCAAGAAAGATTTAGAATACATGATCAGAACGACGCAACAGTATTCATATTGATATGTGATGTACTTGATACTGACTTACTGGCCTTAGAGCACACACACACACACACAGATATATATATATATATATATATATATATATATATATATATATATATATATATATATTCAGAAGGTACATGTATATGTATATACGTATATAATATTTTGTTTGATTAGTATGCAAATCAGAATACACATGAATGCGGACCTTTTCTGGTCTTTCAGCAGACCCGTGTGTAGATATATATGGGTTTTAGCTATTACATATGTATGTATATGTCTGTAGAATTGTTATGTCAATGTTCGTGTATGAATGTATAATCTTTGCCTCCCGGCAAACATATATTAATGCACATGAACTCAATATTTTAACTATCTTCAGCAGACGTATATACATGCATGTGTATGTGAATTGTTTCTATATTTTGTATCAGACGGATATATATGCATATGTACGTAGATTGCTGGGGTGGTGGATGGCGGCTGCATCAAGCACATATACATTTATATGCTTCTGGATTTCTCTTCAGTCGAAACATATTACACCAAAGTCTTAGGTTTTGTACATGTTGCCTTGAGAAACATTATTAGGATGCCAAGAAAATTGTTAGAAATTTTAACTCAAGATTAAATCATTATTACAAGTTAGACAAAAAAGTATTACCAATTAATGATAATAGATCGATTAGTATGTAAAGTAGGACATGTGAGCAGAAAATATAATATTCCAAACTCTTCATTTTGGATAATATCATAATGTACGTAGGTTGAGTTTATATTAAATTTATATCAGTACATAACACAGTGCTTGCTTTTTTTTAAATGTTTATATACAAAGGCTCTCGTCACAGTAATAAAAGGCTTCGAGGCAAAGAACGGTACTATAAATCATAAGTTTAAGTCAGGAAAAGCGGGTGTCTACTGTTACAATGTCACTGCATTTGTGAAAGTGTATGCAAGGCATGTAATGGCACGCATATAGTGATAAACATATTCAGGGTATTTGACTGGTTGTAAACGTGTTAAACATTCAGTTTATGGGCTTTTACATATTGCGAGTTAGCGACAAATTAATGTAAGTGGCGATCATAAATTGATCTTTTCATTAATAGGTCTCAAGTAGAAAAACAAACATTATATTATATTATGATCGAGGATGTGTACTCATATTCCGAGCTCCAGTCTTAATATGAAACATGTAGTTATTTCATGTAAGACTAAATGTACAAGTTCAGTGCAGATAATTGTTTAAATTTATTTAATGTCTAAAGAGATATTTTAGAGTGTGGGTCAAAAATTATGAAGAAACTGTATTGTATGGTGCGTAGGCATATATTTGTATCCTATCATGATAAGCGGAAGTTAATGTTTGCATTTCTTTCTAGTTGTGGGTGGGTGGGTGGTAATCTGGTTCCAAGGACTTTTGTTGAGTCAGTAGAACCATATTCACACTTTTATTTACAATAATCGATTTCCATCAACCTTTTACCAGATTGTATTAGACTAAATATCCCAATCAAGCGTATATAAAGTAAATCAATGATCTAATCTAGGCTATAGGCGCCAATGTTTGACCACTGAATTTTAATTTCGCTAGGCAGATTAATAAATGGACAAAGAGCTGAAAATAGCAGAAACTACTTAAAAGGAGAGCTCTTCCTGAAATAAATATTTAATATCTTTAATTAGTGAAATTGTGTTGATTATAATCTCTGAAATTAATGAATTCATATATGTGATTGTAATTTGTGAAAATTCACGATAGATTATGAAAATCGTGTTGTGCTATAAAATGCAATATAATATTTTCTCCGATACAGTAATTTCCAAATTCTTTGCTAATTAATACAATGTTTTAACTCTGATAACAAATTTTGTTGATTGTAACTAGTATTGACACATACAAATTATTACTACCTCTCCACGATTTAATGTAACACGCCATGTGTTTCACTACCGAGCAAATCAATCAATACCTGCATATATGATGGCTAGATGGATAGTGGTGCCTTGGTTCCAATGACATCAATACAGCAGTTGTTTTCCACTGAAGGGTTTGTAAACGAAGCAAATACGACAAATAATTTGAACCTAATCAAATAGCAACGACTTTTGAGACCATACCTTCACGCTTGCATGATTTTACTTGCTTTACGTTTGTACGACTTATTAGTAGATCTTGGTGAGCTCTTGAGCAGTACTGCACGAAAAATCCAGCAATAACACGACCCAAACGCCTAATACAAATAATTATTCAAGTTGGGGAACACAAAAAGGTACAAAATATCACACGAATTCCTTATGTTGAGAAATAAGAAAGTGTAAATTTACGAAACTTCGCCATGCTACTATAATGTATCGTAAATACTGTATAGTATAATGTATGTTCCTATTAACTGACCGATTGCTCGGTTTCAAAAACATTTTCCTCTTCACTGTTTTCCCATAATCAAATATACAATCATTCATATCTAAGAAAATCGCAAAACCCCTGGCAGATAATATGTTAATTTAACTTAATTTGCTTTGTAACGTTTAGCTTCTTTGGAGGAGTTATCTTTTTTGCAGTCTGCTAGTTTTCTTTGTTGATGCTAGCATGTGTCCTATGGATATGTCAGAGCCGATATTTACGTGTTTGTTCTTATGGGGTTGTCTCGCTGTATATTAGTGAGCATATATTCGTGGATCTTATTCTGGTATCCTTAATGTTAATGTTCCAAACTCCTTGGTGTACATTGTCTTCTGAATTAGGCTGTTAAAGCCGATATAGGTGCAAGCTATAAGCTTCATTTCAATGTAGTTCATGTAAATGACACCACAAAGTTTGTAATCTATTTCAGTCCATTGTTACGTGTTTAGACTCTAATAAACAGTAACAGACAAAGTGAAAACAGAAAGCTTTATACAATTAACAAATCATTTATTGCTCTGGAAAAACAACGTAAAATTGAAAAAGTAACTTAAAGTTGATGACTTAAATCTAACAATAATCCAAGAATACTTCACAAATTCAATTTTAAAAGTCTTAGAAATGACATCTTTAAATGAAATCAAATTTGAGTCTAGATGGAAATCCAAGACGGAAGGTGATAACGGATGTTGTATACTCTACTGTGCTGCATCTACAGTTCCTTGTAGAAATACAAGAAATAACACACCGGCGTTTGAAATTCGAATGAAGTTTGAAACGTTTCTCTGTTCAGGAATTATGTATCAGTACTCAAATATTTGCAGAGAAACTAATTCATCTTTTAGAATTCAAACAATATGGAAACAATTCAATTAAACTAGAAAACTTTCTACAACCCAATCAAAATACTCACCTCGAATTGTTAAAATTTAAGACTGAAAATATTTTCTAAAACAAAAGTTATACCATAATCTAAAACGCACTCTCAAAAATCTCTGTGGGTCACATGATCATCTTTATATCACGTTTTCTGAACATAACTCTGACGAAACCAATAATTTTACACCAAGAATAATTATTTTGTTAACAATGTTTACTTCATAAAACCCATCCACAAACCTAACGTCACGTATTAATACAGATTCGATCTCGTTGTTAATATTCTCACAATAAAAATAAATTTAATAAATAACTTGTTTATCTGGCTGCTACTAATTTGTATTCAAGGTCAGGATCTAGGTCATCGTTATCTGTAAGCTACTAAGCGGTTAGGTCAAAGAAATTTCTGTAAATTGTCAAATCCCTAATAAACAAAATTACGGTATTGTGACATATATTGAAATAAGAAATGAAAGGATTTTAAAAATTATAAACAATTAAATAACAATCTATTAAATCAAATATACGGAACATTTTCCCCATAAAGAGAAAGTAATATGTGTATGATCAAGCTTTCTTTTTACCATAGATTAATTACACATGAAGTTCAAGAAAAACATTAGAAGAATTATAATGAATTATAAACAGTTTATGTGAAATAATCCACTTCTACACACCGGAAAGTGAATATGATACTAAATTATATTTTCCCTGGATTTACCTGATGTCACGATTATTTAAATGATTGGCTAAAAATTGGAGATGTAAGAATTGGCGCGCTTTTATGTATGGATTTTAACTTATCAAAAGACTGCTGACATGTTTCAGTCCATGGGAGCTTGTTGTTCTTACTCAATAAAGTCAAGCAATTATTGACAAATTGGAACAAAATTTCAGATAGTACCGAACCATACCTAAACATCTCATCAGCTACTTTTATTAACAGGCATGGGAAATTCAGAGAGAGCCTCAACCTCATCATATATAGATTTAGCTTGACCATGTCCCACACTATATCTTCGAAAAGCTACACTCACTAGTACATCAGAACTAACTTTTAAATATAGTAATTGTCAAATTTGCATCAGTGAGTCCGTCAACGAATTTCCTAATTGTTGATAAATGTTCTTTCCATGTGTCGTTGTAGATGATGAAAAGGTGATAATATTCGTAAGACATTCAAAGTACTTGGCGCCCCTTTCAATCCAAGCGGCATTACTTTATATTAGTAAAGTCCATATGGAGTCGCATAACCGAAATTTCCTTTGTTTTTCCCGTTAGCGGAATTTGCCAAAATCCTTTCAGAAAATTGAATTTGGCGACATTCGTGGAATTTCCGATTTTATCAATACAGTTATCGATTCATAGTTATGAAATGAATCTGGTTCTGTTACACTTTTCACCTTATAATCAGTACACATATGGAACGTTTTATTTGCCTTTGGAGCAAGTTTTCATGGTGAACTACAGTCACATTTACTCAATTCTATGAAATCATTCTCCAGCAAATACTGAATTTACTTTTTCAAATAGGTATGTTTGAGAGGATTTAGATTGTACAAATGTTTGACAGGTTTCTAATTTCCAATTTCAACGTCATTAAAAGTTAAGTTTGTCCTTGTAGGAACAGCTGGACATATGTGCTCATATTCAAATAGTTAGTATTTTATTTTACTTATTTCTTCCTCTTGCAGATGTGAACGTTTTTTTTCCAAATCATTCCTATCATCTGTGTTTCTAACATTTGTCTTTCCAATATTAGTAGAACCCGATGATATTACTTCCCTTAAATATTCAATGAGTATGACAAGTACATCTAAATTAAATGCATTTTTGACATGGCTATCACTTTCAATATACTGGTACTCTTATAATGTATTTAGATCCCAGGAGCACTAATGTTATAATGCAACTCATTCATTTTCATCTTAACTGTGTAAGGGTCGTAAAATTTAATAAGAAGAACAATTTAAAGCATGATCTAGATAAACAGAACCCTATTACCAGACTCAAACTTTCTCTCCACTGTAGTTCTATCAAACCATAATTTCACTTTCAACTTGAATTGCTCGATGCTAAGATCAAGCATAATAGTATGGAAAGTTCCAGACTTAAACTTTGACCTTTGACCAAAGTGGACAGATTTAGAAAGGACAAATTGGCTAAAAAGATCTTTATCAAACTTTTTACTAATGTTTGCAATTTAAAATTCCTCAAAAGTATTATATCTGGAAGCCTTGTTGATCAACAGACAATGGTCCACAGGGATTGTTTATCATTTTTGGCCTTAGAAACATGACCAACACGACCTACCATAATTCTACTAAATGGTTCGTCAAATACAGGGATAGGTTCAAGATGTGTATTTTGGTTGATTTTTTTTTTTTCTTGTCATTTTGATGTTCCTACCTTACGACAGCAACTACAATATTTGGCAACATCACTATTGATTTCTTTTGGGGGAGGTTCATGGTTCAAACTAAGTATTTTTTGTCTGTAAGGCTGTGGAACTACGATTTTATATTTCACTGTTCACCAATCACTAGCATGTACCTCGGGTGGTTTCCGTTTTCTCTATAAAAACATCCACTTTTAATGTAATAACATTCATGTGCTTCACAAGCTTAACTGTCGCTAATGCCCCTTGAAACAAACAGAAGATCTCTGAATCTTTTTTTGCATTTCGACGACAAGCAATTGTCGTTTGCCACCCTGATTAGAAACAAGAGAATTAGTTGTTAAAAGAGGATCTATGTGATCAATACCTTCTGATTGATCCAAACAAGAAGTGAAAGTAACATCATCAAAAGCCTGACCATTACATGTGTCAGCTAAAGAAATACTTGCCATATCAACATCATTCTCAATAGCGTTATATGCCAAAGCTATGGTAACTGCACAAGCTGGAAATAAATTAGGGAATTCTTCTTTTATTGTATCGATTTTCCGATCCAAATAAGGCTAGTGGATATACCAGAACCTTGCCTCCAGCTACTTCGTTGACTAGTAATAAATGAATGCCCTCTACGGAAAAAACAGAGGTTGTTCCGACTGTCACCGGTCCTGAGACAAAGTCTGATGACAAATTTACACAATAACTCATTTTATATTTTAATTTTATTTTTTTTTACGTTTAGATAAGAGTCGGATATGGGTATACTTATCGAAACCAAATCACATTTTACCCAAGCCAATCTTATCTACCAAATACTGAACCAAAATAGTTCTTATCTCTTTTAAAGACTAATGGAGTTCATATTTTTGTAACTACGTTTCCTGAAATATTTTAGCCAAAATTCAAATCTTGCAGACGAGCTAGCCAATTCTTTAGTACGTGTTGAGGCTCTAAACAAAAAACAGCAGCACAGAAAACGTGAAAACAACAAGCGTGTTAAAATTTGAAAATAATTTATATCCATGGCAAAAGATGGTACAATTGGAAAACGAAATAACAGTCTTAAGAATTAAATCCAAACATATTCAAGAACAATACACGAATTAAATTTCAAAAGTTGCGTATATTTGATTTAAATTATTTATTTTTGTCAGATTCAAATTTGACATTTTGGATTAAAAATTCATTCATTGGGAAATTTTTCTAGAAATTTTCACTCTACAAGTAAACAACAGATGTTAACCTCACTTTCAGACCTTGCTTCAGAGTGTAAACAAGCTTTTAAAATGATTGGTTGATTCCAAGGACATTAGATTTTTATTTTAAAAATGATTGGTTGATTCCAATGGCATCTTTCTAGATCATACTGTATACGTGAGTTTGCGAGCATGGGTTCGTTCTGTGACCTTCTAGAAAATCACGTGACCCTTCCTGTTTATGAGGGAATCAGTATATAGCTGTGTTTTAGAAGCTAACGATTCAGTAGTTAGTCTAGGCGTTGGAATACAAAGATGTGTGTGTTATTGTTTGAGTGTAAATTATTTCAATTCGTTTGGGATCAAGAGGAATTTATTGTGTTATTTATCATAATTTATTTATTTATCTTAACTTCTAATTAATTGTGCTCATTTGAATTATTATAAAACTAAAACTGACTTCATTACGTGACATCGTCGTCCATATTGGATTACATCGTCAAGATTCGAACCGGGAACTATTAAGACATTTTATTATCAGGACTCTTGCAATTCCACTAGTGGATTATATTATGAATTATTTTTTGGATTAATTTTTGGACTTGATTCTCTAAAACCGTAAGTTTATTATTTTTTTATGAAAATATCTGTACTCAATAAATTGTTTGTTAACTTTTTACAAGCTTGTATTTTCACTTCTTTCTATGTTGCTGCTTATTCGAGCCTAAGCACGTAACACAAACGTCTTAGTAATGAAACGTTCTAATAGGTTCAAGTTCGAGTCAAGTATGAAAACACAAGATGGAAGACATGACATTTATGTAGGCTGATATTTTTCTTTGTAGAATCACAAATTTATAAAATTGTCTTTTTCCACGACTTCTGTATGATAATATCAAATATTTTAAATTCCAAAATGAACTGAAGAAAAGATAACATGAATTCAAAAGCTAACTACAACAAAAAACAATGACTTCATGTCGGGTGTTAAACCCCAAAACTGAGAATATTTCACGCAAAACAAAGATTATCTCTATTTTAAAACGCAGTTTCGAACAATCTCTAAAATTCGAAATCAAGTAAAATGGGGAGTCACGTGATTGCGCTCGTATCACGTACTCCTAATATGACCCTAACGACAACCAATAATATTATTTCAAGATTAAAAAGTTGTTTACTTTTTACATCACTAGTCTTGACCTCAACAGCAACCAATCAATTTAAACAAACAATGAAACATGTTTATGTGGATGCCACTATCCATCCATGACGGAGAGGATCTAGGTCAACATTAGTTCTTTACCAACGAATAATTCTGGTCAATTCATTTTCTGAGGAAAAAAAATATCATATCCAGTGAATTAATTTACTCTACAAAAACATGTAATGGGAAGAAGAAAAAAAATTAAAACCGAGAAACAAACAATTAAATTAAAATAAATATCTACGGAATCAGATATACATAACACACATTCATCTTAGTAGGATCATACACCATACCTAGGTATCCGCGTGCTTGACACTCAAAGTGTTGAGAAAATTAATTACAGAAATTTAGCACCCACCCAACAATAATTCAATTCAAGTTGATAGATAATTGTCATTGAGATTTGTGGAAAATATGTGTTCGTGAATTCACAAAAGTATACTCTCTCTCTCTCTCTTTCTCTTTCTCTCTCTCTCTCTCTCTCTCTCTCTCTCTCTCTCTCTCTCTCTCTCTCTCTCTCTCTCTCTCTCTCAGACCGTGTTGTATATTAGTATCTCAAAATACATTTGTTTTAATACGTTTTCATTGTACAGAAAGTCAATTGATGGTTTGATTGACGTGCTATACGTTAAGAATTATAGCGTTACTAGTCTGATTTATATGAAAGAATGTGTTATATCGATTGTTATTAATAGCATAATTGATAAAATGGTCTCATCTCAGCGTATATGTAGTCAGGTATATGAATTGATAGTTTATATGTGCGTAATATGGGTTGATATTATTTATAATGTTTAGATCCATTTCTGTCTAACTTTGAAGAAATTCTTTCAATCTGAAAGTATATGTTGTTTAAGTTGGAGTATGACATAGACGTATTTCTTCTCAATCAATTGCATTTTCATTTACTGGAATAATTGGATGAAAAATGTAAATACTTTGTAAATCTAATTTCAGAGAAATCGTAGTTCTGCACTAATCTGCCTTATAAGCACGTTTAGTATTTTTGGTGTATATGTTTTGTCTACATCGACCAAGAAACTATCATTTATTCCTTAGTCAATATATACCTTTCACGCGAATTGAAATGGACACGAATTATTCTCCATAGTAATATATCATCAAGATCTAATATTGTCTCAACTGATATTATCTATATAAAATTATGCAGAAATAAATACAAACAGTAAATTGCAAGCTTTTTAATTATTTTGAATGGACACAAAATGACAAAGAAACGTGTATAAACCTTACATAAGAGCATCCTTTGCTAATCAAAGCATGCACGATGGCTGCTATAATGCACATGTTAATTCTGATTCTAACAAATTACCAAGGTATGAAGACAACGTGTAAATCTTAAACTCAATAGTTTGAATTTTCTCATTGTCATATTCTAATTATTATTTCAATTATATTTTTAGAAGCACCTTACCAGCACGTTTATCTTCAAAATGACACAGGAAGGTTTACAGAGTTTTCCCCTCCTGCCTCTGGTAGTCTGCCTCTTAACTCTTATAAGAGGCCAGTACGAGCCTCATGGAGGTAAGAAACATACAATCGAATTTCATATCCACGTAGTGTTAAAAATAATTATCGTATGTGGTATTGATGTTTAATGGTTTTTCATTCTCTATTTCAGAAAATGTTGCATTGAATAAACATGCAACACAGTCTACTACATATCAATATTATAATGCATCGCTTGGAGTAGATGGGAATACAGCAACTGACTTCGACAAGAATACGTGCAGTCACACTAATACTGGACCTCTGATAGTTGATGCATGGTGGATAGTATATCTTGGTGAATTCTACTTTATCAAGTTCATTACGATATTCCAGCGAACGAGTACGTATACAGTTTACTAATTGGTCTACAGGTCCTAATAACAAAATTAAAACTCTCTATCAGTAATTCTTAAAATTGATTATCTTTAATGGAATGCATTTTGATCCATATTCAGGGATATTACTTCATTTCATTTAAAAGTGTTCTCGAACTTTGTTTTGGCTAAATTAGCGATTCGATATTGTTGTTTTATCATGGCAGCGGCATAAAATCTTTACGTTCTACCTAGATTGGCCGTTTTTAGGAAGTTGGCAAGTCTTACTAAGTCTCTACAGGCACTGGTCAATCAACCTTTATAAAGTGTTTTAGATAAACAGAATAAGAAATGCAAAGAGTTGTAATCTCTTAAAAAGTGGATTATTTAATACTAGTATAATGGCCGTATGAAAATGCAGATACAATTCAAAATTGGTTGCTTACATAACAATGAAAAATATCACGACTTTCATATATATATATATATATATATATATATATATATATATATATATATATATATATATATATATATATATATATATATATATATATATTATACGGAGTTATCACGATATGTATCGCAAAGAAAGAAACATATTTTGGTTTCCTTAAAGCAAGAATTTATTACATGTATTCCATCTGACAGTTTTCAGAGAGGTTACATGAACATTTCATTTGTTTCTCATAAAGTAGCAAGCTCGTAATAAACAGTAGCGAGCCCCCCCCCCCCCCCTCCCCCCCCCCCCAACACACACACGCACACACACACAGTTAAAAGATTATGCCTAAACGTCTGTTTATAGAACCGTGTATGATTTCATTTGAATATCCGTACCACTCAGCCATTGTGCCAAGATAAGTTTGCAAATAATCAATGTAGAGCCACAATATTCTGATTATTACATGTATTTCGTTGTACCATAAAGTTACGTTAATAAAAACAAATGTTTGTGTGTTCATCAACAGGTAAATGTCTCTTACTTCGTGTGAAACTCAATTACTAAACTGACGCAGATGTTAATAACAGTTTTAACTTAATGTGTTCATTGTAGGGTACGAATATATTTTAATATATATCTGGCTAATTTTGTTATGAAAATGATATATCTCTTTAATTTTTCGAAGAAGAGTGTTACTTTTCAATAATCAAGTTCAATCATTATTCGATTATGTACGTCACGCGCAGTCGAAATAGTCATCAGTGTGATGAGAAATAACAAACTTTTGATCCAACTCAAGAACGAGTATGAAATTGCAACTCGTACATGTGATTAGATCGCCCATATAGTTTAGCTTGATGTATATATATATATATATATATATATATATATATATATATATATATATATATATATATATATATATATATATATATATATATATATATAGTATGACAACACATGGAAAAATAAGAAGATATAAATATTAGGCATAATGGTTAATTGTTTGTGGAATTCAATAATGTACTAAAATTTAAATTCTTTTCCAGCAGATAAAATTTAATTGTATTAAGAGACATATTAGAAATTCAGTATCAAAAGAGTCGGATATGGTCAAGTGCATCATACATTTGCTATGGTCCTCTTAGCTTATGGCTCGTGTTTTGCTCTTGCGCTATCGTGGTTGTTTCAGATGTCATTTTATCTTGTCAAGAACGTCGATCACACGCTGATACCGTTTGAAGACAAATCTCAAAATCTACTTCGACAAGCTGATTGTCTTTAACGTCCGAAACCCCTTATCGGCCATAGGCATCGGGTTCAACACAGTTTTGGGCACAGAGTGACCAGATCAATATAATTCATCTGTGAGTAGCGTGTGATAAATGTTAAACTGATTTATGGGGGTGTATGGGGAGTTAGCTGACACGCAGACTCATCTAATGTGTTTCCCCATGAATACGGGCAAGAAGGTGATGTAATAATCGAAAATGTCAATTTCCTTCAAATATTTTGATCCAAACATGGCATAGTTTGTAACTGCATTTTATTACCCGGCTCATCCACGGGAATAGTTATGTTATGATGTTTTCTGTTATGTATGTTGTGATTAGCTTGTCATAACCTTCTTCTCATTTCTTGCTATGAGAAGGAATTACTCGTAAGTTAAGGAGCGTCAATATCCATGGTGAGTGAGAGAGAGAAGAAAGAGTTCTGGCTCTCTTAAAAGAGTGTCGCCGCGATGATAAGACAGCTACATCTGTAATCAAGAGTCAAAGATTTATTTTCATCTGGTATGGAGAACTTTATTCAAATAATCAACACACATATATCACTACATTCTAGAAACACATCTAAAAACGTTATAATAAAACTTCATGAAATACATATTACATTTTCATCATTAAGCTTTCCAACTTAATTTTATTCATATAACTTCTGCATCTTAGAATATTATACAATAGTTAATTTTCAATCAATTTCAATATAGTAAAAGTAATAAATGTAATAACAGTTAATGCATTTTACTCATTTTAAAATAGAATATTGATTTAGAATATATTGCTAGATATTACTCTTTCTTACTTAAAGAATATTTTTTTTCAATCATTAAATCAAAACATGAAGTTGGTAGCGAATTCAACCTTTACAATAAATATTACATAAATATGATTAAATATAAATTCTTTAAAACATTTAAACATTCTATTACAATGTATTATAAATAAAAGAATTCAATAGCAATGTTGCACACAAAACAATTTTACCATTAAAATCTCAATCATTAAAAATACTTATTCCTAAAAGAAATTACGACATATACAGTTTGCTTACCTGAAATCAAGAGTCAAAGATTTATTTTCCTCTGGTATGGAGAACTGAATCTGACCTAATTGTGCCTCTGTATTTATACACACTCGGCCAGGTTCAGGGTTAGACAAGGTTTTACCCTCCAAGTACCAGTCAGGAAAAATGCTGACTCTTCCCCAAGCAAGAACCAGTTTCAGCAGGTTGAAACCAATTATTTTACGTCATAAGACTTAGTTTTGTTAGTTATTTATATTCGTTTGACGACGTTACACCAAATATGGGTATCCGTTAGTTGGAAGCCATTTTATTTCTGTGTCGTCTAGAAGTTTCTTAGCGGAAGGTTACTCCACCTTTATTAACCGAATTGGCCAATGTCTAGATTACGAAATATATTTTTACTGATGGAACCTAGAAACTATAGCTGAGTTGGCAAAATGCATGTATTATGTTATACAATCTCACACAACACTGTACATTAGCAAGATTCTGATGTTATATAGTATAGTTACATACATTGCCTTTTTTCCACTTTGCTCAGCAACCGTTTCTATTCTATATAGTTGTGTTACAAAAACAAATGAAATTACTTTTAATATCTTTTAGAATATAAACAAATAAAACATTACTTTAATACGATTTAAAGAAACTAGCAATCTTATTAATTTTACTAAAAAAATCAATTCCTAACAGTTACATCCAAAATGCCGTCTGTTGCATGGATTGTATTGTTGGTCTTTTATACTGATTAACGTTATGAGGCAGCAATTTTTTTCCTACACTTAAACAACATTTGTAGAGGTTCATTGCCTAGTACCATAGTGTTATCGTATTAGCAATCGCAACGAAATTCAGTTATCTGGCTTTTAACAAGAAAATATCTGGTGTAGCTAGCGGTGCCATATATGACTAGTTGTGTGATAGTGTTGAAAGTGATTTGGCTGTATTATGCTTAGCACAGACTATTCAGTCACAAATAAGCGAAGTGTCCTATTAATAAATATTTTTTTTTAATTATTTGAAACAAATAATAATAATAATAATAATAATAATAATAATAATAATAATAATAATAATAATAATAATAATGATAATAATACAACGCATTTAACATTTTCATTACTGGTTTTCTACATTAAGTCTGCGAATATATATCTTTGCTCTTAAGAGATTGTTTAATTTTCGTGCAGTATGTTTAGTCAAGACTGAATATGTTATCTCGGATGTAAAATACACCAAGGATACGAACACGTCGGGATTTCTAATTTACAACTGAAGTTATATGGAATTTGAAGTAAACTTATGACTTCTAGCGGGAATCACGCAAGGGATTGATAATCGCTCGGTCAAACAACAAAGACTCCTGGTTTGTAACAATATTTTATACAATTCATTTTTGTACAAAACTGTCCCCTCCTTAAACGGTAAGCATGCTATTAGAACGTTGCAGCATTTGATTCTTTAAAAACTGATACTTAGTATTCACGTTACCAATAAAGGACAGTTAAACGATGATTTTCAAATCGCATAATACACAACTAATCAGCTCCTACATGTTCGATCCTCTGATTGCCTCGCTCAAGAAGCTATATGGATGTAAAATAACCTCCAATGAATCAGTCCTGCATTAACGACCTTCATTTTGTTAAATGGCTTGTGTCTGTTTAAAAAACAAATTCCCTGCCTTCCGAGGTATGTATGAAATTTTCTTATTCTCCATATTATTAACACATAGTTCTCTCCTACGAAGGAGTAGTTTTCCTCCCTAGGTAAAAATATATAATTGCATAAGCGACATTTAATTTAATCCCGCTTGCTTCTTTTACCAACCGTCCCTAATCATGTGTCGAACTCATCCGTTTATACAACGAATGATTTTATTCAGCTATGACAACCTTAGGGTTGGTGCACTGACCAGCGTTCGCGTAAAAGCATTAAAAGCTCTCCTTCAGTAAGAACCACAAAACATTTTATTGGGTTGCCCTTTTCTTGTAAAGTCCATCAGGGACCTAGCCATAAAGGAAATATTTTGTGCAAACATGTTCAATAAAAAAAGATTTACTAACCCTTGAAAAATATAATCTGTTTCTTCGTTTCTAGTCCCGTAGCGTCTCTTATCGAATAATCTTTGTAAGGGTACTGCTTTATATGTCTTGAACTTCTTACTCGATAGTTAGTGTATTCTATATTACCCTTAGTGGGTCTCGCTGTGAGATTAGCCATATCGAGTTATGTCCAACAAAAGTATTAATATCCAAATATGCTTTTCTCACGTATATATGTACAAAATGTTATAGGAATGCACGAAGAGGTGTCTTTGATCAAACAGAATGAAGTGAGATTCAAATTTTCGCAAACGTTTGAGTGTCGCAAATGAGTTAACACGCGGGCAATATAAGCGATGGATACTTGCCAATATCCTCTGATGAAGTCTAGTTTCCCAAAAATATTGGTGCCATGCCACTGTTGGAAATAATCTCTCGATATATGACATATGGCTAGTATCAATCATGGTGATTTGTAATAAATTAAGAATGCCAATCCAAAATGTGTCTGTTCATTCTTTCCTTCTGGTAAACACCAAGTGGAAGGAATATAACGATCTGGAGTGTTTAAACACTCCCAGGTCTATAATTTTACTTACTTCTTCGTGTATTGTCTCCAGGCGATTAAAGGGTTCAAAATGCTGCCAGCATCTGTGTTACTACGCGTCGATCACATGGGGTCTTTCCCCTACATAAGTTGTTTTACCACAGATGTCAATAAAAATCCTGTCTGCGAGATAACAGTCTTGAATGAATGCGAGATAACTGCCTTCAATTATGATTGGCTCTGATACTGAAGTTTATTTATTAACCAACTATGACCTGATCTCCTTCGAGCGAATGAAGTTTGATCGTCCGCAGCGTTTACAGTTTCCTGGTACCGAATGCATTTTTCGCCCTAAAGGCTACATCATTCTCTGTTCACGTATTAATTCATCCCTCTAGATTTCGGTCACGATTTCATGAACTTTCAATTTTTTTCGGCAGTTTTATTGTCCCTCTGTGCTAGCGGGGCCTAGTTTTGATAGCTTGTATAATATAAAGCTAACCTCTGTCATAGATGAGATTCATTAGCCTCAACACGTTTCATTTAAGTTGTATAAAGAGCTGTCAATCGTTTCGGCTAAGTAAGGCGACTCCGTTTAGATTTATCGATATGAACGAGATCAATTGTTTTGTTCCCTTTTTATATCAACATAGTTCAACAATGATCATAAGAAAAAGATAATGCTCCTATATGGAACCAATGAAAGCATAGAATCGGATATGGTAGATGTACAAATTGTCGAATCCGATACAAATCTCGGATTATACATAAGTATGGTTTACATCTATCGACAAGATTTGATCAATTTATAAAATTCAGAACAATGTATGATTTCTATAGATTATCAAAAGGTATTATGGGACTATGATTGATATTCATACATATAGACTGATTCATAATGGAACTATAATGTTGTTTATCTATCCGCGTCCAGTCAATCAGCACCAGATGGTTCTCTTGGATCCCACATCTCCTATATAATAGTGGAGGAACGGCTTCGTGTGGTTCTCTCCTCGCAGCTATCCGAAATATCTCTTAAGAGTCCACTTATACCGCAGATACGCTGATCCAGAATGAGTAAACTGATTCCGTCCTCCTGACCAACACCACCATCAACCATAATCTCCGGATTACACAAAACTATACAGTTTGATCGCTTTGTACGAATACAAGGATAATCACTATGCATGCACGCACATCAAAATTGTTTTGCTTACGCATCACATTATCTCATACAAGCGAATTACGAAATTATTTTTATCATAACCATCGTGGCAGATGAATCTGTCTCTGGCAAAAATAATCGCACTAGACTGTAAAAACTTGAACGCTATTACTGGCCAGCTTGTGTTTCTAAAAGCATTGGCTTATACACTTCAGACTCAAGCTAACAACTATTCTCATTTTATGTCCAAACATTTATCCCCTTCTTTTTACCTTGTATACTCCTATGATTCTTTAAGAACACACAGACATTTGGAGGATATCTTTCAAGACGAAAATATATTGTTTATGTATGTTGCGAAATATATGGTTATGGGATCAAAACTATATTGTCATTCATGTATGTAACTCAATGTTATTCAGTATCGCAATTTTATAATTTCATCGGATGCAATCCTTTTCTAGACCTTAATAGGTTGGATGGTGCAACAATGTATATCAAAGGAGAAGACGGTACAAGGCATGAGATACAACTTACAGCACACTGGCTATTCACTGAGTTTAATGTCAGTGTATTGCTTGATAAACGGATCGATGAAATAAAGCTTTATAATAACAAGAAGCCACCTCTTGACAGTCCGTTTATTTCTGTATGCGAGTTAAAAGCATATAAAGGTAAGATTTATGGGCACTCTAAATATATAAATGCTTATTATTTAGTCTTGATTTATATATTTATTTAGCAAATTAAACAAGCATCAGAAAAGTATAACAATAATTATTAACGATCGAAAGTCTAATCTGTCACAAAATGAAACCTAAATTGAACAGTTACTGTTGGATGACTTACTACGTATATGTCCATTATGATGTAGAAACTATTCATTGCATCTTAAAGTTATAATAATACCAAAGTTCCAACATTTTATTGAAAGATGGAAATATATTGCAATTCCGACACATTATAAATCGTATAAGCAGTATTTACTGGTATAAATTTAAATTAATGTAATATTGAATTTTTTTACTGATACACAAGACCTATTCGCTATTATATATTCATCTTGTTCTGACATTATATGGATCACTTCCTTTGAAAGTTGTTAAATATTCACATGATTACTCTAACACATCAATTACTGACTATGTTTTAACTGCATCGCGTTTGATCTGTGCGTTGACAGGTTTACATCCAGAAATAAATAAAATTGATATTTCATTTCAAGAATGTAAATTTAATTACAGTACTTGAATGTTCTCCATATACATTCGCAAATGGATGTATCGAAGTTGAAACACTGGGGGAGAAAAACCAGACATTTACGTACGGAGCAAAATTAAACTTGTCCTGTAATGAAGGATACGAGATTTCAGAAAAAGGAATGATAACTAATGAGACTAAAAGTATTGTGGAATGCAAAGCGACAAAATCCTGGTCTAGAAACCTCAGTTGCTCTGGTAAATTGTTGTTTTTATGTCAACCTCATTTAGAGTAATCAAGCAGAAACATTATATCCTTCATTACTGAGTTACCTACAAAGGTCGTAAAAACATCATTATGAGGAAAACGAAATCATGTTATGCGTAATAGCAATCATTTTGGACTTTAAATACATAGATACAATTTGTTGATAATGATGGTAATAATGGTAATGACTACATTGACAGTTAATATCAAATAAAGTGACGTAATGGATTTACTATTTTACTTGTATTTATTAATTTAACAATTTATACACGTTGATATCTAAATGATTTCAAAAGTTAAATAACTATTACGATATTTTTGTATAATCTTTAATCATAGATTGTGGACAGCCTTTGTATGTCTTTAATAAAATTATACACACTATTCATGGGGCAATTAATGGCATCACAAGCTTACACGATACAATGGCTGTTTTGTAATGAAGGCGACAATTTACAGCAAACATAAACCTGAAACACTCAGATGAAGTAGTAAATGATTTTGGGAAGGAAACGCAAGAAAACGTTGAGATTTTATCTTATTAGTAAGGGATGATATGAATTATTGTTTGCAATTATTAACGGGGAGGTGATTTCTTAATGGGTTTGTTTGTAGAGCTATTGCTATTTGTTACTGTTTGTTCAAAACTGACTATCATAAAACATGTAATTATCTTTAATCATAGTTATAGACTGCGGTCAGCCAATAAATATCCCGAATAACAGTACAGTAATGTCTTCAACTGGATTAGCCGGAAACACGAGTTACAATGCTACAATGCGAATCATATGCGATAAAGGATTCTACTACACACTTCCCGGAAATGACACTATTAAATGTGCTGATGAAGGAAAATGGATTGGAATCCTTGGGCATTGTAAAGGTGTGTTCTCTTAATGTCATTCAAAGAATATTTTCTGGAACAATGACAATCAATATGAACATATTAAATTGAAAAATATACAAACTAAATCAAGTATATTTATTCGACAGACAAGTTTCTCTATATCGTACAAATATACATTGATGACATTTTTAAATATACAGACGTACGTCACTATTTAACCTCGGTTTCTAGTTTCACACTGCTTTTCGGGTAATCAAATTATTTCTTCGCGGTAGTTATAACCTGCAGAAGTATTCTACAAATACGGACCTATATCAATTGTTTTTTCGGAAACAAATTTATTGTATGCATTGAGTAGCAATGATCTGTATGTTTAGAAGATTTCCTTTGATATAGACCAAAACCTCTATACTCCATGATTTTTGCTCATATTAGTAAATTATCACATAGCTATGTGTAAGTCACTTATTATAATCAGTAAAGTGTGAAATTGGCCAAACAAAAGAACTGAGACATGAAAATAGGGACAGCTAACTTGATCAATATCCAACAAACCACCAATTAACACACTACTATTTTATACATTGTTTTCTTGCAGTCGATATTTTGGCCCTAAACCCGCAATCAAACGATTTCTTATTTGTGCTAGGAGTTGTCGATGATTTCTATTTCATCCATGACAATCTCTGAGTCTGCAGTGCTAATTAGTTTATCTTCGAAAACCACCAAATTCAGAATGCTATTATTATTCAAGCAGTTCTGCATACACACGTATTTATGAATGTGATTGTATCGAGATTATTTTACTAGTAAAAGCCGCAACACCAATCACTATCAATATGGCTCACCCGACAATTACGATTGGTGTGTCCATAATATTTGATGTGGTTGTAATTACCGACACACATAGACCAACAGTTGTTGCCACTCTGATTATCATTCTGTCCTTGGTCTGGTTTCTACTCTGCTGCTTCTTCCTGTTGTTTCCTTCTTTCCTCTTCTTCCTGCTGTTGAACGTGAAAAGCTTGTTCTACTTATTTTTGCTATTGTAAAACTTGCTTCAATTCTTCTTTCAGTCTCTGTTTAAAATCATCAACATGTAAAAAAGAAGGAGAAGGTGACGAAGGTTCCTGAACAAATTCTTGTGAAGTTAGAAAATCTAAAATATCCCAGTTAAAATCAAACTCTTCTGGAAGTAGGTTGTGTTGACTTTGGTAGACACTGCTATGCCATTACTTGCTGTCTGCACCGCTGGTGCACCCCAATTCATCGTCTTCTTAGTTTCCATCATGATTCAGAACCTTGTCGCATTCATTGCCTGGTCAACAGGGTCCTCATTTGATACGAGAAACCTTTTCGAACAATCTTTTTCACGAAACCTGACATGATCATTTTTTTTTGGCACACCGATCAAAATTAACAAACTATTTTTACCAAACAGTGACTATACTTGTTTATGTCGCATAGTATCCAAACCTATTAGGGACATAGTACGCGAACACTTTGTACTAGAAATATTTGAAATTTAAGATAGCTAAACAAATTCTACGACTTCATTGATTTGATTTAATTGCATAGGTGGCTCACACATTATTGGTATTTTCCTGTCCATTAGTAATAACCAGATTTGAATTAAGTACGGAATAACCATGTTGCGCGCTGAACGACATCCTTGGACTTAATGGTACCTCTCTTTTATTGCCACAATTCTGATAGCTCTAAAACGGCTGAGATGTGAAACTAATTTCTAATACCTCCACTTGTGCCATTGCACATCATTAACATACCTAATTGTCTGTTAGGGTTGAGTGTGTGTTGAGTCTATTCCCACTCACCCAGGGTCCTCCTTTCAGGTCGATGGTTACTTAATAGCATCCCCGACCTGACGACCAAATTAAATAATACTCCTTGAGTACATAAATGCCTGGGGGAAGCGGCACCATTCCTCCACCCCACCCCACCCCCTCCAGGAGTAATTAAATATCCAACTTTGCTGTAAACTTAAAACAGTACTACATGCACCTAGTGGGCGATACAGCGCTATAATTCAACTTTATCATCACTACATTCGTTTCAACTGTTCTCTTCAAAAGATGTGGACCAGCGTAGAATCCTCTACCTTTGTTTAGTCAATGCTATTCTTTACTGACTTACCCATGTATGTCAGAACATCATATAAAATGATCAGAATCGCGGACACAAAGTTTAGGATCAGAAGAAATTATGAAGAGAGACAATGTTGTTTGATGAGAGTTCTCCTCTTCGGACCAGAAGTGAGGAGAAGTTTGCGGAAGAGAAGAAGATTCGTGAGATGCCCTCTGTGTTAATGATATCATTTTAAACAAATTCCCAAAGGTCCTGTTCAGGGCCACTCATATTCCTCGAAAAGATATTTGCATTCTTTGCCTTAACCCCCTGTATGTATGTATGTATGTATGTATGTATGTATGTATGTATGTATGTATGTATGTATGTATGTATGTAGTAAGTATGTATGTATGTATGTATGTATGTATGTATGTATGTATGTATGTGCACTATCACTATATACCTATTGGACGTATTTGTCTACTCCCCACTGAGGTTAACTCAGTGTACACCTGTTCCTACCCTTGTTGCAACATTGTTCCCAATATTCAGTACCGTGACATCAACATACCTCTCCACTTTCTCTTGACGCGAGACAGGCCCAACTAGTCCATATGTTAAATTCCTCTTGACGCTAGATAGACCCAAATAATATTACCCATGTTAAATTCCCGTTGATGCCATATCAGCCCACGACCTTTTTGACTGGGATTTCCATTGACGCTATAACGCCCCCATTAACTACTAGTGGCCGAGTTTATAATTTTAACAACCCCAGCCGAAATTATGTATGTCGATGGCTATTTGACCGCTTTTGATCGTGCTTGAGTCACTAATTGTTATAGCAGATCTCGAATCTACTTAACCGCTTGCAGTCCCATTTGTTATAATCGATCTGCAGCAACATTTTGAAACTCGCACTACATTTAATTAGCAATCGATACCGCTAGTGATAAAAATGTCATGAGTTACTTTGTTGCCCATGCAGACAATGCCGGATAATATTATCACGACGAGTCCAGTACAATGTTACGTAAACGGGCTTTTTCTCATTATCAACACCAACTGATATTTCACGTTCACGTCCGAATGACACAATATTACATATCAGATCTATATTTAATGTACAGTTGTATCATCATTGCTTCATCGCGAAAATCTACAGTGTGCATGTCTTGATTCACAAGGGCCAAACGTCAAACAAATACGTCAACTCATTATTATGATATAAAAGATACACAGGCCATGCGGAAGTTATTCATATCACACTCACCTGGTTCCATTCAATCAACACGTTGAAAGGGTCACACAGCCCACCCTTGCCTTTTCTCTTTTTTTTTTCTCCAGCCTCCTTTTTAATTAGTCTTCTTGCTGTAAATTTCCATATGCTTAATCTACTTATTGCCGTATTTTTTAGTGCCCCACGTAGCTGCAATATCTGTTAGTTTTTTCAGTGCTTAGTGGAGTTCTGAGCGACGTAGGACATAATATGTATTTCAGTATTACTCATCTTACAAGAGGCTTGTTGGTACCCAATAAGTTCCATGTATACACATAATGTATAGACCATACATTGTTTTATATATATATATATATATATATATATATATATATATATATATATATATATATATATATATATATATATATATATATATATTTCAAAATCAGTCAGCATACAAGAGGCTTGTTGGTACCCAATAAGTTCAATAGTCTATACATTGTTTTGTATTTTGTGTTCTTCGAACACTACATATTTACACTCGCTGCGTACATATATGTCTGAACAGACGCGGCTTTCAAAAATATACTTGCTCTCATGTTCATTAAAATCCTGCTATCGTGCTTTATCATTGACTAGTACCCTAGTGAAAGAAGTAATTCCTTTCGACAGTCCGCTCTTCTGCTATCTTTCCAATATTTCCGACATCTTCATTAACTGCCTTAATTGCCTGTGACAAGATTATAATGGTCTATTCGATTGCCCCTGTTGCTTTCTTAATATACTTGGTTTTATGTTAAGAATGTTTATTCTGTTCTCTTTAGCATATCCACCTGTTCCATTGTTTCTCTTATGGCCTTTGAAATACCCTCAGACATGTTCCACGATTGTTGGTTTAATCAGCGGTGCAGATATTTGTTCAAAGCCCGGTGTGATATCCACCCATGCAAATTGTCTTGACAGAACACATCTTTGAAACACTCGAGGTTATCTATAACACTGCGAATTAGCACTTGGTGTTAACGTGGAGTTTTTAGGCGGCGCTTTGCAGTCTCTTCCATATTATCTCAGACGAAAAGAGATATTTTATTATACTTCAATCACAACGTGAGACACGATCGCGTCCAGACCCCGCACGAGATTTATGTCTTGCTTAACCAGTCCAATAATCTTGAAAAACCCGAAGTGTCATCAGCACTCATGTTAGGAAATTTATCCGATGTGTCCTTAGTGGCACCCCAAGTGCAGTGAATGTTTGCCGATCATGTACATCAACGCCACCAACTAACATCAACATATTACAGTTGTCACGGATGCCTCTATACACGTGTGCATATCGTTGAGTCAAATATATGACATTGATGATTTGTATAGACTTCCGGAAATTATTCTTACTGGATTCATTTGGTTTTCAACCATCAAATCGTCGCACATCAAACCTTGAAATGAAAATTATACTCGAGTTCCGACACACAGTGGTAGAGCAGCAATTATGAACTTTTATTCGATATAGAGCAAACAAGTTTATGTTTCTTAGACAATAAATCGACAAAGTTGTAAACTTTAAAATGCCAAAGTGTAACAATCATAAGGTGATTTATAATCATGTAATGGACAAACGGCTAATTGGTTATTCCGATGTAAAATATCCATCCCTTAGTCACGAGCAGTGAGAAACTCACTTTAGTGAATCGGTAAACACTCATGCGAAGTTTCTTTCACAGAATAATATTTGCCTTTTGTGTGAATTCACGTTACTCATTTCGCATCATGTCTAAAATTATTTTCAGCAGTAGGCGGTGCAACACCTATTGCTATTTTAATGGTCATTGATCGAACTGATGTCGGTTAAGCAACTAGGAAAGAGTCTTGTTTGAATCATTAATCAACTAAAGACTATGAACCAATCAGTGACATCATTAAATATTTGGTTATTTCACATTGTTCATGTGGTGATAGTACTACCGGTAGAAAACCTTTATTTCAAGTAAAAATATCAATTTCATTACGACGATATCAGATTCTTTCATCCTCAAACCTCCTAATAAGGCACGTATGTCAGCGTCTTAAGAATCTCTTGGTATTCATATATTACAAAACACGGGTAAATTGGATAACTTGTATTGTTGCAACCAGTTGTGAATTATCTGGGATTAAGAAGTTGATACGGTGCAACTATGGGTGAGATTTATTTTCATTGATATACAAGTGCATGCTAAGTTAAAAGGAACTCGTTCTCTATTGACAAATCCATCAAACTCCATCAGTTTCAACTCTAGCTATAATTTCATTTCTTTCTGTGTCTGCTTCAACATTTTTGGATGTTTAATCAATAGCGTGGGAGTTTGTGCAATCACAAGTAGAGAAAAACATCATCCAGCTATGCGAAAATGCGTGTGAACAGATTCTCATGTCCGAAAAATTGAATATATGATTTTGAATCCGTTTCCAAACATAACAGAGGACATATACCAACACGATAAGAGAGCAATGCGATTTTGAAAATTCATACCGTCGAGTTCATTAGCAAAATCGATATTTTCCACTTTTGCAGTTATTACCTACCAATACCATGGAGAGTGTGTATCTATATATATATATATATATATATATATATATATATATATATATATATATATATATATATATATGCATATTTAATGTCTGCTAACGTAACAAGCTGCAGATGAATGATGATACAACTAAAGCTATTCTGATCACAAACAAAAACATTCTCATTCACATTCTTTTCATCGAAAGAAAAATCTCATCGACACCAACATTAAATTCACACAGTTAGTACGAAACCTAGATGATACTGTTCACAGTACTATTACATTGCACCAACATGTCATGAGCATATGATAGGCTGCATATCTTGATCTGAGACGCATCACCTACATGTACAGTTATCTTTCAGTTGATGCCACTAAAGCAATTGTGTGTTCATTAGTACTTTCAAAACTGGACTATTGTAAGTCAATTCTGTCTCGTTCATCTCAATATTTAGTCGAGAAACCTAACAAAGTTCACAACACAACTGCTCGGATCATCCGTAGAGTACCACGATTGGAACACAGATGTTAGCGGTTATTTTACAGAATTTGGTGACTGGCGCTGATTAGTGAGACCTCAGTTTCAACTAACAAAATAATATTCCGTGTTGAGTTCTCAAAGGATAGAGAGTGGAGACAACGCGTTTTAAAAATTGAAAACTCAATCAAATGCAATGACTATTGTAAATAAAGGTGACTGCTGAATTCAGTCTTCTGTACCTGATTCAGTCTAGTTCAGAAGCATATTTTGCTTGCTTCGGATTAGCCATTTACATTTCGAAGGAGTCATAAAATGTACATATATGGGATTACAATAACAACAAATGAAACAAAATAAGTTCACATTGTGCAGAATATAAAAGTCAGTGAATCAAAAGAAAATGAAACAAAAGTGCATGTATCAACATGGTTTTCAGGTCAACAATCCACCCTCTAAAATAGGACACAGTTCTTCATAGCTTGGTTGCTAAGTGCATTATGAAGAACATAACTGATTCCACCACATTAGTAAGGGTTGATACCTATACGGACCGACACATGGCTTATATTTGCTCGAAAGCAAATTGGTCTGCTCCCATCCAAGCAATATAAAGATTATGTCGTTGTCTGTAAGTCTAACATTAGGGCTTTTAATCTCTTTCATGAGTCTTTTTTATCTTAATGCTGAAATTATTTTAAACCTATCATAATCGTCCCAGTCATATTTTGGATATTAATTGCACCCTTTAATGGTTTCCTACTACTAGCATTGATTGAAATTTTCTACAGTTCATGAAGATGCAATTCAGTCAGTTTCAGACGGACAAACGCCCCATTACGTTCATTAATGTAGTGATCGTTAATCGTGAAACTTTCAAAATATGCGAGGAGGAAAAAGTATCCTTGGGTTTGTGGATGGGTACAAAAATAGTGCTCGCTATTAATATGCATGTAATGAGTAAACAAATCAGACCAGCTTAAAAATATCAATCGATTATGTTTCTAATTATGTCAAGAGAACATATCGTCAGATATGCAATACATTATAATACTAGTATATGGAAACGTTTGGCTTTTAACAATAGCAACTAATCCAAGATTTACTTTGGCACCCAAATTAATATATAAGCCAGCTTTGCTGTATGTACTTAACGTCTAATTTATAAAAGTGTTTAACAAATTCAAATACGCCAGCAACATTATTACTTTCAGGCAAACATTTAAAGTCGGGTTTATTTTAATAACGCTTAAAAGCCATCTCCACAGCACATTATCAGCTTTACATAATATTCACAATTCAGTCTAATTCAATACCAAGATTTTAAGTGCTTTGTAGTTTGTTGATTTCATATAATGCGTACATTAGTTTATCATGTACCAGACCAAATGCATTTCATGAGAAAGACAATTATATATGCGTTTCCTTGATACTCAAACCGAAAACAGTTTATCTTTGAATCAGCTCAAAACATCCATTGGACAGATACCGCTTGTATTCTTTCAGCGTGCAAGATTATTTTTAGTTTCTGGACTGTAAGTATGCATTGAAAATTTTTAAGAGTTCCGGACGTTAATAAGTTATCATTAATTTTAGCCTATATTTTAAATTTGAAGGAACGTTGGCAATATTATCAAATTAGCCTGCTTTATATACACGAGTGCTCGATGAGCATTCTGTGTCTATCAATCCAAGCATGGCTAATCTCAAAGTACCAGGAAAGTATTATAAATTTGAACAAAAAACAAAAACCATTATAGCAGTATTATTTTAAAAGAAACTATAAACATGTAACGGAAATTATGTAATCAAAGAGCAGAGAATCGCCTTCGGCCGATACTCAACATTGTAACCTTATATCTCATACAGCAAATAATAAATGCCAGAGAGAGAGAGAGAGAGAGAGAGAGAGAGAGAGAGAGAGAGAGAGAGAGAGAGATTACAAAAAGATCGCAGAAATTTTAATAGCTCTCATTGAGAATAATTTAAGGTCATGATAATTCTTAACGCAATCATATACAAACTGTAGCAATCTAAATAAACTAAAGTCTTTATCCATATCATTTCTATTAGGCTCATATTGATACAATTGCAGAATTATTCGTTCATCTATTTGTTTTCTAATTTCTCACAATCAATGTTTTAGCTTTCTAATACACAAATTTGATATGCAAGTTTTATATATCGGAACTTAACAGTCTTATTTCAATTTGAAACTAGTTTGGATGGTTTATTTAGCGTATCCGTGTGTGTGTGTGTGTGTGTGTGTGTGTGTGTGTGTGTGTGTGTAGATAGAGATAAAATTAAAAATGTTTCAGATAATATAATATAATATAATATAATATAATATAATATAATATAATATAATATAATATAATATAATATAATATAATATAATATAATATAATATAATATAATATAATATAATATAATATAATAGAAGTGACTTGCTAATAAAGCAATTCAATAATCGTCTCTTCACATAAACAAATGACTGCTTTATTAGCATGTAAATTGTCGGCTTGGTCATACGAATTGATTCTACATTCCAACAAAATAAACGTATTCTTCTAATGACTTCACCTCTTCATCACTTTTGGGATATTCTTTTGGAGATTGTCAGATTAATAATTGTTACATCAATCTGTCTAATGATGGGTAAATATAGAGTGTAAAATCGAAAATGAATGGCAATTGTCTGGTTTTTAGCCAGTGAAATTACACTCTGTAAGTCTACTCCGTGAAATGAAAAACGTGCTACATATGCTTAAGAAAATCCCATTCACAAGAAACATATTATCAAGTTTCATTAAAAACACTTTTTATTATGATATCTTAAACCAATATACAGCGCTAATCTTACTGTAGAATCTAAGCCTCCGGATTGGACAGCTGTCATCGTGGGATCTGTTGTCACGTCCGTTATAGTAGTATCATTGGTGGTCGGCATCATTATATTCATGAGGTATGTGGTTTCATGATTTTCATTTTATTTAAATAATAACATCTAAACTAGTCGAAATCACGCTCCTAGGAATATATTACTAGCATACAGAGTATCTTGCTTTTAAAGATAAAACACATTCCAAACGTATACTAATGGTCAGAGTATTAGTTATACGTGTGATGCTAACAATAAATGTGTGTCATAAAATGCACTTTTAAAGATATAATTATCCATACTTGCTGTATATCTTATTAAACGTATAGAATTTGAAGGCATCCCTAATTACGTTTTCATTACTGCTGCAGGAGACGAAATAAACACAAGGATGGTGCAACACAGAGTGATAACGAGATTGATGAAATTGATGAAATCAGAATGGGAGGCAGTAGTAATCCTGTTGAAATGGACTGTCAGAGCGGTGTGTCGATAAAAAAAGTTTAACCATATTTTCTGTTACAGGGGTATACGTTCCATAGACCTGTGGAAATTAGCATGTGCGATAACATGTTTTGTTTTCAAAAACATCCATATCATGTTTATTACCCAGCTTGAGAAATATCTCTATGATAAGACCGCTACGCTTAGAAAATTGGAAAATCAAGAAAATCTGTATCTTATTCTCTGCAAATAACGCACGTTTATAAAGAACACATTAAAAATAATACAATTGACACACTAAAATAAAATGTATATTAATAATATCATTCTTCTCAAATTCGAGTGATGCTAGGATGACTATCTTTATCATATCATGTGTTTCGAAATGGATCCATAAATAAGGATTTTGTTATAGAGTATAACCCATTTCTCAGCACAAGATGGGCTGTACATGGCGGCAAGTATTGGCTTCTGCACTGTAGCTGAATTGATAATCAGCATATAATCTGTAGCTCCAGTATGGATGAAACTGACCATGTGGAATGCGTTTATGCACTGATTATGTGTGTGTATGGGTCTATGTGAAGCAGGCAATGTTCTGGGCACCTTTGATTCCCTTCCCCAGTAATAGTGCGGGCGATGTGCACTGTCATCCCATATATAGATGTTTAGTTTCCCGATGGGATGTTGAATTATGCAGCTGCGATAAGCACCCCTATGCCCTGAGATGCATATGTGTAGGTCTACAGCTACTGTTTGCAGTGTATCCACAACAGCTTTTGTTCTGCTCATCCATCACCATACGCCTTTATGGCATAGTAGGGGTTTAGGCGTAGGGATGATAATGTCATGAATTGCTCCTGAGATGGATTTAGGTGAGCAAGAATGCGTCCAGTCATCCTCACTATTTCGTCCAAATAGGTCTAAATTCAGCGATTATGTCAAAACGTAAGGAAATGGGTCAGTGCGTTGTGGATATCCGTTAGATCCAACTGTAGGTGAGCTGATCACATGCGCTTCCAAACAGCTCTTGTCATCGTCGTCATACAGATAGACATGAGTAACACTAGATATGACTTTCCAGAAGGAGCCAGATGTAGCTGTCGACTCACTGTAAACAATCGCAGGAATTACCGTCTAATGTTAGAGTAGCAGTCGAAGCTTGATCTGACCATTTGTATGGTCAATGATTGATTCCTGAGCACACACACACACACACACACACACACACACACTCATATCGTATCCATCGCTTTAAATCCCTTGATGTATTTGTTTACTGAGACAATGCCTTCTCCTCTGTCGTCCTTTTCAATTTTTGCTAAACTTAATCTTCTCTCTGTAACCATGTTTACATAGGAGTTTTCTGAATATATGAACACTCAGGGCATCGGTCTAGATGAGACTGCAGTGCACACACTTTAGCCCTTAATTAACCTGCTGAAATGTAACGAACATTATAATATCTGTATAGAAAGATGTCCATATTCTTCTTGCTCTTTATCAAATGAATAATTGTGTACCTTTTATATTCTCTAGCGAACCCCATTCATTCTCAACCCACTCTTATCCTGTAGGAACTATAATGACCGTTACGGTTCCCTTCTCAAACAATTGTCCTCAAAATATATGAAAACAATGTTAAAATGCGTATTGTTTTGTACAAGAATTACATATCTGAGTATCTTACCGAAAATATTATGTTATCGCCGAAATAACACCAGAGTTTTCATATTAATGGTTCAGTGGTTAAATTGTCATATTAATGCTTCACATATCTGCCTCAGACAGCTGATTTAATACCGGATCCATAAATGATATTGTGAAGAAATATAACAAACTTAGTGTGAAAGCTGTAAGTGGTAAAATATAGTTAACTTTGGTAGCACTGATTTTATGACACGAGAATATCGGCTAAGACTATCAAGCTGGAAAACTAAGTAACATGTTTTAGGAGAATCAGTCTGTGATACTATCATTTTGGAAAGCTGTGGAACCGCGTATAAAATTAAAAGACATAATTCTTGTTACGAACTATATTTAAAGCAAATGTTTATCATTTATTCGTCTTGTCGTTATTTCATCTACTTAGGACCATCCAATAAAAGTAAGAAAGGTCGAGGAAGTTACTCTACAAAACCTACATCAAGCGCTACCAAACGAAATGTCGATGAGGATTCTTATGAAAACATGCAGAGCATCAGAAAAAAAGACATCAAAGTAGAGGACCTTTTTGACTTTGTACTTCAAAGGAGATCAAAATCAAACCTCTACGAGGAAGAATACAAGGTACACGTGCATCAGTTGAACAAATGTCAACAAACTTTCTTTGAAATAAGTCTTTTAGCTCTAAGTGTGTAACTTTCAGTAGAATATGTACTGCCATCACATTCGAAATACTTCATTTAGTATGTGACCATACGTTTCCAGTTCTAACCCACTACCCACTAAGTTACTTCCATCGAAATTAGGGTTTCAGGAACTATGAACAAAATCCGTCTGTTAGGTATATGACAAGGATAAATACTGTCACAGAATTAGGCGAAAATTTGAACTGATTTTTGTTGTACTTGAATTGCAAACGAAACTCACCATTTTCTTGATTTCGTCGTACACGCATTACCTGGGGTGATTAAGTGGCGTGTAACGATTTGCATGTGCCAATTTGTAATTTACATGAAATCCGAAATACTCGTTTTACGTGGTGCACGGCAAGCTCGATCTGATTTATGTTCACCTATTGAGAGTATATAAGGCGAAGGATTTCTCATTATTATTTACGGGAACTAAAATATCTAATCGAAGGATACATAACCTCGTCTTGCAAATCTCCAGCCAAAGGGGTGAGTGTTAAATTTACATTTCGTTTTATTGTGAATTTTATTCAGATTATCATTTCGTATAATGATGCTTTTATTGCAATTAAACGTGGAATATTTGGAATTACTAGTCACTTTTAGACTTTAAATACAATATCGTAATCTACGGCTTAGATTATTTTTGAGACAACTATTATTAGTCTGGTTTGTTTATTATAGCTGATTCCGGAGATCTAATAACATCGTTGATTCCGTAGATCTGATAACATCTGACAATAGCTGTCACCGTTTGATTCCGTCGTTGATTCCGTCGTTGATTCCGTCGTTGATACCGTAGAAGTACATCACTGATAGCGCATCTAATAACATCGTTGATACCGTCTCTGATACCGTAGCTGCTAACGTAGTTGTTACAATGTATCTGATACCGTAGCTGCTAATAACATCGTTGATACCGTAGCTGCTAATAACATCGTTGATACCGTAGCTGTTAACACATCTGATACCATCTTTTGATAAACGTCTTTGATATCGTCTGATTTGTTGTGGGACATCTATTGTTTGTTCTGGAACATCTCTGTATAAATATCTGAATGTGCTTGTGCCGTTAATTTGTGCAAACGGAATTGAAGTATCTGTCTGTGTGTCGAACTGTCTGTTCGTCAACATCTGTGTAACATGTAAATATCCGGAAAGCTAGAAGTCCGAGTGTCGGAGCTGTCTTAGAGTTGTAAAACGTCCGGGTCGACATCTAGGGTAGTGAGGAACCGTTGGTTCTGGTAGATGTTGTATGCTGTCTGAACGTATAACTGTGGTGGATCCGTGTAGGGAAACGTCCGATAATAGTATTGGTCAACCCTCGGTTCTCGGGGAAACTGGGAGACGATTCAACTGTTGCTGAATCGTGCGGTTATACAGGGGAGACACATAGGTGTATTGAAATTGTAATATAATTTAATACATTGTTGTATTTGCATGCTTATGTCAGATCGCAATAATATTTCAAGTGATCACATAGATATCAATAAAAGCTAGCAACTTGATTGAATACAAGTATATGATCGTGCTAGTTATCGCAATCCATCGTGCGATAGATAGTTTGTCGTTTGTGTTTATTTTTTTTCGTAAATCATACTTGCATTTATTTAACTTTCGTAAAGGATTCTTGGATCTGTGTATAATCCAAGAGATCCCTTTACATTTGTGATTCCTTTTGTATTGTTATTTAATTTGTTCATGTATTGTGAATGGTTGTGAGTTTAATTGTGGGTTGAGTGCATGAATTATTGTGTTGTTACATCTGTATTTTTTTCATTTATAATTTATTACATAAATTTATATTTTCTTTCACAAATTGTGTTTGTATTGTTCATTTAATCCACCCTCCTCTCGGTAACAATTCTGTTACAATGGTGTCAGAAGTGGGATGGTTGGATTAAGTGAACTGTCAATCATTTTTGTGAAGGTATATATTTAATGTTTATATTTGAGCGTGACCTTCTGTTAAGATAATACTCTAGTTGGAGTTTATTTTTGTTTAGTTTACCTAGGTCCGTGTGTCCAGTATAAACGTGTTTAAAGTATTGGTTTGGTTATATATCTATATTCATATTACAATTGTCATGTCATCCCTTAAGGACTTGGTTGCCTTAGGCAAAGAATTCGGTTATGAAGGCGAAAGTTTAAGGAAATTTATTCAAGAAGAACAAGCCCGGGAAAGGGAAGAAAGGGCAAGGTCAAGGGAATTAGAAAGGGAATCCGAAGATAGGAAATGGGCCTTTGAGAGGGAAAAGATAGAATTAGAGAAAGGGAAGATAGAATTAGAGAAGCAGGCCGAAAAGGATAGGATAGGATGGGAAATGGAAGCGGAGCAAAAGCGAATAGAGTTAGATGAAAAATCAAAGCAACGGGATCATGAGCGTAAGGTAGAATTAGCGACATCTGGAAGAGAACACGATTCTGCCTTTAGCAAATTAAGGGGCCCCAAATTACCTCCCTTTGACGATGGAAAAGATAACATAGATAGTTATCTTCATCGGTTTGAGCGGTATGCCGAAAACCAGAAGTGGAGTCAAAATGACTGGGCGCTGCATCTGAGTGCTTTATTAAAAGGTAAAGCACTGGATGTATACTCGCGACTTCCTAGGGACGATGTGTTTAAGTACGACGTCCTAAAGGAAGCACTTCTCAAAAGGTACGAGCTCACTGAACAAGGTTTTCGAAAAAAGTTCAGGTATAGCAAGCCCGATAAGGGAGAAACCTTTGGTCAGTTCACCGTCAGAATTGCGAACTATTTTGAGCGGTGGATTGAATGCGGCAAAGCGGTGAAAACGTTTGAAGGGTTGACTGATTTCTTGCTCAGAGATCAATTATTTAATACAGTTGGGCGAGAATTAGATCAATTTCTGAAGGAGAAAGTCTTCACAAACGTAAAAGATATGGCTAAGCAAGCCGATTTATTTGCCGAAGCTCATGGGGGAACCCAGAACGTGGTTTTAAAAGATTTTAAGTCTGGAAACCAGTCTGTAAGACCTATGTCTAGGGAGCCTGTAAAATCAGCTGAGGTAAAAAGGTCAGTTGGGAATCCAGTTTTTCAGCGTGTGCGGTGTTTCTTGTGTAATGCATTGGGTCATGTTCAAAAAGACTGTCCTAAAAGAAAGGCACTTATACATAAGGTAGCAGTGGCTATACAAAGTAAAGGTATATCCGATAACAACGTACATGTAGAACCTTGTATTCATTCACTTGGCACGTGTTTATTTCCTGAAGCGCGTGTACCAACCGCGAGAGGGTTTGTCAACGGTCGAGAAGTCGTGGTATTGCGTGACACTGGTTGTACGGGCGTAGTGATCAAACGTAGTCTCGTGCAGGATAACCAAATGCTCGGGTGGGAATCCCCATGTATGTTACTTGATCAGACGATGGGTCGCATTCCCGTAGCAAGGATCACAGTAAAAACACCTTTCTTAACGGGAACTGTTGATGCCCTTTGTATGGACAATCCTATTTACGATCTGACGATCGGTAATGTTGAAGGTTCCCGTCTTCCAACCATGGCCGATTTTAAAATACCTTTGGCCCAGGCAGTCGAAACGCGAGCGCAAACACGGCGAGAGAAATCCGCGTTTCATAAATTAATAGTCCCTGAATCGATTTCAGGAATTTCCCGTGATGATTTCAAACAAGAGCAAGAACGTGATGAATCCATCAGAACAATTGTTGAGAAAATCACGTCCGGCGCGATTAAACATTGCAAGCGTGGGGGTAGCTCTAGATTCGTACGCAAGAACGGATTAATTCATAGGGAGTTTAGCGCTCGGGAGGGTAAGAAGTATTGGCAAGTGGTCGTACCCCAGAGATATAGATCTCAAGTACTTAGGGTGGCGCATGAGTCAAGCATGGCAGGACACCTAGGTAAGGCTAAGACCACTAGCAGGGTAGTCGCTGAATTCTACTGGCCCGGTGTTAATGGCGATGTCACACGGTTCTGTAGGTCGTGCGACGTATGTCAGAAAACCGTTTGTAAGGGAAGGGTCACAAGGGTGCCCTTAGGACAAATGCCATTAATAGATACACCGTTTAAAAGAGTGGCAGTAGATATTGTAGGACCAATACACCCGGTTACCGAAAGAAAGAATCGGTACATACTTACTCTGGTTGATTACGCAACCAGATACCCCGAAGCCGTAGCGTTACCAACTATTGAAACGGAAAGGGTAGCTGAAGCATTAGTTGATATCTTCAGTAGGGTAGGGGTGCCAGAGGAAATCCTCACTGATTGTGGTGCCCAATTCACCTCTGACCTCATGAGTGAAATAAGTAGGCTGTTATCCATCAAACAGCTAAACACTACCCCATACCATCCGATGTGCAATGGACTGGTAGAGAAGTTTAATGGTACCCTGAAAAGCATGCTGAGGAAGATGTGCGCGGAACGTCCACAAGACTGGGACCGTTATTTAAACGCTGTTCTGTTCGCGTACCGTGAAGTACCGCAGGAAAGTTTAGGGTTCTCGCCCTTTGAACTGTTGTATGGTAGAACAGTTCGAGGCCCGATGCGGATACTACGCGAACTATGGACTGGTGATGTCGCGAACGAGGAAATAAAAACGACTTACCAGTACGTGTTAGATCTAAGAAACAAACTTGAGAGTACATGCCAGATGGCACGTGACGAATTGATTAAATCGGGGCGCAGATATGCCAAGTATTACAACCGCAGAGCGCGTAATAGGAAATTTCTTGTGGGAGATCAGGTGCTATTGCTTCTTCCAACGAGTTCGAATAAGTTATTAGTCCAGTGGAAAGGTCCATATGAAGTTAAAGAAGTAAAAGGTGACATGGACTATAAAATTGACATGGACGGTAATGTAAAGACATTCCATGCTAACATGCTCAAGTTGTATATCAAGAGACAAAGCGACAATGTCAATAAGGGGAGTTGAAAATATAGGCGCAGACTACTTGAGTAGGGCATGATGGGAAATTTGTATGAATTTGCCCAGTAATAAAATCCAGTTTGTAGTATAACCAGTGTAAATGTTGTAAGATATCATCAGTAGTTATTTTTCTTCTATTCTGTGTTAGTTTTAAAAATGTGTACATTTTTATTCTTAGGGGGGAGGTATTGTCACAGAATTAGGCGAAAATTTGAACTGATTTTTGTTGTACTTGAATTGCAAACGAAACTCACCATTTTCTTGATTTCGTCGTACACGCATTACCTGGGGTGATTAAGTGGCGTGTAACGATTTGCATGTGCCAATTTGTAATTTACATGAAATCCGAAATACTCGTTTTACGTGGTGCACGGCAAGCTCGATGTGATTTATGTTCACCTATTGAGAGTATATAAGGCGAAGGATTTCTCATTATTATTTACGGGAACTAAAATATCTAATCGAAGGATACATAACCTCGTCTTGCAAATCTCCAGCCAAAGGGGTGAATGTTAAATTTACATTTCGTTTTATTGTGAATTTTATTCAGATTATCATTTCGTATAATGATGCTTTTATTGCAATTAAACGTGGAATATTTGGAATTACTAGTCACTTTTAGACTTTAAATACAATATCGTAATCTACGGCTTAGATTATTTTTGAGACAACTATTATTAGTCTGGTTTGTTTCTTATAGCTGATTCCGGAGATCTAATAACATCGTTGATTCCGTAGATCTGATAACATCTGACAATAGCTGTCACCGTTTGATTCCGTCGTTGATTCCGTCGTTGATTCCGTCGTTGATACCGTAGAAGTACATCACTGATAGCGCATCTAATAACATCGTTGATACCGTCTCTGATACCGTAGCTGCTAACGTAGTTGTTACAATGTATCTGATACCGTAGCTGCTAATAACATCGTTGATACCGTAGCTGCTAATAACATCGTTGATACCGTAGCTGTTAACACATCTGATACCATCTTTTGATAAACGTCTTTGATATCGTCTGATTTGTTGTGGGACATCTATTGTTTGTTCTGGAACATCTCTGTATAAATATCTGAATGTGCTTGTGCCGTTAATTTGTGCAAACGGAATTGAAGTATCTGTCTGTGTGTCGAACTGTCTGTTCGTCAACATCTGTGTAACATGTAAATATCCGGAAAGCTAGAAGTCCGAGTGTCGGAGCTGTCTTAGAGTTGTAAAACGTCCGGGTCGACATCTAGGGTAGTGAGGAACCGTTGGTTCTGGTAGATGTTGTATGCTGTCTGAACGTATAACTGTGGTGGATCCGTGTAGGGAAACGTCCGATAATAGTATTGGTCAACCCTCGGTTCTCGGGGAAACTGGGAGACGATTCAACTGTTGCTGAATCGTGCGGTTATACAGGGGAGACACATAGGTGTATTGAAATTGTAATATAATTTAATACATTGTTGTATTTGCATGCTTATGTCAGATCGCAATAATATTTCAAGTGATCACATAGATATCAATAAAAGCTAGCAGCTTGATTGAATACAAGTATATGATGGTGCGAGTTATCGCAATCCATCGTGCGATAGATAGTTTGTCGTTTGTGTTTATTTTTTTTCGTAAATCATACTTGCATTTATTTAACTTTCGTAAAGGATTCTTGGATCTGTGTATAATCCAAGAGATCCCTTTACATTTGTGATTCCTTTTGTATTGTTATTTAATTTGTTCATGTATTGTGAATGGTTGTGAGTTTAATTGTGGGTTGAGTGCATGAATTATTGTGTTGTTACATCTGTATTTTTTTCATTTATAATTTATTACATAAATTTATATTTTCTTTCACAAATTGTGTTTGTATTGTTCATTTAATCCACCCTCCTCTCGGTAACAATTCTGTTACAAACAATAGATGTCCCACAAAGTAAAGAAAGATTAACTATGTTTCACTTTCCCATTGACTGTGACACCTAAGAGATATTTTAAGCCAGGAAGATTGAGAATAGGATAAATGTGTAGACAAGGGTCTATGGATGGAGTCCTTGATATAGGTCCATTGGACGAAGCCTCCTTAAGGTTCTGAATTTCAAGAGTCTCCAGGGCATACTTTCGCCATTAAACAGTACAAACGTACTATAAGGAGCTATTTGGTTGTTTTTGTATGGTATTGGGGGGGGGGGGAGTCTACCAACTCCCCAATCCGCCCCTGAGTTATATGCCTGACTGTATGATAGCTTGGTCCTGCTTTCAAAATCCTGTCTATAATCAAGAAGATCCGTTTCTAACTTATAAGACATGTATATGATGGAGACTGCGTTGATATACTCAACTTTGACACATTTAATACTTGTTTTATTTGTTTAAAGCTACCACGTCTTACAAATCTAATCGCTTATATAATGTCAGAGTGGAGGGTATACTATTAGTGCTGTACATGCAGTATCATATAGCACAAACTAACAACAACGATGGTACAAGCCTGCATCGTTATGTGGGTTTTTATCCTATATCGTTGCTATTTTCGCTCTTCATCAAATTCATTATCGTCATTTGTCAAACGTTTTATTTCTCCTAAAGTGTAGATGTGGAAAAGAAAAACGAGGTACAGTTATAAATGGTTAAAGTATATTATGATCCACTTTATTTCTAAATTGATTTTTTTTCCCAAGTCGTTTCAGACTATTGTTTTACATATTTATATTCGGACTTTACTATAGCAATAAAACACATTATACTGAATGTCTGATAAATCAAATTGTGTATTATTAATGACGTTTAAAACATAAAATGTTCTAATATCCCTGCAATCAATATGTGACTGTATAATGCCCCTGATACAATGTAATTACTCGTGTTCTAATACCCCTGCGAACTTTGTATGGCAACTCAGCATGATCTAATGTCATTGCATACAGTGTTTAATTACTCAACATGTTCTATAGCCCCTACATACAGTGTTTAATTACTCGACATGTTCTATAGCCCCTACATACACTGTATAATTACTCGACATGTTATAATGCCCCTATATACAGTGTGCAACTACTCGACATGTTATAATGCCCCTACATAGTGTGTAATTGCTAAATATATTATATAGCCCCTACATACAGTGTGTAATTAACCGATATGTTCAACTGCCAGTGCATAGAGTATGTAATAACTAAGTCATCATAAGAATATCTTGTAAATATTTCAGCAATCTGCAATAAGTGTGATCAAGTCAAAAGATGTTGCCATGCAAGCAGAAAACAAAAACAAAAATCGATATAAAGGCATGTTGCCTTGTAAGTATATTATGTTTTCTCTGTCAGATAGTTGCATTTGCTGTCGTAATGGTTATGTTATTGCTGCTATCTTTTAGTAGTAGTAGTAGTTGTTGTTGTTTTAGTAATAGTAGTAGTGAATATAGAGAACTTGTACTGATAAATGATGTGTATTGTATGGAGCATGTGTTTAACGCATGACTAACATCAATCCAACGTTTTCTACATAGTGATTCCACGTTCCTACTATTAGTGTTGTTTATATTATATTAAAGTATGTCTTTGATAATCTGCATCATCTACAGATGATGACAACAGAGTTAAACTCCACGTTTGGGATGCTGATATGGAGACTGACTACATAAATGCTAGCTACATCGACGTAAGTTCTATGACATTTACAATAATGGTCACACATTCCTCGCTTTTTCATTTTAAATAAACCAGGCCCTTAAATCAATCACTAAACTATTATGTTATCTATATCTGAAGATAGGTAAAACATAAATAAGAGAAATATCTTCCTCTGTTGAACTCTTATGATAAATTATACTATTTAATTGTTCAGATATTATTAATTGAAGAAAAGTATATAGACGTCCATTCAAGTGCATCTGGATTTTACTGTTACCAGCATCGTTATATGTACATTACTGAATCTATGTAAACAACTTATATTTCAATTAGACATAAAACAACCATAAGCCGTGAATAGTTTGACTCCGATAAAATTACTGTATATATATATATATATATATATTCAATTTCTAGTTTGCTAATTTCATTTCTCTTAGTTTTAACTTCTGCTGTTACATATCGTTTTCAGGGATTCAGTGGGCGACAAGCATATGTTGCTGCGCAAGGTCAGTCAAGCTTATTATCGTCCATTCGAACTTTTCTACCATTGTGAAATATACTAACGGGCTTACGCATGAAGAAATTTATATAATTCCTCGTTTAAATAGAAGAGCTGAAATTTCTATAAACATCTTTAGAAAGAGAAAACTTAACAACATCACCTTACTGCACATGGCGACATTTCTATTATTTCAACAGAGTGACATTATGCTTCCAAAAATAATAGTCGGGCAATATGGGCAATACAATTACGACCAGCGTCTTACGACCAGCGTCTTAGACGTATTGGGCGACAAAATGCCACAAGGAAAAAAGCTACGGAAAAAACAATAATCTTTCTTTACATGCACAGACACGCAATGCTTGATGCATATCACCATTATACCACAGCTTTGGTATTTCAGCAAATAGGTGTAACTTTCCTTGTGTTATAAAACTGGCATCAAGACCTTATGCCGAAATACATTGAGCTTATTATTTTGACAACTAGTAACCATGTTTTAAAAAGTAAATGCTGCAGCAGTTTGCGGTGAAACTATTTAGAATATATGCAAAGTGGTATTCGGTGTGTCATAGACTTTATTTCCTCGACGTTGTATTGAATCTAATTATCCTGAAGGATAAACTTAATTTCATATTTGACTCATTCAATATTAGCTTCAAATGCAGGAGACCAAATTGATACATATTTCCTAATTAATAACATATGCTCGTTATTGTTGTTATCATTGGCACTATGTTTTCCTCTTGACAGAAAATTACATTGTTGAGACTCTTGTTAATTCAATTACTAAAAAGAGCAGTTTACGAAAGTTCGTTTATATATACCACCTTCACAAATGTGTACGTTTAATAACATTTCGTATCGTTTCAGCGTCGCGTCTTTATTCATCCATTGAATTTTTCTCTCTATAATCTGATATGTTCTAAAAGTGTCCTGCAAATAGGTTCTGTATTTTTGCACATAAAAAGTTTGCATTGACAAGCCTAGAAGCAATTATACAAATAGGGTAATAATTAGTACTGGTTTTCCAAAAGCTCTTCCCAAATTGGTGGCTTACTACAACGCATCACATGCTATACCAATACGGATTAAATTACTGCACATTTCCAGCATTATCGTGAAAAGACGTTTGAAAAATAGGTGTCATTTTTTTAACAATACATAACTTTTACTTTCACAACATCTCTAGAACATTCTCATTTGACCAAGTTCAGACTATATTCTTAAAATAATTTTAAAACAATAAGATGATACGTTTTTGAATTATAATTCTCGCATTATGTCTGTCAAAGTCTCACATTTACTGTTTTTTTTATTTGAAAACAGAATGCCCTTTTTCCTTTTCAGGATTCAATTTTCAGCTTTGGTTTACTTTGTTGGGGTAGTACACTCGTCTTTGGTGGTAGGGGTCTTTTCCTTACCATGCAGGTTTGAGGATCTCTTCAGCTTTTTCATGACATTGGAACATAGCTTCAGACCTTCCTAAATTAAAATTTCTCATTTTTCACTTTCCACGCCCTAATACCCTGTACATCACCAGCGATTCACGATTTACCGGTACACCATCCCAATTATTGTAACTAATATATTTTGTGTTTATGTGTCTGTATTTCTTTGTATTCACACCAAAGCCTATATATATATATATATATATATATATATATATATATATATATATATATATATATATATATATATATATCCCTACAGTTTGCAATGTGTAACTCCATGCATCTATCAATTTATGAGCCCATATATTTGCTCTGGTAATGTTAAATTCTTCCCAAAATGTTCTATCCTAAAAACAAAGTTACCCTGATAAATAGTATGAAATTGTTTATCACTATTAGTGTTTCTTCCATAAGAGCACTCTAATGTACTTCAGAATTGTTTACCTATTTAAATAGTCGTTGCAAACAAATTAGATTTTTATCAAAGTACGAGCGCTAGATCGGACTCGCAATGACTTAGCCCAATTACGATAGGATAGCAACTCAGATAGAAAACGGAAGAGGCAGGGAGATCTGATATCTCTCAAAATCTTAAACAACATTTTTTATAAATGTAGCTTTTGCTCAACCTCCAAGTGCTTTTCTTCCAGCTCGTTAATGCTTTGTGAATATGAGATTTGTAAATCATGAGTTTACAGTATTTTGGCATGGACAATATAATCTGAAATGTATTGCACAACCATGCTTTGTTGTTTCCTGACAGTGATATAGATAGGAAACAAGCTGGGCACAAAAATGTCAGTTCCGTTTAAGTTAAGAGATCAAAGCTGCAAGTAATGGACTTTACGGAGGAATATCTTCGGAGTAGGAAACAAAATTGGGCGAAAATTGAAATTCTTCCTTGAATTTGTAACAAGAATGATAGATTCGACGCACAACAATAAAGTACATGCACTTTGCAGTTTACAAACTCAAACAGAAAATGTCACAACCTTACAAGACAAGAGAAGCTGTGTTGCTTCATGTATGATACTATTTAATTGGATAACATTCTTGTATATATGTTAGCACTCTTAACCTGTTTGCTGGTTAGGATGTGTGGATGGTAGTTTGTCAAGCGGCGAATTGGTTAGTAAGCATCCGTGTTAGAAAACAAATATAGTTTTAATTAGCCGTTATATTTGACGCATAATCTCAATTATTGTTTAAAATTTCTTGAAACAATGGTAAGTGTAGTACTTTGCCATTGTTGACATAATATATGTTATTACCTAAAACAAACCTATGTAGAGCAACAAGGGAACTGTAATGATTTTCGTACACTTACATTCTTTTTTTGTGATCATATTACCATTCATAAATTCCCTTTGTTGCCATAGGGTCATTGTGCATGTGCGCGCGCGCGCGAGTGTGTGTGTGTGTTATTAGGGTTTTTACGTATAATTAATGATCTGAATCATATTGCTACTATGTCTGCAGTTTGGCCGTTTATAGTGATGTCTAGCACTGGGGCATCATGCCGCTGACATGTAGTAATGTCTAGCACTGATGCATCATGCCGTAGACATGTGATATCATGCCACCACCCATTTAGATTATCCTTATTGCTAGAATTATTTTTAAAAACCTTTGGTATGAATCGGCCAGAATTCGCATCGGAAGCGCACGCTCTGAGCAATTGTGCCACCTAAACGGTTTCAAGATGTAAACAGTATTAATTCGCACTGTCACCACAGTTGTTTTTGCTGCTATATAGCCGCACTGTGCCACGTCTGTTTCACTTTAAATCACATGTATAAATGAACTCAAATTCTATAATGATTATTGACAAATCGGATCCATTTCTAATTGTAAATCGATTTAAAATACAGTCTAGTCTAGATTTGAAACTACCCAAAATTTAGAATACTTTATACTTGTTTCAAGTCAAATATTTTTTTTTTACATTTAAAAAAAAACACATAGTGACTAATTAATTATTTGATTTGTTATGTGCAATAAATATGTATAGGTCCCATGGAAAATACCTTGAATGATTTTTGGAGGATGATTTGGCAGTTGAAGACAAAGAAGATTGTAATGTTGACCAACCTGACTGAAGGAAGTGGCGTGAGTATCATGAAAACGATATTATCTCTTATGTTAACATTTATCTTCCTCATATATTTAATGTAGTGTATTTAAATGTTTTAAGTGATTTCTGACTTTGATTTGTTTTAATTCCTCAATGTAAGGTCTTCTTTTTATATTTGTGTGCCCTCGTTCATCTTTTATTGTGTTTTGGTTATCTCTTATGAATTTTTTCAATTGTCATTGCTTTATTATTATTATTTTTATTATTATTATTATTTTTTTTATAAGTTAAACATCTTTAGATACCCATATTAGTTTTCACAGAGAGAGAGAGAGAGAGAGAGAGAGAGAGAGAGAGAGAGAAGTTAAAGATTTTCATAAATATATTCCAGCTTACTAGAATGTTTTGTAATGTTCCAGCGTAAATGCATGCAGTACTGGCCTGATGAAGGAGAAGTGAATTTCGGGAAGATCAATGTCCATCTTGTTCAGACAGATCAGTTTTCAGATTTCACCATTCGGAAAATGAAAATTAAAATGGTACTCTTTCAGCAAATGAAATGTCAGTATGAATTGTATAGAACAGAATATGCCATCTAAACATTAGTTCTTTGGTAAATATACACAATTTATGGAAGAATACTGTTTACATCTTGAAAAGCAAAGCTCTTTGGTAAATATATCGATTGGCAAGTTCTTCAGATTCAACATAATCTTCCCTTCTACACACAAATAAACAGACGTTTGAAAAGACAACTAGTATGGTCGAATAACCAATGACACAGTCACCAGTTTTAAAAAATCCAAACATTAAGAGTCGCAAAATTTGAGCTGTATGATCAAGTTGAAAGATGTATTAAAAGAAATATGTTTCATTAGGCATTGCATACACAGTTAGTTCTGCTACATGTCTCTTTAGGTTACACCGAAATCTCACTTTTCATGTGCTGTTTCCAATTCAACATATTGTAGCTGGTAATATACCTTAAAAAGTTGTTGTAAGTGACTATACATTTACGAGGCCTTATACCGTATATAATTCAGATATTTCATTAACTGTATTTGATATTTATTGTATATTTTTTGTATAATATAACACTAAAAATGCAACAGATAATATAATATGTATATAAGATATTTTAATGTATCCTGTTTACAAGCCGCTTGGTTATTTTTATATTCCGCTGTACAACATTTATACGATTTTAAAACATCTCTAATAAACGTATACAAAACGATTACTTTATAAATCAAATTAGATATATAACGTATGCACGTTGTCATGCAAACGTTCTACTATTATTGTTAAGTTTACAAAATAACGTATAACATTGAAAATATATATTGTACATGTAAATCGTGTAAGATAACATGGCTTTGTTAATAATAGAAAATTAAATCATGTCAAATCAATAACTCCAGCCTCGAGATTATTATTTAATCTAATACTCATATACAACTTAATAAATCTGTACATTTGAGTATTACCATCTCAAAGTAATAAATATTTTCTTTCAGTAATTACCTTATCATAGTAATAATACCGAGTACAATCCAGTAATTAATATCTCAAAGTAATAAATGATTACATATCAGTAATTATCTTCTCGAAGTATTAATGCAGAGCACAATCCAGTAATTACTATCTCAAAGTAGTAAATGATTACATTTTAGTCATTACCATCAAAAAGTAATAATACCGAGTACAATCCAGTAATTACTATCTCAAAGTAATAAATATTTCCATTCAGTAATTACCTTATCATAGTAATAATACCGAGTACAATCCAGTAATTAATATCTCAAAGTAATAAATGATTACATATTAGTAATTATCTTCTCGGAGTATTAATGCAGAGCACAATCCAGTAATTACTATCTCAAAGTAGTAAATGATTACATTTTAGTCATTACCATCAAAAAGTAATAATACCGAGTACAATCCAGTAATTACTATCTCAAAGTAATAAATATTTCCATTCAGTAATTACCTTATCATAGTAATAATACCGAGTACAATCCAGTAATTAATATCTCAAAGTAATAAATGATTACATATCAGTAATTACCTTCTCGAAGTATTAATGCAGAGCACAATCCAGTAATTACTATCTCAAAGTAGTAAATGATTACATTTTAGTCATTACCATCAAAAAGTAATAATACCGAGTACAATCCAGTAATTTCTATCTCAAAGTAATAAATTATTACATTTCAGTAATTACATCCTTTCTCGAGGATACAAATTGTTGCATATAGTAGTTTTATTATAATCATAGAATAACGACCTTAAAGATGAGAAAAGCCGGATGATAAAGCAATTTCATTTCACGACATGGCCGGATAAAAGTGTGCCTCGATATTGTTCCTCCATAGTCCACTTCCGGCACAAAATACATACTACAGAAGTAGAAGAAAAATGCAACGGGCCTTTAGTTGTCCACTGCAGGTAATGTTGAATACTTCTCATAGGTTACGATTTTAAATGAAATACTATTAATGCAACATATAGATAAGAAAGGAAAATAAATTTAAACATAACACGAAAGTTTTGATTTGCAACGTCAACTCTTTGGCACATGATAAGTGGTATGTCAATAATAATAATACTAATAATAATAATAATAATAATAATAATAGCAACAACTAACATCATTGGTCTGCTTGCGAATTTCGTTTGACGGTCAGATTGATTAAAAGATTCAAGACACATTAATATACATGTACGTTCTGACTATATATATGTGTGTGTGTGTGTGTGTGTGTGTGTGTGTGTGTGTTTAAGGTATCGGTCGTCTATATTTGCCACCAATATCCACAGCGAAAGTATACGAAGAAACAGCAACGCTCTTTAACTGTTTTACCATGTTTTCTTCCATACATTAAAAGAGTAAATTGATTTGCACCACAAAAACTTAACAAAATTACTTACTCACATTATCATATAGCGCCGGTGTCGGAAGGACAGGGACTTTCATTGCTATAGATTATCTGGTTGACCAGGCGGAAGCTCAAGGAAATGTTAATGTGACCTCCTGTTTGGAATCCCTGCGAAATCAGCGTGTTTTGATGATTCAAACGTTGGTACGTTGCTCCCCGACACCACCACCATGTATTCCTGATTACAGCTAGTTTGGCTCAACGTCTGTATCTTTCATTTGTATTAGTGTACTATAATAATTAATGTCTTAGTATTTGTCAAATATTTTGATTAAAACGGTAATAAGATGTCTTTTGAGTTCTGTGTGGGTTGATTCTCTTCTATTCCGTTCATTTTGGATGTTTACTACGCTATCGTTATTAAAAAAGTATTAATGAAAGATTTTTTTGGATAGGTATCGGTTGTCTTCGTTAAAATATAGGTAGATATCACTTTAACCATCATTTTTTAAACGAACATTATAGAGAAACTAAATTATCTTTATTGACAATTCAAATTCAGACTTTGTTATTCTTTGTTATTGCTATACGTTTACATCAGTAAGACCGACATTAATAATAAAATCCCAAATAACGTTCATATAAATAAAATAAATCATTGATAATATACATATACAATTAAAAAAATCAAAATGCACCACAAAAAAAAGATTAAGATTATTAAGGTAATATCATGTCATAAGCAGATACTATCTTGTACAATTCAATTTATTACATATTCATCCTTTTTTTATTTCATCTTTACTTATTAATCGTCTGTTTCATTCCTTATTTAATGAAGTAAAATAGGTAATCAATACGATTAGACATCTACTAAAAGCATCTATCGCTTTATCAATATGAACTGAATGACTCAAATGTATCCACAACAAATGCTTACAGGATCAGTTCATATTTGTCCACGAGGTTTTGGTAGAGGCACTCACGTGTACTACATCTGCAGTGTCAACTCGAGACTTTCACGAGGAGTATCGCAAGTTGCTGACAAGAGAACCCAAACAGAAAAGGACATTTCTTGAGCTGGCATTTGAGGTATCTAAACTTGGCAGTTTTAATAACATCCAAATATACAGTCAAACGTTTTCAAACAGTCATCTATATGTAATAAACCAAAATTACATTGGAAGCAAGGTGATTGCGTAACACGCATTCAGCTCTTCTATAACGGGATGCAACGGAACCGGCAAAACTAATTGCTGAAATTATGTTTTTCTCTTAAAAGAGGCTACTGTTAAGGTGGTTCTAGCTTTATTAGTATAATTTATTTCAAAAAGTTTAGCAAAATATTTCCCAGATCTGCAAATACGACTCTCCGGAGTGGAAAATTGTATTTAAACCTGAAATTAAAGTTGTCTTCAATGGCATTAATGTTGAGACAAAGCCTGACAAACATATTAAACAGGGGAATGAATCTACAAATCTGTACATCTGATTAGCACGTCAAAACACTTCAATATTTCTTCGCCTGGTTGACATTATCTTAACATTTATAGCCCACAATTTAAATTGGACTACCACAAGAAGAAGATGAGAACGAAAATGCCATTGCATTCGTTAAAACCGTTTTTTTTTTTTCATTTACTAATCCGAAGCCAAGTGTAAAGATTGATGTTTTAATGCGGAACGTAAAATGTTTCTTGTAGCTGTCCGTTGCCAATAAGTGAACAGTTCTTAAAATTGAGAATCAAACTTTATTGACTTGTTCCAGACATAAACATGTAAAAGGTCATTATATTTTAGTGGTTGTGTCAGAGACAAAACAATTACTGGAATCGTAATAGGTGTGTATGCGTACATTGATTACACGGAGACAATGCAGTGTAGACTTTCAGAAAATGTGACGTATTGCCACAACTCAATTAACGTTTCAGTTCACAAAAAGACGTTACCTACCATGTTAGGCATTTTTAACAGACAAACCAATGTCTAGATAAACTCGATTTCCTCTGTATCTTTCATACATTTTACATAGTCATACGAATGATTGTTTATACTCAACGGCTATACTTTTAAGAATATTTTATCAAATATTATAAAATCAGTGGTATTTTTTAATTGATTTCAAGGTAAATAATTTTTACCTTTGAATATTTAGAGCGAATACACAATCCAAACATTCTTGAAAATTCAAACCTTTCATTTTCACTAATATTTTATCCACAAAGCAGCTATATTCTATTTATTATTAGTTTACTGTTATCAGCTGATCTCAATCATGGTTAATTGAGTATGTGAGTGAAAAACAATTTATACGAATGAGTTTTGAGCCTGCGGAATGTTGTTATATGCATAAATGAAAATGATTACTTAGTATTCCAGCCTGGACAGTCTCAATGGTAAGAAAAGTTTTTAAGATTTCTTCCTTCTTTTCTGAATATGCTAGGCTTTTTATACTCATTTTCAACTTTTTATTAAATGCAACGTTCTATGGACTCTCGTTTGGATTTAGCAATCATATTTGGCGGATATATTGGATTTAGCAATCATATTTGGGGAATATAGTAAGTTTCTGTATGAAAAGATGGATTGCTATTTATGTTGCTCTAATTATGTAAACAATATCATGTGACTGTCGTAGCTACTCGGGTTATGCAGCAAGTCTGTCACCTTCATATTTTGCTAAGTACGAGAGAATAAGTATGAGAGAGTTTTCTTCTGTTTCATAATTTTAAATTCATAAAAAGTTGGGTTTTTTACCAGAAATTACAAAACCTTAATCCAGAAACTGACGAGAATACATATGCGATCGCCAAAGAATTGGGCAACAGAGATAAAAATAGATACTGCAATATCCTTCCTGGTACGTACCTCATCTTTCAGAAACTTAAATAATTTATGAAAAACTATTCTAAAGATTAAATGCTTGGACTTTATTTAATAAGTATTTTTGTTTTCTTCTCCAAACTATTGCATCCGTTTTCAAATCAGAATATTACGAAATAGATTGTATGCTTTTATATTGTAATACTCAATCGAGTGAATCAAATAACACCTGCACGAGTCTGACTTGAAGTCGATGGTTCTTTAATTTTAATCGACGGCAAGACAACACTCGCTGTAAGCAGAAGGATTCTAATTCCACAAATAATTTTCCTCAAATCAATGGACAGGCACGCATTTATGAGACCCTAATTTCTTGTTATTTCTTGCTGCACATTCGTAGAACCTATCAGGACGTCTACCCAAGCCGTAAATCGCTACTTCACTTCATTCGCCACAAAACATGACCCTAACGTCCAAACAACTAATTATTCATATTTCAAGCTACTAAATTATTATAAATGGATATATATCAGCAGCAGAGAGGGTGAACCATACAACGTTCTGAGCGTCGATTCGGAAATATGAGGCTTCTACCAAATAGTGAAAAAAAGGCGTCTATTCGATAAAATAAGATTTCCTTACATACGCCATTTTGGTTGTCGTTCACCCTCTCTGCTGCTGCAGGTTAACAAAAATAATAAATGATTTTAACCGAATATTTGATCAAGTCCTATTACTTTACAAATAGACTAATCGTTAACACCTCATCCTGCAGATCAATCAAATTATTTGACTGGTCAGTGAGTTTAAATTAATTCTCGTTAACGAATTATTATGGCATCGCATATAGACAGGATTAACTGGGTTTTCAATAATTAGGAATCCTGGAGGAGCTGTTGGTGCAAACAAATAAAGAATATATCCTTGCTGAGCTTGATTTGATTGCTCTAGATTAATTTGATAGCTTCCTTCAATTTCATCACATACTAAATTGAGCGCAATCACTGCTGAAATATTTACATTGTGCAGGGCAATATGCCTACCGCCGCCATCTGGGTCATTATTATGTTTGAGGATAATTGAATCTTGTACTTGTAGCGCCTTGATAACATTTCTAACAGATTCTTTTAGTTCCTCAGCGTTATATCCGGGAAACTTGAAATTACGCAGGTCGGCTTCTGTGATATTGTAATCGGTTAGGAATCGTTGTTTATTGTCACTGTTGTCATTAATTATTGTTTGAATAATTCGTTCGTTGATATATTCCATATCAGATACAAGCTGATTTAATATTTCAACGTGTTTTCGCGATTTTGTTTGCCGTAGTTGTTCTAGTTGTGCTTGTTGTAATTGATTAATTTCATTAAAATAACCAGTGATGTCAGTTAGCGTAAATGAAATAGTAACAGTTGACTCATCTGTTCTTTTAATGATAAAATCCCATTGCAACGTGTTTTTGTTGGTAAATATAAATCTATCGGCGATTTTTACTCTTCTTATATCTGATAAATTATCTCGATACGTGGGATTTATTTCGTGATATAAGTGTACGCCAGTGGTTAAGTCAGCGGTTCCGGGTGGTTTTTCAGGCCATCCTAAAACTGTTCTTAACGAGCTGTTATAGATATCCACGGCATACTCAGGGGAGTTTATTTCGATCGACGACGAGAGCGTCGGTTCATGAAGATTAATAGCTATGCTTGATTCTTTTTCAGTAATTGATTTTATTCTACGCTTAATTTCAGCATCGATTTGCTCAATTTGGTACGACCCAGTTGGTAACGAAACAGTTTCCCACGCTGGAGTACCATCGGGTTTATTCTTATACGAGAACACCAGTGTGTTATTCGGTTTCTGACCGCCAAATGCAACTGATCTGATATTAGGCCAGCTATGATATACTCGTAATTTTGCCAGCGCGATTTCGCGTACTGGAATCGGAGAAGGAAAGTTCACACTAAATTGTGGGTTTGTTGATGTTATTGATATCATGCTTGTTTGTATCGGAGTGGTATTCTCCGCTATTCGTTGAAGCAGTTCGAGTGACATTATTATTAACGCTGTCTTCAATTTCCAATTTCAACATCACTGAGTTATACAACTGGGTCATCGCGGAAAATTCAACATCGGATATGAACGAATTATCTATCGACAGCGAAATCAACTCGGATAATTTCGAGTATGCGTCAAATACCACCCGGTACCGAGTTGTAGTATCGCTGAGTTTTTTCTGAGAACACGATGACAACTTTTTAGTTATCGCGGTGGCGACTGCCGCTATTGATGTTACTGCCGAGAACGCGATTGGAACTGCAATCGGAGCCATCAACGTCACCATCGACAAAATAACCCCAGCGCTGGCCATCACACCGGATACCGAGTACACGGTTACATCGAACACGGTAATTCTCCTGCGGTATTTTTTCATTTTTCACGATAACGCTCAGAAAGCGATTTCAAGTTTGCGGAAAATTCTTTCACGGTGTCGAATCGATATTGACTTAAACCCGCTGACGTTTTCAATTATTCTATCATCGAAACGGTTTTAGGATCGGACGCGGGGTTACCGAGAAATTCTATTATCCAGGGTAGCGACTCCCTAACTATATCCGTGTCGAAGTTGTTTATGGTGATTGACAATGGGATTGGTATCCCGGGTGGAGGTGGTATTTTATCGTACATATACGTCAGCGTGTTAACACCGGTAATATTTGTCATGCTGAAACGCAAATCAAATTTACGATGGTGTATTATTGTAAATCGGTAGCAACCTGGCACACTATTAGGTGTGTGGCTGACACGAAGATAATTTATGTTTCCTGAGACCCAATCAAGGGTTCAACTATCAACTACGTATACGATGTTGCGAACGGAGCCGTTGTTGTGTGTAGCAGCAGAGTGTGTGAACAGACTTTCTCTAATTGGGGTATATTTTAAGCAAAAATATTCTAAGTCTCCATTTGCCAAACTGAGACTTAACAATTTTAGAGCTCTGTTTGTCAAACGGAGCTTTCCTCAAGGGTAAAAAAAAAGACGCCATTTAGTTGACGTTAACCTCCTCCGCTGCTAATGCGCTAACTAAATATTTGATCAAGTCCTTAAGATTTCACAAATAAACTAATTTGTAAAACCTCACCTCGTAAATCAATCAGATTATTAGATTGGTCAGTGAGTTTGAAATTAATTCTCGTTAACAAATTATTATGACATCGCATATAGACTAGATTAGTTGGGTCTTCAATAATTAGAAATCCTGGAGGAGCCGTTGGTGCAAATGAATATAAAATATATCCTTGCTGAGCTTGATTTGATTGTTCGAGATTTATTTGATAATTTCCTTCGATAACGTCACATACTAAATTGAGCGCAATCACCGTTGAAATATTCACATTATTCGGAGCAATATGTCTACCGCCGCCTTCTGGATCATTATTAAATTTCAGAATATTTGCTGTAGGATTCTTCGATTTTTTCCAATTATCGTGGATTCTTTTGAACCCAATATCAATAGCATCGTCAAGTTGTTTCTTTAGTTTATCCGGGTTATATCCAGGGATTTTAAAATCTTTAATCTCCGTTTTATTAATATTGTATAGATCCGCAAACTTATCATGTAATATCTCTTCATTTAATACTTCTTGAATAATTATCGAGTGAAATATTTTCATATCGTCGATGATTTTATTACCCGTTTCTACGACGTTGATAAATTCATCCTTGGTGAGAGAGCCGGATTTAATAGATATTAGCAGTCGTGAAAAATCATTATTCATTACTGTGAAATTTCCGTTGATGAGAGGGAGGTAGATTGAATGAAAAACTTTTTTATTTATGAACTTATCGGGGGTATAATCTTGATAACTTTTGACTTCATTGACGGGTTTTATTTTGTTGGTGATATAATCGGATTTTTTAGGTTCGGGTGGAAAATCCTTCGAATTTTCTCGCGAGTTATCCGGTGGTAATTCAGGCCATCCTAACACTGATCTTATCGAACTCTGATAAATATCTACAACGTATCCTTCTGTATTTATCTCGATAGCAGATGATAGTGTTGGTTCATGAACTGTTATAGCGATTTTTGATTCTTTTCCAGTGAGAGATTTTATTCTTCGTTGAAATTCAGCGTTGATCTGTTCGATTTGATATGACCCAGTTGGTATAGAAACAACCTGCCAATCTGGTGTTCCGTCTTCACGATTCTTGTTTGCAAATACCAAGGAATTATTCGGTTGTTGACCACCAAATGCTACCGATCTAATATTAGGCCAGCTATGATACACTCGTAGTTTTGCTAGTGCGATCTCGCTCACGGGAACAGGAATTGGAAAATTAACACTAAATTCGGGACGTGTTGAGGTTATTGATATCGTGCTTGTTTTCACTGGTGTTGTATTTGTTACTATTTGTTGAAGTAGTTCTTGCGACAACATTATTATTATTATTCTGCTCTAATTTCAGCATTGTTGATTTATACAATTGAGCCATAGTTGAAAATTCGCTATCTGATATTGTTGTGTCATCCAACGACGATGATATCAACGAGGATAATTGCGAGTAACCGGCAGATGCAATATGATATTTAATTAAATAATCATGTAGTTTACTCTGGCTACACGATGATAGTTTTTTTGTGATCCCAGTTAATATACCAGCAATTGTAGCTATGGAAGAAATAACAATTGGAACTACAACCGGAGCAATCATTGTAACCGAAGATAGTATTATTCCAGCAGCAGTGATTACTCCTGACACCGAGTACACGGTGATATCAACTGTGGTTATTCTTCGTTTGTATTTTTTGATTTTTATTTGATATTCTTCACAGAGAGAACTGAGTTTAGTTTGAAACTCTTTGACTTGATCATAGCGATACTGATTCGATGATGGAGTCATTTTATTTTAAAAGCGTTAGCATTTTCAATTACAAATTACTTTGTAATTTTGAATCGTGAAAGAATTTTTAAATCAATTTAATTGTTTACTTAAATCCACTACGAATTCTACGTACCACGTTACTGAAACCTTGGCTAGATTTCCATCTGTATTTGTTATCGTGAATTGTTCAGTTGTATCCTTGTCGATGATCGTTGATATCGTATTATTGACTCCAGATGAACTACTTGATGATATTTCAAACTGAGTCGGTGATACTATTATTAATCGATAAATACCCTTGACTGCTGCGGTTACGGTTAAAATATTGTTTGTGGGAGTCCACATAAATGATCCGTGTTGAATCGTGTGTACTACGTTGTTGACGATAGATTTATTATGAGGAATTTTTACTTTTTCAACAACGCTTATCATTCTCATTGCATCATCCCTTATTCCATTGTTGAATGTTTTAAGTTCATCGATGGATTTTTTAATATCAGGAAGGGTTATTTCAATTTTATCAAATGGGCTCCCAATAAACTTGTCCATGAGGATTTTACGAAACGTCATAAATAGTTTCGTGTGTTTTTCATATTCGGATTGAAGAGTTGCTAGTTCCAATATAGAATCTTTTATTGTGGTGAGTTTTGGTGTGGTCACTGGTGGATTTCCAAAAAATTCTAGTATGGGTTTGTCAATTTTGTCAACTATATTTCTTTGTAATGCAGTAAACTGATCAAATGCAACTATATGATCGTCATACTTATCATTAAGTGATTTTAATGAATTCACCGTGTTATCGTATGTTGTTAATTTATCCGTAATTGTTGAAACAAGTACACCTGGTTTGAGTTTACCCTCATCAGAAAATAACGCGATAGCATCCTCTGCTGCGTCTCGTTGTTTAACCAAAATATCATTAAGAGAGATATTACTACTTTTCAACTTACCCTGACGATCTTGAAAAACAACTATTTCACCAGGATCAATATTTGCTAGGTTTAATATTTCAGCTATTTCATCTTCGATTAATTTTTTAACATCCTTGTTATCAACGGTTTCAACTCCACTATCAGGTTTTTTCAGCGATGATAAAGATCGTCCCCAAATATCAATCATTATTATAGAAATATTTTCATCGTTTAAATCCGATGGATTTTCAATCTAAAGATTTTTAATCTAAAATTCTTTCAGAATTTTTTAAAGAGATTTGCCGCTAGTATACTCATTTACTACTATATGAGGTGGTTTCGAAAATCTTTTGGATATAGCATCAAGTACGTTTAATACTTCATTACCACATATTGGTGGATCAAGCATTGTTTGTGTTGGTAACGTAGAATACCAAGTCTTCATTGGAAAATCTTTTATATAACGCATAAATTCTTTCGGCGGCGCTAATCCATATGAGTCAAAATAAATAATCCCACGTGGATCAATCGCGTATGCAACCCAGTGAGTTCCAGGTCCGGAGCTGTTATCTAAATTAATAATACCGGTTTCAACATCATTTGGTTGTGCCGGTAACTGATCTCTCATAAAAACCCCTCTGAAATTTTTTATTTTTAATTTTTTAGCGGTATCAATTAAATCAAAATTGGACATAGGAACTATATCGTTCCTGGAATTCGAAGACCCTTTCCGCTGTACCATGAACTCGGGGTTCCTGGTAGTCTTAGACCCTTTCCTTTTTTTTTATACCCTTTTCCAGTTGCCTTTTTCAATGCCATTCCTGCTGCGGTACCAATAGCTCCTAATGCTGCTGCCTTCGCTACCGCTGGGGCTGCTGCGGCAATCAACCCTGGAATCAACCCTAACAACGGGAATATACCACCAGTCTTTTCCATGTTTTTAATCGCGCTCGTAGAAAGAGTAACCTGAACTCCCTTTTTTTCTTTCAGCGCTTTATTAAAATGATTAACCTGAGTTTTCGTCAGCGATAGTTTATTCCCTCCGCCATTCATTTGATTAGGTTTCAGCGTTATTGTGGTTCCACATTGCTTAGCTGATTTGGATTGTAATTTTTTTAGCTGACCAGGTGTCAACGTAACATTGATATTACTATACGACATTATACAAAACAGATTAATTCTAAATCGCAAGTGATTCAATGGCGAAATTGCACAGCAATTTCCAATCCAAAGGATTTTCAATTAAAGATTTTCCACTGGTGCATCAATAAGTCTCATTCGTCCACCAACACCTTCGAGTAGCATTGATTTATCACTGAGAATGACAGCAACTGCTCTATATTCAGGGATAGCACCACGAAGTACACGAGCTCGGAAATGTATATCAACGACGGACTGTCTCATTAAGTCAAGATGTTCCAACGAAAAGTAATAAATTGGATAAAGAGTACTAAAATCCAACTGTGATATTTGTAGACCAGTATCGACATTTTGATCACGTCCCATATACGACAGCAATCGATGATAAACTCGTGCAATATGGTTTTGACCGTAATTAAGTTGTATATCCTCGGATGGTTCTTGTTGTCCGTTTATTCTCAGCGAGACTTCATTAACACCTAATCGATCAAATATCATATGGGAGGAGAGTTGATTTCCAATTCTCGTCGTATCCTGTAACGCAATAAATATATGACGTGGAGCTGAAATACCCTGTTTTGATGCCAGGTTCCACGTAAATACGCCGTTAACAGTTGATTGTACAACATCTGTACTCATTGTTAGCCAACTTAATAATCTCTTCCCCCCTTGATCCATAAATGATAGTAAACGTGGTTCTGTTGACAACGATGGAGTCAGCACTGGCATCCAAAGTGATAGTTTTGTTAAAACGACTTTACCGGCATCAGCATTTGGGTTTGCAGCATCTGCTGGAATCCTCCAAATTGCATCATTGTCAGTACCCTTTCGCACAACCGCTATAGTATGTTTCGCTCCATAGATAACTTTTCGGATATTTCTACAGAATCCAAATATATGATGTAGTGGAATCGCGCATGAAAATGATCTGCGTCCCCCTTCCAACATTGACATACGTGTTGCAGCTCCTAGATTGAAATTAGGATTATTGTTTATAATCATATCCTCGACATCAGCAGGAGCACCAGCACGATCATTTGGTCTTCCTACAACAAATGGATTTTTCCCAGTGGTATTTTTAATATCCTTTGCAAACATCATAGAGGGACCGGCCGATCTTGTATAATCGTCAGAATATCTTGCTAGCCCTAGTATTGTTGTTGCTACATCAACATCACGTTCTATCGACTCAATTTCCTTTCCATCAATGAGATATCTTGCACTTTCAAATAACGCCATGATACCATTATTGACAAAACCGACTTGAGTATTAGCTGGATATGGCGCTGGTACCGCAGGAGTATCAGCAGCTGTTACGAGTTCACCTTCGACTTCAATAAAGGCTTCAGCGGGTAAAAAGTATTTACTAGTATCATGAACTTGAAGTTCAATTCGTGACCGAAGATCAGGTTGCACTGCGTGATAAGCAAAAAATTGATAATCACGTACAGATTCATCTTTAAGTACTGGGGCTTCCATGTCAAATGCAACATCAGGGTTCTGTTTGAACATTTTTTATTATATACCCGTTGGTCTAAATCAAAAATTACAAAGTAATTTAAAAAATTCTGAAAGTAATTTAAAAAATTCTGAAGGAATTTTGAATTGAAAACCCAAGGAATTCATTTAGAGAAAATCGATTTTCATGAAATTATGTCGACGGATTAGCCAAAAAACAATACAAAATCAATAAAAAAAACATCGAAAATTCGATGAAACAACATAATTTTAGCCTCACAGGATAAAAAATCTGATCAAAATCGATTTTCTCTAAATGAATTCCTGGGGTTTTCATCCTCGATTTTCATGAAATTTTGTCGATGAATTGCATAAAAACACTAGAAAAATGAGTAAAAACACTAGAAAAATGAGTAAAAAAAGTAAAAAATCTAACAAAATTAGCAAATTATAAATATTTTATAATATAAAAATAATTTTTTTAAACCAATTATTTAGTTGGGTGTATTTTAATAATGATGATGAAAATATCTGATAATGAAGATAACGTAAGTAGAATCACAAGTGATTCTGATACAAGTGATTCTGACACAAATATTTCTAATGCTAGCATTTCTACAATAACCATAACAACTGAGCATCCTATTCAAATAAATAGAATCACAAGTGATTCTGACACAAATATTTCTAATGCTAGCATTTCTACAATAACTATCATAATTGGAAATCCTGTTCAAATAAATATTTCTAACGTTTCTGTCGAAATTTCTTAAAACCACTTCCCGGAAGCCCACTTCCGGCTATCATATTTGCTGTTATGTTATCCTGGGCGTTAGTCATTAACGACTGTAGTTTTTTATCCACGGCGTTATTTATTATTTTACTAACCTGTGTAGGCATTACTGCAGTAGATGGCAGTGAAGTCATTCTAGAAATGCTAGCATTTCCAGGTTTTGATTGGAAATTCGAAGAATTTCGTCGTCGAACTAGCGCTGTTAGTTTATCCCGAGCGGCTGAAAATGCCTTACTAGCAAGATCACCAACAGTGTTAATACCCTTATCTCGGATAACATCAATTGCTTTCATTGCTGCCTGTTTTGCAAATGGAGCCACTTTTGGAGCCATTCTTGAAAATAATCCCATTATAGTATTACCGAGACCATCTCCATAGTATACTCGGTATTTTGGTAATCGTGAGTTTACCACGTAGACGTTAGTTGGTTTATCATGGTTGTAGTGTATGATCATTCTCTATATAGAAGTATTATACTTCTAACACTAGTGTTTCCAAATACTAAAGCATTTCCAAATTGATATTTATCTAATCGCTATGATAACCGTAAAAATCCGCAGGATTTTCGGCTAACTCTTCAATGAAATCTCTATATGTTGCAATATCCATGATACCACCTTGAAATAACCGCCTACAGATATCAGCAGCTTCATTGATTATTTCTGGTGAGTTATTCCCGGCTCGTTTTCCTCCTACAAGTATTTCTAATCGTGCTATATCACCGAGAATATTGCCGGGACATGTTACGTTAGAGTTTCCAACTAAGCCACTGCCTGTTTTTGAAAATTCTTTGGATTTTTTAGTGATACCAGTTGCACCCTTCTTAGAATCAGCCTCTGCCATTATTTGTATTTCATCAGGGATTGGGTCTGCTGTGTATACTGGTGGTGCTACTGTGATCCCCTTTACCATAGCTAGAAATTGGTTATATTCAGATCTTATTGTTTTGCTGATTTTGTTTTTCTTCTTGTTTGCTAAAAACACCTTATTTGCCCAAACTTCTGAACCCTTTACAAAATCCTTAGCCGTGTCGTCTCTTAAATACTTAACTCTCTTCGCTTTTTAACGTTGTCTTTGGTAAATTTAGCTAATCCAGCAAGTGTTGGGATATTTCTGATTATATTTAACGCATCAACTGTAAATATATTTTCAGGAGGATAATCCCCTTTTGAAACAGCTCCCTCTTCTTCTTCTTGAAATTCTTCAGGTTCAGGTGGTGGTGAGGAAATATCAACATCACCTAATCGTTCAATTTCTTCCTGAAGTTCTCGTTGTTGTTCTTCTTGTCGTCTTGCAGTAGTTATTATATCACCAGGAAGTGTTTTTAATGATTTTTTTGTTTGTTTAGTTCGTTTTGATATTTTCTCTAACACAGGGAGAAAGGACTCTTTTTGCGCGCTTTCTTGTTTAGAAATTGCTGTTTTCACACCCTCAGTTGCACTAACAATAGGTTTGAAGAGTTGTTCTGTATCCTCTGTGAAGTCAGTCTGAAATAATTGCCGTTGTTGAAGTTTTTCGCGGATTCTATCACGAAGGGGTAATATTTTCTTAAGAGCTTCAAGTCTTTCTTTAGTGTTCCGTGTAGTTAATGATTCTCCTATCATTATTAAAAGAGTATTACTATTGTCAAATTGCTTTGCAATTTTTAATTAAAAAATCCAAAGCATTTTAGAAATGCAAATCACTAACCTAAAAATGCAAATCATTTTAATACTTCCTTGTTGTTACACACATAATTTTACTTCCTCATACCGTATCGGTTATACAAACAAAGGAGGCTCTCTACGCGTGGGCTCATCACCTTCAGAGTTTTCCATTAATGTTTTTAATTGTCTCACTTTACAATTAATAAGTCTCTTTTGTTCATATTCTAATCCTAATTGCTTTCGAACACGTTCAACGATGCTACATAATGGTACGAATACATTAACATCTTCAGTATTGACTAAGCTCTCACATATAAGCTTTAGGATATTCTTAATTAAAAAATATTTTTTAGATAGGACATATTTTCCGGTCTGTTCTGCAAATTGTATATCCTCGAAATTGGTCATAATTTGATCACAATCCAAACCTGAACATAATTTTACATTTTCATCCTTCAACTTGTTGATTTCAATAATAATCAATTTGAGATTTTCAATATTCATATATATATAACAATATATTTGTTTAAATAAAGTATTTTCAAAATGAATTCTGGATACACTAAGGTGTTGATCATCTTAGTATACCCAGAAGCTTAATGCGATTATAGATGATTATGATTATATATAATGAATGACGACGGCACATTCACCGTTTTGAACCCCCTTGGTGTTTTATACATCAAGCAGCGCGCTCAACGGTTACAACCGACAAACATATAACAATAGATTATAGGTGAACAATGAATGAATTGATTTCAATGACAATGCGACGGTACAACAATAGATTATAGGTGAACAATGACAATGGTATATACAATGAATTGATTTCAATGACAATGACGACGGTACAACAATAGATTATAGGTGACACAATGAATGAATTGATTTCAATGACAATGGATGACGCGGGCTATTCTACATTCAAGTGTAAACAAAACCGCAAAATCGAAACTTTGGTTTTGAATGTCAATAATAACGTTCATACCACGTGTGACGGTGTGGTTTTGTTTACACTTGAATTTCGGCTAAATGCCCAATTATAATAAAGACGAATTTGTATATATACACTCATTACGACGAGGTGATATAAAATAGGTGTAGTGATTGTAATTATTTGTTTGTTTATTAGCGATCACTGACAACGTTGAAAACACATATAATACTTGAAACAGACATTAAAAAAAATGTTTAAATACAACGTGTTTATAAAACAGTTCTGTTAATACTTGAAAAAAGACAAAATTGATTGTGTTTTGTTCGGATTTATTTAATTATAACAGCCAATCAAAAATCGAAGATTTTCCAACGCTAGTGTTTCCGTGTTTAAGATCCGTAACTCTGTCATTGGTGGAAATCCTACGGATTTCACACGTGTTATACCTAACGGAGTTATCTCCCTACGTAAGAAAACTGAATTTTGTTTTTAAAACGCTTTGAAAAAGCGGTCTTATAAATTCCCTCTGCTACTTTTTGTACCGAGGAGGTGTGAATATCGAAATACTTACCAGCTTCTGACATTGATTGAAATACCATCTCCGTGTCAGTATTAAACGATCTTACTGGTCTCTTCCCAATTGATTTACAAGTACCAGTATTTCCAAATGCAGTATTCTCACTTTGTGTAACAGCTCGTAAATTATTCAAAGAATTATGTGTCCTAATACCATCAATATGATCAATAACAAGGCCATCCTTGATTAATCCATTATACACTTCATAAACGAAACGGTGATTGAGATACATTTTCCCTCCAGCTTTAAATATCAAATAACCCATACCATTATCCCGCCCAACAGATTTCTTATTTTTACTGTGTCTAACAACACCATTACTAGAAGCTTCGTAATTTTTAATAACAGGATGTCTTTGAAATTCTTGGCTCATTTATATATAATATATCTATTTGTCTAATTCGTTAATTGGCTGAATTATAACATTGGAAAATCTTTTTATATAATCAGCCGTAGTTTTTATGATTTTGCCATTGACGTCGTTAGGATTTTTAATTCTTCGCTTGTCATAATAACGTTTTAACTCTCTATAACGCTTACCCCCGCAATTAATGCATAACTGCGACTTGCCTCTTACACCTACCCCACAATGCAAGCATGGTAGAGGTCCCTCCGAACCGTTTCTTACACTCTGCATATGATACCCACAGAATTCATTTCTGCATGATTTGTTACACGGAGTCTTTGATCCAATCATAAGCCATTTGCAATGATTCATTATATAAAATTTTCTTATTTAAATACTTGTTTTAATTATAATATGAAGGAGTTCAAGAGATTATCGAAAATTAAGCCTTGGAAAAATGTTAGATTTAATCTCGATAGAATCTCTGATATACCTAAAAGTCTAGTAGATGATAAACCACTATTGAGTAAAATCAGCGACTGTTTTAATGAGTTTAAGCGTGATGGAGCATCTCATACGTGGTCGACATTTCGAATTATTGATGAAGATGTCAATGTACCTGTAATTGATGCTACTATGAATGATATAAGAGCAGCTGTGATACTTTCACACCTTGGCGGGAAATCTCTACTGAAGTATTTTTTTAGAATAAAATTCATTATCGAAGAGGAAGGTGAATGGATTATCAGAGATAAATTTGACCCAATCCTTAAGGATAAAAAAACTGTTATTGTGAGTAGAGATTCCAAACCAGGAATTTTAACTGGAATTGACAAACCATACTATGAGAAATCTTACCCTGTAACAGCAGTTGTGTATGGGTTATATCCAATAAATAATAATCCTAATATTACAAAACTAGCTCCAATGTTTTCATCATCAGTGGCTTTGCCACTTAATTGTGTAGCAACACGGGTAATAGAACACTTTACAAATTCCCTCCGAGGAAACAAATTAACTGATCTACGAAGAAAAAAAATAACCGAATGGGAACTAACAGTGAATCAACATGGAGCAAGGATTTCCGATATAGCTAAATTAGAAGCATTATTAAAATTTCCAATATCGGTAGCGACGATAACCGGAGAAGTATTATACGAACCGAAATATCAATCGCGAGGAGCTCCAATTGAAATTATTGATCATAACAAACACGCGTGGACACCAGCGGTAAATATATTTCCACGAGAAAGAACTGTTCGATATACCCCCCGGAAATTTTCAGATGATTTCTATGAAGAGAAATTATTTGATGCTATTCACGCGTTAACCAAAGACGACCCTGTGTCAGTATGGTTACTCAGGAGTAATGAGGATCCGGAAATAGGATTTGATCAGTTTGTAAAACCAAATGGTGAATTATATCGAACTGAAGAATTAGATAATAGAATGAGAAAAATCGCTAATGAGTATTTAGAAGGAAACACTAGTGTTTCTACTGTAGAAAAACTACTTCCAGATAGCTTCACAATTCCATCAGTGGTAGCTCACTTTGCAAGAGAAAAAAACTCATGGCGTCCAACACGAAGTGATTTTCTGGAGGACGTGAAGTTGAGTTGCGTCGAATTGGGTCATGGAGGATTGTGGAATACGAAATACTCACGTGATGGTATGATTTCAATTGATATATCCGCGTGTTATCCTGGAAGTTTTCTCGGATATGGAGAATGCTCTGAATATTTTAAACGATTTGGACACCCCACACATGAAATGACTCGTGTTGCGATTAATGGTCCATTGCCTGATTTTGATTTAACCGGGTTCGCTCGTGTGATATCATTCGAATTAGCTACAGGGTTACATCCGTGTAGTTATCTTTGGCTTGGTAGACATATGTATGAAAAAGCGTGGATGCCAATTGTGCTATTGCGATATATGATCGATTGTGGTATGTTAACATCATTAATTGTCAGTGAAGCGATTATTTGTTATAACGCGCAGAAAGATGTTTGGTTACCAAAACCCGATCTAGAAAAAATAATTAACGAACAACGAAAACAATTTCTAGATGGAAATTCGAAGAATTTCAGCGAGGAACAAATCATAGATTGGTCTAAGAGGTTATTCGAAGGTAGGAATAGAGAGGCTAAAGAACTCGGACGAAGAATAATCGGTAAATTCACTCAAGGTGGAAGATTTGACAATGCAAAATATTCTTCGAGATTGATCTTAGACAATGAAGAATACGATTTTATCATAACCGATTTAATAAAAAAAGGAAAATTTGTAACCCGTAGGGATGCTTTTCGATCCAATGGTGAAAAATTAGGTACGGTTATTACCTACTGTGATGGATATAGTTGTCAGTACACACATTTGAGAAGTTCTATGCTAGCCTATTCTTGTATTAATCTATTCTCGATGATAAACAGATTTCCCGATACCGCGGTTAGAGTAGCTACTGATTCGATGTATATCCATGAGAAATACAAATCAGATGTAGCTAAATTCACAGATCCTAAGGAAGCGTGGGGAAATTGGAGGTTTAAAAAAGAAACATTACATGAATATTGTAAATCCGCAGACGTTGCTATGGATGATAAATACTTGAAAAGTAACCATAATATCTCAGAGATTCAATCAGAATTTTCTACTGCACCGCCCGTATCAGATCCGATTTGTAGATACAAGACAGTTTATTTAAACGGCTGTGGTGGATCAGGAAAGACAACTCGTGCAATCAAATTATTTCGTCGTAAAAATCCTACGGATTTCACAAACATGGTTGTGTTAACACCAACTCACAGACTCGCCAGAGAGATGATAGCGCGTGGAGTAAAAGCCTGTACTTATCACAGCTTCTTTCGATGGAAAGGCGATACATGGACTCCTGATCGAATGGGCGATAAATTTATTCCTGAAATAATAATCTGGGATGAAATATGCACGGTATCATTGACAGTATTACAGATATTTCTTGAATGGTTGTTATTGAAAAATACAAAAGTCGTCATGTGCGGGGATCACGGCCAACCGCAGCCATTTGTTGGTGGATCTCCACATGAATGGTTAAAAGGATTTGTAGATTATTATGAAGAGATTAATACCGACCATAGATCACTTGATGAACAATTACGAGAATTCAAAGCGCTAATTAGATTACAACCGGATAAAATCCAATGTGAAATAGCGCGTGAAATAATCTCTGAAACTCCCATGAATGATTTTTGGGAAATGTGGAAGCCAAATGATTTAATAATCGCGAGTAGAAAATAGTCAGAGACGCACTTCAGATGAAGTTGTTTGCGCTACATAAAGAAAAATTTGCAACACTTCCAGTACCACTCTGTTATAGACCTAAGGATACACGAAAGCAGAATATCGACGTTGACATTCCTGGACAACAACAAAAGCAGAATTTAGTATTAAATGATATTGTGTTGGTTGATATCAGCGTCGTTAAAGATGCATTAGGTGCTGATAAATCCCCGTGGACGCTAGGTTATGCAGCAACAATACACTCTTCACAGGGATTGACTATATCGGATACAACTCTTTGGATAGTAGATAATCATATTGAGTGGTCAAATTTAGTTTATCTCGCAGTATCCAGAGTACGGCGAATAAACCAACTTCGAAGAATTGTGGTTAATGATAATGACAATACATTAAGTAATATACACACCGATGATAATATAATCAGAAAAAAACTCTCTGGTTATAAACAACAGGATAAAAAAAATAAAAGAGAATTTGACATTGATGCTGAATTAATTAAGACACTAAAGCAACAACAGAACAATCACTGCGCGAGTTGCAATTGTATAATGAGTTGGCAGTATTCGGATAAAGATCCTCGCCAATTCACCGTAGATAGAAAAGATAACAATCTCGGTCATGTCAGAAACAATGTGAGGTTGACTTGTCTTGAGTGCAACAGACGCCGGGGTGACAGCACCTTAGGTGCTAGTTAAGACCACGCGGTGGTAATTGAGTATCCTCGGGAATCACTTGTAATTGTTCGCGTGTAAAACCCCGCTGAGGAGCAGTTGAATCCAGTCTATAGATTGGAGGTCTACCAGTTGATCGTGTTATACCGGATATATTATGCGTAGTGACACTCCAAATAGGATCAGTAGCTCTTTTTTTACCACCCTCAAGCTCTCCTGGTTCATATAAGTACCTTACAATGACATTACTACCAAGAATTGGTTCTTTTTGTGAAATTCCTTGGATTTCCATTTTGATAGACGCCTTCTTAATAGCGTTGACAGGTTTCATATTAATTGTTCTAGTAATCTCATTATTGATTGCGGTAATCACAGCTGGTAATCTCTTGACCCATTCACGGGATCGTTTATCCTGGATGAATTCTTTTGCGTATTGATATCCGAATAACCGCTCAGCAAGGGTTTTATTAAACCGTTCAACAATTGCCTGATCGCGATGTAGCGCAGTGTGTCCTCGTCTGATGGCGACATTATGATGTTTCATCGTAGATGTAACAACACCTTGAAATTCCTTGCCAGGATCAACTTGTAACAGATTTGGCCAGCGCAGAGGACCTCGTCGATAAATTTTTTCAAATGCAGAAGCTACTTCAGTAGATGATTTTGTTTTTAACGGTTCTGCTTCTTTGTATCGACTTGCAATATCAACTAACGTTAACGCGTATTTGTAACCGTTGTCATGCGGCAGAAATAGTATATCAGCTTGATGAACTTCATTAGGTGTTGTAACATCAAAATGCGAATAGTTAATTTGTTTAGGCGCTGGTAGATAAATTTGCCATATTGCCTGTTTAGATAACCAGTTTGCCGCTGTAGTTTTTTTCACCTTTGATGCGCTAGCGAGTTTATTAATTGCTGCGTAACCTCTCCAGTATCCTCTCGGAGAATAATAAATAGATTCCATATTAAAATGCTAGCATTTTCAATTACCAGCACCTAACATCAATTTACCCTTCATAGCAGATTTTACCAACCACGAAGCCAATTTTTCTTTGAAGGATTTATCAGGAATAGCATTTAACGCATGAATTAATTTTACATCTGCGAGATGTCTGTGTTGAAGATTGCTGCTTTTATAAGCGACATCATGAGCATGACACGCCTTATCAATAGCGTTTATTGGATACTCGCCGGGTCGGGGCTGATTTTGATCATCAAGTCTGATATCTAATCGTGTTCCCGGTCCACAGTAGCTATATCCTGGAAGGTGCTTTTCTCCTGGATACTTTGCCCACGGTGTTCCTGGGAGTTTTGTCAATTTGGCTGCAATATCACCTCCTCGTTTTTTTTTAAAGGTTTCGTGGAAGTAAATCTAAATTTTTTCGTACTACATTGTACACATTTACCAGAAAGCGCTGATCGATTATTTTTCGTTGTAATCGTCGTCAAGTCATTTGTGCCAGTACGCGTCCTACACTTCACACAATATAGATCCATAATTATATTATATAACGGCATGAATGTAATTGATTATTCAGCTACGAGACGACGGGAACCTATTAGACACCATGCAATGTTACCAAATTCTATTCGCGCGATTATCATCGGACCATCTGGAAGTGGTAAAACACAATTGCTACTTAATTTGATAACGAGATGGATGAAGTGGGATAAATTGTACATGATTGCTCCGAGTGTAGACGATCAACGATGTTATGAAGTATTAAAGGATTTTAATGATGCCGCGCAAGAAATTAACGGTGATGGTGTTATTGAGTTTATAACCGATATCGAAGAGGCACCGAATATTGATGATATTGATGGAAGTATTAACAATTTAGTCGTATATGATGATATCATGTTAGATAATCAAAAGAATCCTGCTAGAATATTTTCCCGGGGGCGTCACAAAAACACCGATGTGATATATATCACTCAACGTTACACTCAAATACCAAAAGTGATCAGAGATAACTGCAATATGCTGTGTGTATTTAACGGAGTTGATACTCATACTCTTAGAAATATTTGGCAAACTTGGTGCGGTGGTGATATGGATCATAATCAATTTAAAAATTTCTTTAGCCGCGCTCAGTCAATCCCACACGGATTTGTGACGATAAATTTATCAGACCCTCGGACAAGATATCGTGTCGGACTTGATCAAATATTTAGTTAGCGCATTAGCAGCCGAGGAGGTGAACGTCAACTAAATGGCGTCTTTTTTTTTTACCCTTGAGGAAAGCTCCGTTTGACAAACAGAGCTCTAAAATTGTTAAGTCTCAGTTTGGCAAATGGAGACTTAGAATATTTTTGCTTAAAATATACCCCAATTAGAGAAAGTCTGTTCACACACTCTGCTGCTTGTGTAATTTTTACGTTATTGGCAATCTCCACGAAGGTCGGGCCTACTACAAAAGGCGGGGTTCCAAAGAATCTATTGATGGCTTCGTTGATGGGTTTTTGTTCGTCAAACGCGCGTTTAATTTCAGCGAGGGTTATACTAACTTCAGGTGGACCTCTAAAGAACTTACGAACGACGTCGTCAATCTCGATATAAAATAACTCGATTTCGTTAGGAGTAATCATCTCATTCCCACTCTTGCTATGAAAGAATAAACTCAGAACGTCTTTGATTTCAGCGAGAGTCATATTAACCGCAGGTGGGGCTCCAAAGAACTTACCAACGATATTTCTTCGAAAAGCATTATAACCTCGAAGATGATCATCCAACTCACGACCGTGATTGGCAATCGCGTCGGTGATCGTGGACACAAGTGAACCTGGCTTAAGTCGTCCGTCGCTGGAATACAGCGCAATAGAGTTTTCAACGGCATCGCTCTGCCGTACCAAAATGTTATCCGCGGATATATTACTGGTTTTAAGTTGTCCATCTTTGGAATACAGCGCAATAGAGTTTTCAGCGGCGTCGCGCTGCCGTATCAAAATGTTAGCCGCGGATATATTACTGGATTTCAATTTACCCTGGCTATCTTGAAATACAACTATTTCGTTCGGGTCAACACTTGTTAAATTTAACGTCTCGGCGATTTCATCTTTAATTATTTCTTTTACATCCTCGATAGAACCCGCAGATGTTTTAGGAGTGGGTTTCGACATTGAGAGAGATCGTCCCCAAATATCAATCATTATTGTTAGCGCAATTTGGGTTTTCAATTTATTGATTCTCTAAAATTACCTTGTAATTTCCCACTCGTGTATTCATTTACAACCATATGAGGTGGTTTCTGTGACGATGAAATCTCCGAGAGAACATTTAATACCTCACGGCCGCATATCGGTGGATCATTTAATTGCTGTGTTGGCAGCGTGGAATAAAAAATCGGAATTGATTGATTCTTTGAATTTATATACCGCATAAACTCGCTCGGTGGGGCTAACCCATATGAATCGAAATAGACAATCCCACGCGGATCAATCGCGTATGCCACCCAGTGAGTTCCCGATCCGTTACTGTTATCAAGATTGATTATTCCGGTTTCAACGCGTTTAGGTTTTCTCGGTAATTGATCTCTCATAAAAAACCTTCTGAAGTTTTTTATCGCTAGTTTTTTAGCAGCATCACTTAAATCAAAATTGGACATAGGGAGAATTGACTTTTCAACTAATAAACCGTTCCTGGTATTCTTAGACCCTTTCCGCTGTACCATGAATACGGGGTTCCTGGTAGTCTTAGAACCTTTCCCTTTTTTTTATACCCGCTCCCAGTTGCCTTTTTCAATGCCATCCCTGCCGCGGTATCAACGGCTCCCAACGCCGCCGCTTTCGCCACCGCTGAGGCAGCCGCAGCAATCAATGCTGGTATTGCGGCTAACAATGGAAATATACCGCCTGATTTTATCATGTTGGCGATTGCGGCTTTCGAAAAATCAATTTGAACCCCTCGCTTATTTTTCATTGCATCATTGAAATGTTTTATTTGACGATCCGTTAATGATATTTTATGTGTACCGCCGGACATCTGCGCTGGTTTCAACGTTATTGTGGTTCCATATTCTTTAGCGGATTTTGATCGCAATTTCTTGACCTGACCATCAGTCAGCTTGACACTAACAACACTATATGGCATTTTATTGTAAAACACATTTATGATTTCGATTGATCTAATTGTGAATCGTTTACATATTTTCCACTGGTGCATCAATAAGTCTCATTCGTCCGCCAACCCCTTCTAACAACATTGATTTATCGCTGAGAATGACAGCAACTGCTCTGTAATTAATAATACCACCAGGGCGGGTTACACGGGCTCTAAAGTGTATATCAACGACAGATTGTCTTGTTAAATCAAGATGTTCCAATGAAAAGTAATAAATCGGGTATAAGCTCTTAAACTCCAACTGTAATATTTGTAGACCAGTATCAACATTTTGATCCCGTGCCATAAATGACAGCATATTGTGATATACACGTGCAATATGGTTGTGATTGTAATCAAGTTGTATATCCTCGGATGGTTCCTGGTGTCCGTTTATTCTCAGCGAGACTTCTCTATCACCTAACTGATCAAATATCATATGGCTGCGTTGTTGATTACCAACTAGCTCATTATTCTGTAACGCTACAAATATATGACGTGCAGCTGAAACGCCTTGTTTTGGTGCCAGGTGCCATGTGAATATATCATCGACATTATCCTGTTTAATATCCGTGGTCACTGATAACCAACTCAACAACAACTTTCCTCCTTGATCCATAAATGACAGTAATCGCTCTTCTGCTGTGATTGATGAAGTTAACACTGGCATCCACAATGATAGTTTTGTTAAAATGACTTTACCCTCGGGAGCACCAGCATCACGCCAGATTGCATCATTATCAGTACCCTTTCGCACAAGCGCTATTGTATGCTTCGCTCCATAAATAACTTTTCGGACGTTTCTACAGAATCCAAATATTTGATGCAGTGGAATCGCGCATGACAATTGTCGACGCTGTCCTTGCAACGTTGCTACGCGTGTTGCAAATCCTAGGTTGTAATTTGGAACATTATTTATGACATCAAAGGTACCAGCTGGTCTTGTATATCCGGCTGGTGCTGGATCAACTGCAGTAGCTTGTGTTGCCTTTACTCTAGAATACTGGATGTGTTCAGGATAATCAGTAATATCCTTTGCAAACATCATAGATGGACCAGCTGATCTTGTATAATCATCAGAATATCTCGCTAACCCTATGATTGTTGTGGCAACATCAACTTCACGGTCTATTGGTTCAATTTCTTTTCCATCAATGAGATATCTTGCACTTTCGAATAACGCCATTATGCCATTATTGACAAAACCAACTCGGATAGTTGGGCTAATGTCATATGGTGTATGAGCTGCAACATTTGTTACGAGTTCACCTTCGATTTCGATAAATGCTTCACATGGCAAAAAGTATTTACTGGTATCTTGAACTTGAAGTTCAACTCGCGATCGTAGGTCGGGTTGTATTGCATGATAGGAATAGTATTGATAATCGTGGACGGAATCGTCTTTGCCCACTTTCGCATCCATATCAAGCGCGGGATCAGCTGTTCGTTTAAACATTTTTAACATACTAGTGTTTTCAATTGCGAAACTCTTTGTAATTATCGTCGTTTTCGTTTTCGTTTCAAACCACTTCCTGCTATCGCGTTCATGATAGCGCTATCTGTTACCGGCGAAGCTGTCAATAGCGACGGAGTCACCGAAGCAGCCAACGACGCTAGCTTTTCTTCCACTGCGCTATTTCTTGCTTTGCTGATTTTTGCAGGCATCACTGTAGTTGATGGCAGAACTGTTGGTTTCTTTCGCACCAATGATGCTATTTTATCTTTCGCAGCAGAAAATGCCTTTCCGGCAAAATTTCCAACGAAATCTCCGATTTTGCTGGGTCCCTTATCACGAATGATATCAATGGCTTTCATTGATAATTGTTTAGCTAGCGGCGCCACCTTGTGAGCCATTCTTGTAAATAACCCCGCAATGGTATTGCCGAAACCATCTCCGTACCACGCGCGGTAAACAGGTAATCGTGAGTTCACCACGTAGACGCTTACGGGTTTATCGTGGTTGTAGTGTATAATCATCTTGTTATAAAACTAGTAATTTTTCAATTAGTGATCAATCGCTAGCGTCCATAGGATTTTCATCATAACGTAGGGCGTCTCTGTGATTTTCAACTAATTCAGCAATGAGTTCTCGATATACATCAATGCCCATGATACCACCGGCAAATAATCGTCTACAGATATCAGCTGCTTCATTAATTACTTCAGGTGAGTTATTTCCGGCTCGCTTTCCACCCATAAGTACTTCCAGCCGTGATATATCACTGAGAATATTACCAGGACATGTCACGGTTGCGTTGAAATCCTTTGGATTTTTAATTGAATATCCCTTTCCGCTTGTTTCCTCAGTTGTACCAGTTGCGCCCTGACTATCATCAAGTAATTGCTTTTGTCGGACTCGACTTTGTTTTTCTCGTTCTTGTTGTTTTTGTATACCATAACTATCAACTCCTACTTTAAAAGATCTATACTAAATTGTATCCTTTTTCAAATTACCAGTAATCCCCTTATTCGTTTTATACAACCAATTAACCCATTCATCTCGGCTTATTCTACCATTTTTATACTCGTCTTTTAAAAAGTCTTTTCTAGAATGAAAGCTTTGGGCGGCAAAATCACCAAAAGTCGTATAATCTTCGAGTTTTATTAATTCAGGTTGTTTGATTTCTGTTATAGCTTCTTCGGTGAGTTTGTCTCTAAAGGGAACACCTCTTGGGGTGATGACATCAACAGGTTGTGGTTCAGGCGCATAATCATCAATATCAGCTAATCGTTCATATTCGCGCTGAGTTTTTATATCACTGGATAACTGTTGTATCCCTGCGCGTGTTTGTCCGGTCTCTGCTGCTATCTTTTCAAGCACACCAAGAACAGGCACTTCTCGTCGCTTGCCTTCCTCAGGAATATCCCCAAATATTGCTCATTCAGTTGCTGTTTTCACATCTTTGGTCGCACTTGTTATCGGAGTAAACAGTTGTTTACTTGACACAGAAAAGTCAGTCTGCGCTTGTTGTCGTTGTTGAAGTTTTTCGCGAAGTCTGTCTCGAACCGGTATAAACTTTTTAATTGCTGTTAACCGCTCTCGGGCTAATCTAGTTGTAAGCGATTTACCTACCATATAGTGTTTGTGAACTGAGTTTTTAAATGTGAACTATCACAATTAAAAGCTGAGTTATTAAATAATGTACCAGCAAGCTAACGTATCCATCTCCGACAAGGTTAAACTGTGCGACGCTATCCGCGAGTGTTCCAGAAATAACATCGCTGAGGGTTTCAGAATTGTAATATCTGAGAACGGAAATGAACGATTTTTGTTAACGACGCGGCAACAACAACAACTACGTAAAAATGGAGGCATCGCGTTGATTACTTGCTACCACGACCAGATCATCTAGTACGCACATAACTGCATGAGCAAACCCAAATTGCTAAGTATTCTTTCAGGAGAAAATCCTATGTAGTTACAAAAAACTCTAAAAAAAAATAAATTTTATTAGAAATTTACTGAAAACCTATTTTATAGTAACGCTCACGTGGTTAAGATACTGGTTTTTCCTCGTTTAACATTTTTCTAAGATCACGAACTTTAGAACTAATTTCAGCTCGTTTTTGATACTCTTGGCCGAGCTTTTGACGTATTGCTTCAACGGTGCTAAATAGCGTTATGAATACATTAATGTCGTTACCGTACAAACAAGCATTGATGGATTTTGGAATTCCTTTCACGAGCCTGTACATCTTAGGTAAAACATAACGACCTTTACTAGACTGATACTCAATATCTTCATATTCCGAGGTAATCTTGTCACAGTCGAGACCTTCAGATAATACTATCCCTTTATTTTTTAACTTTGAGATTTTGGCAATTATAGCATTTACATCTTTGATATCCATAGTTTTATAGTATACTGTATCTCTAATTATTAAAAAAAATTGTGGGGTCATTTTTGACCCGTTTTTTGAAGGACAGCACAATGCCGTATATATCTCCGCTCGAGTGTTGCGGCAGATTTTAGGCATACATAAATGGACGGTACAATGCCGTATATATCTCCGCTCGAGTGTTGCGGTAGATTTTAGGCATACATATACTTAATTAACTTAATTAATGGACGGTACAATGCCGTATATATCTCCGCTCGAGTGTTGCGGCAGATTTAAGGCATACATACATGAAAACCCCATTTGGAAACCTCTTTCGCGTCAAATAACGTAAAAGAGCCCCAGAGGTTACATATATGACAACACGTCCAAAGCCCAAGTGGTCCGAAACATAAATGTCTGGCGGGAGGCCTAAGGTGACAAACATCATCTTAGACCGCCCAGAAGATATGCTTGGGAGCGTCACTTAATTAACTTAATTAAGGACAGTAATATGCCATATATATCTCCGCTCGAGTGTTTCGGCAGATCGTAGGCGTAACATATACTTAATTAACTTAATTAAGGATGAATTATAATTCAATGAAACGATGATGGTAATGATGTGGGACGGCACAATGCCATATATATCTCCGCTCGAGTGTTGCGGCAGATTGTAGGCGTAACATATACTTAATTAACTTAATTAAGGATGGATTATAATTCAATGAAACGATGATGGTAATGATGTGGGACGGCACAGGACAGCACAAACATGAAACGACGGGGCGGAATTTTCTACGGCCAATCCAACCAATCAAAAGCAACCCAATTAAATTAACCAGGTTGCATGATTGACAAAAGTCAACCACACGCCCGTGTTAATGGCGTGGGTTAGTTTTGATTGGTCGGAAGTAGCTTTCGAAAGCCCCAAGCTTTATATCTTTCAAATGCTATATAAAGCGACTAATATGGCGGCGTTGATTCACAAGTGTGTTATTTTATTTCCTTTAATTACTTATTAATGCCGTTTCACAACATTTAAATGAGAAAAAATAGTTTAATAAAACACTACACAAAAGAATATAGTTGTTAGATAAACAGCGTGTATTCTCCCTGTTCTAATTCTCTAGACAAATGCGTTATCGATTAGGCCACAAATAGCTGTATACAGAGGAATTTTAACCACGCCCACTTACTTCAATGAATAGGAAACACTAGGATTTCATGCGAACACAGGTAACGCGTTAGATTATAAAGAAATGTGTTTGTAACGGCTGTTTGCTTTACTGCTGGTCCACCCACCCCCACACATGAGACATGTAGATAAATAAAAATACGACTGTTTAAATAAATGCAGTTTTAGCCCAAGCGATAATAAAAAGTTTTATTTATCAACTCCACCGAAACTCATGACTCCATTACAGTCACGTGGGCGCGCACATGTCATTATACCTCTCCTACAGGTAATAGCAGACGACACATAATACAAGGGAACTTAGTGAGTAGAGTGTATTGAGTTGTTGGATTTATACATAAAGGATTTATCTCCCTTAAATCGTTTCAAGTGTATACGAATTTTATCCTGTGACCTGTCTTTTTTGACAGAGCAGTTTTAATTATATTTCCTGTAACAAATCGTATTGAAGGCCCACAAATGTCAAAGTATCTACCGGCCGCATTTATTTATTGAAAGATTCTCTCTTCATTATTTTCTAAATCAAACGATTTGACACCCCTAGGGCGTTTTTGAGTGCCTACCAGCGTTGCTTTTTAAAAGGTTATCACGCTGCGAGACGGCTTGAAGATTCTCAAGACAATTATCAGTTTTCACGCCATTTATGTGATCAATAACAAGGCCGTCTTCGATTAATCCGTAAAATGCTTCATAAATGACTCTGTGACAGAGATATGTTTTATTTCTAGTACTAAACAGCCTAATCCCATATTATTCAGAAATCCAACCGATTTTTTTAGTCTGCTGTGCCTGACAACACCATCACTGGAGGCTTCGTAATTAACAAGCACCGGATGTGGTCTGAAATCTTGGCTCATTTGTATAATAATACTATCTGTCTAATTTATACCTGCTTTAATTATAAATCTCTGGATATAATCTTGAGGGGTTTTGATGACTTTGTCATTGAATGGGTCATTGATTCGTTTGTCATAATAGCGTTTTAGTTCTCTGTATCGTTTGCCGCCACAAATGAGGCATAATTGTAATTTTCCCCTGACGCCCACCCCACATCGGAGGCATGGGAGAGAGCCAAGGGAACCGTTGCGAACGCTTTGTAAATGATACTCACAGAATTCGCCTCTGCATGATTTGTTACACGGGGTTGTTGATCCAATCATAAGCCATTTGCAGTGATTCATTATATATAAATTTTCTATTTAAATACTTGTTTTAATTATATGAATGAGGAATTCGAGAGATTATCAGCGTTTAAGCCTTTCAAAAATGTTAAATTCAATCTCGATAGAGTCTCTAATACACCGAAACGTCTAATCGGTGATAGAACTATACTGAAAGAATTCCAAAGATTATCGAAAATTAAGCCTCGGAAAAATACTAAATTCATTGATTATACCATGAAAGAATTCCAAAGATTATCGAAAATTAAGCCTTGGAAAAATACTAAATTCAATCTTGATAAGGAGTTCCAAAGATTATCGAAAATTAAGCCCTGGAAAAATGCTAATTTTAATCTCGATAGAGTCTCTAATACACCAAAACGTATAATCGGTGATAGAACTATACTGGGTAAAATCAGGGAGTGTTTTAATGAATTCTACCGAGACGGTGCAGTACACTGTTGGTCGACATTTCGAATTATCAATGATGATGTCAATGTACCCATCATCGATGCTACTATAAATGATGAAAGAGCAGCTGAGATAATTTCACACCTTGGTGGGAAATCCAAGGGTGTAAAATCCAAAGGTAAATTGCAAAGCATATCCAAACAGAAGTATTTTTTCAGAATAAAATTCATTATCGAAGTCGAAGGCAAATGGATTATCAGGGATAAATTTGAACCAGTCCTCAAGGATAAAAAAGCTGTCATTGTGAGTAGAGATTCCAAACCAGGAATTCTAACTGGAATTGACAAATCATACTACGTGAGATCTTATCCTGTAACAGCAATCGTTTATGGAATATATCCGTTAAATGATAAACTCGATATTGCAAAACTAGCTCCTATGAAATATTCTAGTTCACTGAATTGTGTAGCAACACGGGTAATGGAACACTTCACAAATGCATCCCGAGGAAATAAACTAACTGATCTGCGACGTAGGAAAATAACCGAATGGAAACTGACAGTGAAACAGCACGGTGCAAAGATTTCTGACATAGCTAAATTAGAAACATTATTAAGATTCCCAATAACCGTTATGACAATAACCGGAGAAGTATTACATGAACCGAAATATAAATCACAAGGAGCCCCAATACAAATTATTGATCATAACAAACACGCGTGGACACCTGCAGTAACAATATTTCCACGAGATAGAACCGTGAGATATATCCCTGAAGAATTCCTCAGGGATGTTTTCTATGAAGAGAAATTATTTGATGCTATTCATGCGTTGTGTAAAGATGATCCTGTCTCAGTGTGGTTACTGAGTAGTGCTGGTTCCGAATCAGGATTTGATCAATTTGTAAGAAAAAATGGTGAATTATATCGCGTTGAAGAGTTAGATACTAGAATGAGAAAAATTGCTAATGATTTTTCACCGGAGAGTTTCCATGAAAAACTATTAACGGATAGTTTTACTATTCCATCAGTGGTAGCCCACTTTGCAAGAGAAAAAAACTTATGGCGTCCAACACGAAGTGTTTTTTATCGAGGACGTTAAATTGAGTTGCGTTGAATTTGGTCATTCAGGACTGTGGAATACAAAATACTCACGTGATGGTATGATTTCAATTGATATATCCGCGTGTTATCCTGGAAGTTTTCTCGGGTATGGGGAATGTAGTAACTATTTTAAACGATTTGGACACCCCACGCATGAAATGACTCGTGTTGCGATTAATGGTCCATTGCCTGATTTTGATTTAACTGGATTCGCTCGTGTGATATCATTCGAGTGATCTACAGGGTTACATCCGTGTAGTTATGTTTGGCTTGGTAGACATATATCTGAAAAGGCGTGGATGCCAATAGTGTTACTACGATATATGATTGATTGTGAGATGTTACAATCGTTAATTGTCAGTGAAGCGATTATATCCTATCGAGCTCAGAAAGAAGTTTGGCTACCACAACCCGATCTAAATAGAATAATTAGCGAACAGCGAAAACAATTTCCTGATTTCAATGAAGAACAAATCATGAATTGGTCTAAGGAGCTATTTGAAATTAAAAAAGAACAAGCAAAAGATTTTGGACGAAGAATAATCGGTAAATTTACCCAGGGTGGAAGATACGACAATGCAAATTACTCTTCGCGGTTGATCATAGACGTCGCTGAATACGATTTTATTGTAACGGATTTAACGAAACAGGGAAAACTTGTATCCCGTAAGGATGCTTTTCTATCCAATGGTGAGAAATATGGTACGGTTGTTACCTACTGTGATGGATATAATTCCCAGTACACACATTTGAGAAGTTCTATGCTAGCCTATGCTTCTATTAATCTATTTTCGATGATAAATAGATTTCCTAATACCGCGGTTAGAGTAGCTACTGATTCGATGTATATACACAATAAATACAAATCAGCTGTAGCGGCATTCACAGATCCCGAGGAAAATTGGGGACGTTGGCGATTTAAAAAGGAAACACTACATGAGTATTGTGAATCCGCAGACGTTACCATGGATGATAAATATCTTTGTTGTAACCGTATTGAAATTCAATCAGAATTTTCTAATGCACCACCGGTATCTGATCCAATATGTAGATACAAGACAGTTTATTTAAACGGTTGTGGTGGGTCAGGAAAGACAACTTGCGCAATTGAATTATTTCGTCGGTCAAACATGATTGTGCTAACACCGACTCATAGACTCGCCAGAGAGATGAAACAACGAGGGGTAAATGCCTGTACTTATCATAGTTTCTTTCGATGGAAAGGCGATGAATGGACCCCTGATCGAATGGGTGATAAATTCATTCCTGAAATCATAATTTGGGATGAAATATGCACAGTGTCATTAGATGTATTATAAACATTTCGTGAATGGTTGTTAAACAAAAACACAAAGGTCGTCATGTGCGGTGATCACGTCCAACCACCGCCATTTGTTGGTGGATCCCCACATGAATGGCTAAAGGGTTTTGTAGACTATTACGAAGAAATTAACACTGATTATAGATCACTTAATGAACAATTACGAGAGTTCAAAGCGCTAATTAGATTACAACCGGATAGAATCTAATGTGAAATAGCGCGTGAAATAATTTCAGAGACTCCCATGAATGATTTTTGGGAAACGTGGAGACCAAACGATTTGATAATTGCAAGTAGAAAGATAGTCAGAGACACACTTCAGATGAAGTTATTTGAATTGCATCAAGAAAAATTTGTAACACTGCCAGTACCGTTGTGTTATAGGCCTTCGGATACACGAAAACAGAATATAGAAGTTGATATTCCAGGACAGCGTGAAAAACAAATTCTATTATTAAATGATATTGTGCTGGTTGATATCAGCGTCGTTGAAGATGCATTGCGTGCTAATAAATCCCCATGGACGCTAGGATACGCAGCGACGATACATTCTTCACAGGGATTGACTATAACAGACACAATTGTTTGGATGGTAGATAATCGCATCGAATGGTCGAATTTAGTCTATCTCGCAGTATCCAGAGTACGAAAAAAAAATCAGCTTTGAAGAATTGTCCTGACAGAGTCAGGCGATGATGACACCACAATGGATGATGCTAGCATCGTTGATGTTAAAACTATTGATTAAAAACTATCCGGTTACAAACAACAAGAAAAAAAAAAACAACGACAATTTGATATTGTTGCTGAATTAATAATTACGCTGAAACAACAACAGTGCAATTGTATAATGCGTTGGCGTTATTCGGATAAAGATTCTCGCCAATTTACCGTAGACAGAAAGAATAGCAGCATTGGTCATATCAGAAACAATGTGATGTTGACTTGTCTTGAGTGTAATAGACGCAACGGCGCTAGTTAAGACCCCGCGGTGGTAATTGAGTATCGTCAGGAATTACTTGTAATTGTTCGCATGTAAAACCCCGCTGAGGGGCAGTTGAATCCAATTTATAGATTGGAGGTCTACCAGTTGATCGTGTTATAGTAAATATCTTGTGTGCAGTAACACTCCAAATAGGATCAGTAGCCCTTTTTGTGCCACCTTCAAGCTCTCCTGGTTCGTATAAATACCTAACAGTGACACTACTACCAAGAATTGGTTCTTTGAAATCTTTTTGTGAAATTCTTTGGATTTCCATTTTTGGTATAGACGCTTTCTTAATCGTGTTGACAGGTTTCATGTTAATTGTTCGAGTAATCTCGTTATTGAGCGCGGTAATCACAGCTGGTAATCTCTTAACCCATTCACGGGATCTTTTATCCTGAATAAACTCCTTCGCGTATTGATATGCAAATAACCGCTCAGCAAGAGTCCGATTAAATCGTTCAACAATTACCTGATCGCGATGTAGCGCAGTATGCCCTCGTCTGATGGTGATATTGTGATGTTTCATCGCTGATAAAACAGCGCCTTGAAATTCCTTGCCAGGATCAACATGCAATAGATTTGGCCAGCGTAGTGGGCTTCGTCGATAAATCCTTTCAAACGCAGAAGCTACTTCAGTTGATGATTTTGTTTTTAGCGGTTCTGCTTGTTTGTATCGACTCGCAACGTCAACTACGGTTAGCGCGTATTTGCAACCGTTGTCATGTGGTAAAAACAATAAATCAGCTTGATGAACTTCATTGGGTCCGGTAACATCAAATGCGAGAAATTGATTTGTTTTGGACGCGGTAGATAAATTTGCCATATAGCCTGTTTGGATAACCAATTAGCCGCAGTAGCCTTTTTCACTTTTGCAGCGCTGGCGAGTTTATTGATTGCAGCGTTACCCCGCCAGTATCCTTTTGGAGAATAATAAATAGATTCCATGTTGTTATTAATTACCGGCACCTAACTTCGATTTGCCTTTCATAGCTGATTTTACCAACCACGAAGCCAATTTTTCTTTGAACGATTTATCAGGAATAGCATTTAACGCATGAATTAATTTCACATCTGCGAGATGCCTGTGTTGCAACTTGCTGCTTTTATATGCGACATCATGAGCATGACACGTCTTATCAATAGCGTTTATCGGTTCTTCACCACGTCGAGGTTGAATTTGATCATCAAGTCTGATATCTAATCGTGTTCCGGGGCTACAGTAGCTATATCCTGGAAGGTGCTTTTCTCCGGGGTACTTTGCCCATGGGGATCCAGGGAGCTTTGCCAATTTGGCTGCGATATCACCTCCTCGTTTCTTTTTAAAGGTTCCTTGGGTTTACCAAGGGAAACAAATCTAAATTTCTTTGTACTACATTGTACGCATTTACCAGAAAGCGCTGATCGGTTATTTTTAGTTGTAATCGTCGTCAAGTCATCTGTGCCAGTACGCGTTTTACACTTCACACAATATAGATCCATAATTTATGTATAAGGATATGGATATAATTGATTTTTCAGCGACTAAAGCAAGAGAACCAGTTAAGCATCATGCAGCGCTACCAAACTCTATCCGGATGATTATAATCGGGCCATCTGGATCCGGCAAGACGCAATTGTTGCTCAATTTAATAATGAGATGGATGAAGTGGGATAAGTTGTATTTAGTTGCTCCTAGCGTAGATGATCAACGATGCTATGAAGTGCTAAAAGATTTTAACGAGAATGCATCAGAAAATAAAGGTGAGAACGTCGTTGATTTTATAACCGATATTGACGAGGCACCATCCGTGGATGACCTTGATGGAAGCATTAACAATTTAGTCGTATACGACGATGTGATGCTGGATAAACAAACAAACCCAGCTAGGATATTTTCCCGAGGCAGGCATAAAAACACCGACGTGATATATGTCACTCAACGCTACACTCAGATTCCAAAAGTGATCAGAGACAACTGCAATTTATTTTGTGTATTTAACGGAGTTGATACACATACATGTCGAAATATTTGGCAGACATGGTGTTCCGATATGGACTTCAATCAATTTAAAAACTTCTTTAGCGTAGCTCAGTCAAACCCGCATGGATTTGTAACAATAAATTTACATGAACCTGTGACAAGATATCGTATCGGACTTGATCAAATATTCGGTTAAAATCATTTATTATTTTTGTTAACCTGCAGCAGCAGAGAGGGTGAACGACAACCAAAATGGCGTATATAAGGAAATCTTATTTATCGAATAGACGCCATTTTTTTACTATTTGGTAGAAGCCTCAGATTTCCGAATCGACGCTCGGAAAGTTGTATGGTTCACCCTCTCTGCTATATCTAAGAAATCCATAATCATCATCATTGTCAACCACACCAATCTTGTAACCCATGAGGTCTTGGAGCACGACAGATCAATTATTTCACCACCAATTCTCTCTATTTTTCTATGTTTTCCACTGACCTCATGGACATCTCCAAACTCCATGCCTATCCACACTTTAATGGTGTATATCCACTTCTATTTCTATCTGCCGCGTATTCTCACTCAGATGATCGATAGCATTGACTTCACCACTTCAAATTGCCTTTGCTCACTGGTCAGAGGCTATCGTGGGGTCTAATGGCTCCTTGGATTCGATTGAGGACCTCTTTCCGGGTTACGTGATCGATTTAGGAGATGCCCAATAGCATTTTAAAAAGTTTGAATAATGCTTTATAGATCTGCACTGAGCGACCTTGATTTCATAAGCATACAGAAAAATGGATATGACAATAAATTGAATAAGCTTTATTTAGGAACCAAGTGCAAATATTGATATCCTTCCATACTATTATCAACCCTGTTAGTGCTGCTGTTGTCTGGGCAATTAGTGAATGTCATTCTGGTTTGGAGCCCTCATTCATGATAATTGATCCATAGTATTTAAAGCTTGTGATTGTGTCCAGCTTTTGTCCACTAACATTTATTTCTCTATTGATGCCATTGGTATTGTTTGTCATCAGTTTGGTTTCCGATGACGCTAATATCCATACGTTATTCTGCGGAGGATGTGTTGATGCATTAAACCAAGTCAGTCAGTTCTTGTTCATCTTGTGTAAGAACGCTTTTTTTTTCAGACACTGTTTTATAAAATGTTTTAAAATAATATTAATTCATGACTATTTCAGTAAAATGTACACTTTTATCCTGAAAGGTAGAATGTATAATGTTTCACTTTGTATATTATATTATATTATATTATATTATATTATATTATATTATATTATATTATATTATATTATATTATATTATATTATATTATATTATATTATATTATATTATATTTTTTAACAGACGAAAATTACCGCCCCTACCTGTCAACTCATGTCAGTGGAAGAAATAGCTACATCAACGCCGTTTTCTTGCCAGTAAGTACAAATGTATAGACGCCTAAATTAACTCATGTTACAAATTTTACAAATGACCAATATAAGCTAATTACATCAAAATCGCATAACAATGTTAATGTGTAAGAGATTCATATGGCCGCAGCTTGTATTTTCGGGTCATTTTATCATAATTATTGGATCCAAAATATTTTCTGCATTTAAATAAATCTATAATAAGCATTTGTCATGGACAATAGACATTAATAAAAAAAATCAAAACTTGTGTTTAACTAATATAGCCATGATAGGCGTAGATTCTACTCATATAACATTTAGACATATTTCAATTGCGTTGTTCCTTTTCCTCCAGTAGTTATTTGTGCGTACTTTGAGAAGTTCTCAATTATACAAACAGTCAGACTAACTGACGATGCAGTGTTCGTGTTTAAACATTCAGTACCGCAATGTACCAAGTTTATTATATTAAGGAAGAAGGTAGTACCACTGTGTCTTGAAACTCAAACTGAAATTAAAACCAGAAAAAATATGACATCCGTTTTTGTTTCAGTAAAATTATCGAGCCTAAATTTCGTTTCACAAATAACACTGGACAACAAATTTTTACAAAAGTCATGTTACTGAAATAAAATTAGTCAATTCTTATCAATTTTTATGTGCTGAACACGAATATGACAGTCAAATTGCAAAATTGGCTCTAGTTTTTTTGTAATCTGCAAGAAATTAATGTTTACATAACGAAATGCATTCCAATAGCTAGTAAAAGGTCAACTGTAATAGCCTACCTATAAAAAATCAAGTCTCTGACTACATCTTAGGTTTCTTCGCCTGTCTCTTGTACAGCTAGCTGTTCGGGAGCATCTCTGAGGAGTGTCCAGCAGTAGTCAGCCAGCATTGTAGTGGACCATTTTCCATGGTATCTTTGTTCCATTGTTGCGATATCTTGATGAAAACGTTCGCCGTGTTCATCACTAACAATACCACAGTTGCTAGGAAAGAAATCCAAATGGGAATGAAGGAAGTGAATCTTTAGAGACATATTGCAGCCAAGTTTCTTATACTTCATCAACATGTCTTTTACTAGTTCCTTATAGTTTTCTGCCCTAACATTTCCGAGGAAGTTTGTAGAAACTAGGCGAAAAGTATTCCATGCTTGTTTCGCGTCACCTTCCAGCAAGTTGTTGAACCGGTCATCTTTGAAAAGCTCTCGAATCTGAGGACCCACAAAAACTCCCTCTTTAATCTTTGCTTCGCTGAGTCGAGGGAATTTTTCATGCAGGTATCGGAATGCTGGCAAAGTCCGGTCAATGGCTTTCACGAAGTTCTTCATCAAACCTAGTTTGATGTGAAGGGGTGGTAGCAAGATTTTCTGAGCCTCAACCAGAGCTGGGTGTTGGATATTCTTCTCTCCAATGGCTACATTCTGCCTGTGAGTCCATTCCTCCCTCATGTAGTGCATTTCCCTTGCTCGGCTATCCCACTCGCATAAGAAACACATGTATTTTGTATATCCTTGCTGCAGTCCCATTAAAAGGGCAACTACCTTCAAATCACCACAGAGGTGCCAGCTGTACTTGTTATACTCAATGGAATTAAGTAGCTGCCTTAAGTTATCGTGTGTCTCTTTCATGTGGACAGCATACGCTACTGGAATAGATGGAAGAATGTTTCCATTGTGCAAAAGCACAGCTTTGAGACTCAGTTTCGAAGAGTCCACAAATAGTCTCCATTCTTGTGGGTCATGAGTGATTTTTAAAGCATTCATGAGGCCTCCAATATCGGAACAGAATATCAGATTACTTTCCTTTCTGAAGAAAGGCTCCAATTGCTGGTGGCGCTTTCGATATGCAGTAATTGTGACATCTTCTTCTAGAAGATTCCATTGTTGGAGTCTTGATCCTAGCAATTCTGCCTTGTTCTTTGATAAGTCCAGATCACGAATCAGGTCATTTAGTTCTTCCTGTGTTATTCTGTGTGGGGTTGATGATGCACCACAGTGAAAATCTGGATCACTGCATGCTGATGGACCAGGAGAAGAACAGGTCGACTCACCTTTGTCTTCGTCAGATGAATCAAGAGAATATTCTGCTGGAGGTTCTGGAATAGGAAGTCCCTCACCATGTGGAACTGGTCTCAATGCAGACGGAATGTTTGGGTAGACTATTCTCGACTATTCTCGACTTCTTTCGCTTCGTTATTCCGCCGAAAAGAGGAGGAACCAAGCAGAAGTAACAGTCATTTAGGTGGTTGCTTGGCTCTCTCCACACCATTGGGACTGCAAACGGCATTGATGACCTTTTGCAATTCAACCACTGTGAAAGCTGTGTTGTACATGTAGCACAGCATATATGCGGAGCCCAAGGCTTGTCTTGGTCACCAACCTTGCATCCGAAGTAAAGATGATATGCCTTCTTCACTTGAGAATTTATACTTTTCTTCTGGTTGGCAAATGTCACTTCCCCACAAATATAGCAAAAATTGTCCGCGGTATTAACACACTTTCGAGGCATTACTGTTCTTTATTGTACGTAAATGGACATTAAAATAATAAGTTTTATGTAACAGTAGCTTGAACTGTCTCGCACAACGTCTAACATATTTTAAATGCTGAACCTATCTGATTGGGCTTTATATAGTACACTGCTTACGTCAGCTTCAGCAGCCGCCTGACATTAGTATAATAGGCCTACACATGTATAGTACACTGCTGACGTCAACTTACTTCAGCAGCCGCATGGCATTAGTATTGCATTGCATCAGAAAATGATGCAATCAACTGTGGATGATGTGAGCATGATGATATTATGCAATGTTACATCATTATTCCGGATGTTGCTGCAGTCCTACTGGAGAAATTGACACAGTGAAAGATAGAAAATGAGGTATATGAATATCTTCAAAACGAGAGCCAATAAAAAAATTTCACGGTTATATTCGTGTTCGGCACACCAAAATACTACAGATTAGGGCCTTTTCAAGTCAGTAATAATTTCACTGTTGACCAGTGTAATAAACCGTCATAAGTTCGCATAAAAAATTATTTTGATGCATTATTCCAGGCCTACAAGGAAAACGATGCTTTCATCATTACACAGACCCCCCTGGAGAATACCATTGTCGATTTCTGGAGAATGGTTTACCAATATGACGTCAGCTCTATTGTGATGCTTAACAGTCCGTCACAGATGAAGGTGGAATTTAATCTAGTGAAATTTAAGTTCCTAAGTTCTTAATACACGTGGATACTTTTATAACTAAAAAGAAACTTTTTGTCGATGTAATGGATAAATTTGAATAGTAAATAGAAAGAGAAGTTAAGTTTAATTAAATAGCCATGGCAATTGTGGAAATCCTTATTGCTTTTAGACATTTGTTATATATTAGGACGGCGTGAGATTGCTCCAGTCAATTTGGTGTTTTTTAGTTACACTCAAAGTTTGTCTATTCTATGTAATGTATCCGGGTTCTCAACGAAGACTTTAATCCGTCTGTATTAGACTTTTAATTAAATCTATTCCATAAATCAAGTCAAAGTTTGTCTCTTTTCGATCAGCGATAGTACAGCGTACAAAGAAAAATGTCCTGTTCTCTCGCGATTAACGTGTACCATTCAACATTTTGTACCTGGGTTAACTTTCAATGTTTGTTTCATTAAGTTGTATTTGGCGTCAAAAATACATTTCCTTCATAAGTGTTACCATTATCGCTTATTTCGATCTTGCCACTAATACTAATTCTATTGTTTCTCCTTTTTCATTTGCAAATTTTCGTATAAAGAAAATGTATTCCTTTCATTTGTGATACAAGGTGATTGTCGTATCACATTTTATTCTCTTTCTCTATTGGAACAAGACACGTATTTTAGAGTCCAGATTTAGCTTAAGTCACCATACGTTGCGTAGTCTCACTGTGCTATGACCCTGCAGATTTACTGATTCGTACGTCGTCCTTCAATAAAAATTAATTGCACAAAGCATTCTGCCTTCATTGTAATTCAATGTTATGAGACTATGTCGAGCATCTATTAGATTTAGCTTAGCTACCGCCAATAAAATTAAAATAAAATATGACTTATTCTAAACAATTGCTCATACAAATTTTACATAAATCTAAGGAATGTTAGCGTTCGAGCGAGATCGCGCGCACATGCATCCTTCTGTGTGCGTGCGTGTGTGTGTGTGTTGACACCAATGCTTTTCACATTGATATGTGATTCTTATTTGCCACTATATATTGCTGCCATTACTGTAAATGTAACAAATTAATGTTTCTTCGCAGAACACTTTCAACAGGTTTTAAGACCCAAAAAAAAGCTTTATGATGAATTTATTCAGTAAATAGCCTGACTAACTTATAGCAAATTTGGTACAGAATATTGGAGGATAAAGACCTTTTGAACTTTCTCATACTGGAAGTCTATTAAATTCTTATTTTAAAAAATGTCTTTTTAATTTCGTATAAAGGAGGTCTATTTGATTTGCACAATGGAGGTCTTTTCATTACTATAATGGAAGTCTTCTTAATTTGTATAATGGAAGTATATTTAATACTTATATCGGAGGTCGTTTGAATTCGTATAATGGAAGTATATTTAATACTTATATCGGAGGTCGTTTGAATTCGTATAATGGAAGTATATTTAATACTTATATCGGAGGTCGTTTTAATTCGTAGAATGGAGGGTTTTTTTTCAATTTGTATAATTGGAGTTTTTTAACATAATAGACTGTAACCAATGATGTAAACAAACAAAAATATAAATTACCGATTACGCGATAAGTTTATTGAACATCAGGGAAATTGACACGGCCGAAAACTAGTTTAAGTTACAATTATATCAGCAATTGTTGGTGCCTGTGATAGGTGATAGACCATGATCTCAGAACCATGCAAGCGCGTATGTGAATAAAACAGAATTGTATTTGATATCAATTAGATATCGCTTTTTTCCACTGTCAATAATGGAAACTTCCTCAATCATATTCCGAATTTAGGTCTTCTTGATAATTTTGCATGCTTATGATATATCTCTCGCTTGGAATAATTAAAACATATAAGTAACACATTTTGCAGGACAATGAGCGATACTGGCCACAAAAGGGAAATGTTTTCAAATGTCCACCGTTCGAAATTCACCTGGAGTCTGAGGAAACGATTGGCTGTTGCGAAATTTCTAAACTCGTCTTGATATATAAGGAAGAGGTAATATTTTTATTTTATCCTGGGGAAACAATTTATAGTGTTATGATTTATCTCTCAAACTCACTATAATAGGTTAGTGGTTTTTTGGGGGTTTTTTTAGCACTATTTGAGAATAGTGTGAATAAGCTGTGTGTGTTTTCGCAGGGAGAGGGGTTTTATTACTGACTTGTACTTGAATTGTGTGATAAAACAGGATAGAGGTAACATATTGCTACAATGTGTATACTTTTACATTGAAAGAGTCGAGCTGCTGATTATACTTTTAAAAAAAAGTATGTGCATTTATGATAAACAGCGTTTGACATTAAGGAAAGGCGGTTGTTTTGCATCTCTGCTTTCCTTCAATGCAAAATGATAAAAATTTCAAATATTTTCGTCCGTACGTCACGGATTGAAACATCATGGACTAACAGCGTGTACTGTGAACCAATCACTGATAAACCATTGCAGACGAGATTGTCTTAGGAATTATCCGAGATTTGTCTTCCAAACCGCAGGATAATTAGTACACAGTATACTCTTTTCCCTTGCAATTTTTATTTGTTAAATGGAGGCTAAATTTCTCGAAAACTAAAGGACTTGGTGGTTGAGAATTGTCATGTTATTTTTTCTCCTTATACTCACTCCAACACGCAGACCAATTACTATGTCGCCCTGTACACTTACACAAGAAGTGTAGAAGAATACATCATTATGTAATACACAACTTTACATGTACTCCACTAGCTGTTATTGACCATTTATATAAATAAAAATCATTACGCAATCAAATGACACATTGACACTAATATCATCTACAAACTCCTTCTCTATCATGAATATTTATTATTATTTTGTTAAAACGTTTTCTAACTTCATATCTTATAGCATGTCTCAACATATAAATGTTAATGTAAATAGCAGTGTAAACAATATGATGTGTTGGAAAAAGTCAGAATAAATTAAAAATACGATGAATTCTAGAGAAAACATTCGCACATTATACTCACTAGTTAGAATTTCCTTGATGATAAATTTAATAATGTCTTATGTAAATCAGAGGCGTAGCTGGGGGGGGGGGGGGGGCAGGGGTGGTACATATGTCTCCGGGCGCCAAGGTACAGGGGCGCCAAAATGAGGCTTACAACGTTACATTATAATAAGTAAACAATGTTAATAAATCGGTCACAATATCTTATTGAAACCTTTTTTGTCGCATTTGCGTGCGTCAATGGGACAGGATCGTCTCAGCGATCTTGCTCTTCTTAGCGTTGAAAGAGAAAGATTGGAAAAAAATAGATTTTGATTGCGTAATTGACCAGTTTGCGACCGTGAAATCAAGAAAAATAAATCTTTTGTAGACTATGTAAACCAGTCTACGACAGTGACTATGTGGGTCATGTACTATAATTTCAATAAAGTTGCTTCTTTAAATACAATGATTTTGTTTTTAATTTAAATTGTTTTCCTTATTCAATGTAATAGAAAAATGTGATTAAAGGGGGAGGGGGCTGGGGCGCTAATTTTATAGTTCATAACTACGCCTCTGATATAAATAGAGTCTCGTCAAACATTTTAGCAACGAAATGTCCTGCTGTCAATTGCAAATTACTGGACTGAAGATGGGCGACTTCCAAATTCTCCTTTACATGTACTGGAACACGTTGAGCTCGTACAGGGCTGGCAGACAGAATCAGCAGGGCGAAATCCCGTCGTAGTGCATTGCATGTAGGTAACATCTAAGTAATCAGTTGTTGTTGTTGTTGTTGCGTTTAACGCCATTTTTAAGCACACGATAGGCTATACATGGCGGCCAGTATTATTGGTGGAGGAAGAACACACGAAGACAGAGGTGAGATGGCAGTCATCCTTAACGGAGAGCACTTTAGACCACTCGACCAATCGGGGCCCCTTGTGTAATCTGTACTTTTTAATGCATTTATTTCTTTAGGAATTTAATTAATTAATAATTATCTGTAATTAATAGATATTAACGTTTACACTCAACATAAAAAGAGTCAAAAGTAAGTTAGGAAGGAAAATTTGATCTTAGCCATTCTGGTGACGTTACGATAGACAGAAATTTCAATATTCGATCTTCATATTTGAATCGAATAATTTTCAGTTTTTAAGCTCCGTACACCACGAAAGATTATATATATATATATATATATATATATATATATATATATATATATATATATATATATATATATATATATATATATATATATATATATATATATATTTGTTCACTCTTATCTTTGAGTAAAATTAATATTCGTCCGTACGGTACCATATTTGTTTTTTCCTAGCAGAAAACGAAATAGAAAAAAATGCTGGTTTCACACGTTTATAAAATTATGAACAGGAATGGTGCTGACAGGAGTGGACTCTTCTGTGTCATAGCTGCTGTACTGGAAAGAACCAAGATAGAACAAGACGTAGCTATAGAACAGATCGTCAGACAGTTACGTCACCGGAGATCTCAGATAATCCCAGATTTGGTAGCTTTCGCAATTAGTAATACAAACAAAATATAATGATTTTGTTTTAGTTGTAGCGACATAAGCAGTAGTAGGTATCACGGTACCATATGTTTTTCCATAGACCTCACACACTGTTATAGAGAATAATGTTAGATTGTCAATTTGATGATGACAAAACCAGGTACTCCATTGCATTTAAGAGAGATAACTCTGCTGGAACTAGACTGGGGTATGAATTATCTAGTCACAACATACCTATTTTCAGTCATGTGTATTACATTTTCAAAAAATCATAAAAAATACAAAATTTGATCTATTTAGGAATTAGCATAAATTCACATGTTGCCAAGAGGCTAAACTTTTTTTTAAGCCTAACAGAAAGTACAACTCTTACATAATCCACCAATCAAAGCTTGTGTTGTTGTTCATTTCGGATTGCAATGGACCCCTACACCTTAAGCACCGCCCACCTGGTCATGCGCAATTGGTACCGTTATACCAGTAGTTGTTGTCATTGATGTTTTATGGGGGGGGGGGTCTAAATTCCCTTTATGAACTGTTATGATTATGGTTCGACTAATGTTTTATAAGGGAGCTAACTCTTTTAATTACGTTAATAAGATTGACGCTGTTTTTTCCCTTTTGAGTATTACAAACGTTTCTATTAATTCTTGTCCTTACAAAAATATCTAAAAACTATTTATCTACATTTATGTACCGGTATAAACAACAGGTTTAATTATTTATGTTAATTTCATCTCTTTTTTTTAAATAATGCTAAATAATAAAATTAATATATGCAAGGGTGTGGTTTAGAAGTGAAAAGAAAATCAAATTGATGAGCTTTTAAATGTTGTAATTTTATATTATACTTATATGAAGCACTTCTTTGTTTTGGATACTAGAGTGATTTTTAAAATTCTCTGCCTCAGAGAGATGTCTATGCATTGTAATGTTCATTATTTACCAAGTACTACATGTATCATAAAATTATGTATTCCAAGAAGACTAATTCAGATAAAGCCATGTCTTAATAATAAATCAACATGGAAGTGAATTATTAAACTTTTTCTATTTACAGGAGCAGTTTAGATTCTGTCATGAAGCTGTGCTAGCCTACCTTAACCAGAACGAAACATATGCCAACTTCTAACCATGCCAACTTATATAAAGCATGCAGTATTGCATGATAATCTTGAATCTAGAAGAAATATAGAAGTTTGAATGTTTGTCAACATATATTTCATTGACTATTCATCAAAAAAAAATGTAAGACTCAAGACATTAAAATTAACAAAGTATACAATATACGTTTCCCATTTATGTGGATATATTTACACAAATGAAAAGAAACTATAAATATATTAGATCTTTCGGTTCACACATAATTAACAATGGAGGACCCTTCTGTACTGGAGGACAGCTGAGAAGTATATTATTCCGTTCTCCTTTCTTTATCATGTTTACTTTATTTAACTTTATACATTTGCTTCATTTCACATCTTTGTTGATTATATTCAATATGTATTCAAGAATGTATTTGGTTTAAATTGTATGAAATGCATTGCAGTAAAATAGACTATATAATGCTTTCAAGAAAGACTAATAGAAATGTGCCCCGTGGTAGTATTTCACATCTTCCAAATGAATTGAGTGAAGTTGGAAACAAGAAATCCCTGCTTTTATATGTTGCTTGCAACTCTGTCCAAACTACTAGCATTTCAATCAGTATTGTCTCATTTGCAATGTGTCCAAACAATGAAAAGAAATATTTTTGACTGCTACGATTAGGAGAGTTTGATCAAAAGTACAAGTATTTCGTGTTCTTCAACGGTACCCGACTTTTGAATATGAAAAAATGAAACATTTATATATATATTTATATTATGTTTATGTATTTTAATAATTACAATGAAGAATCCAGATGAGATGTTAAAGAACCATCCTTGGCATCTCTTACTTGGACAACATCACAAATAAAGTGCATAACACCATCAGGCACAAAGTAGACCACTATGAAGACCTCCTCACCACTGTCAAAAAGAGAAAGCTGAAATGGTATGGCCATGTCACTAGAACCAACATTCTATCTATAACAGTATTGCAGGGTAGTGTCCAAGGTGGTAGAAGGAGTGGTGGACAGAAAAAAAGTGGAATGATGACATCACAGACTGGACCAGACTTAATTTTGCTGAGATACAGGCATTGGAGGGAACTGGTCAGATGTTCAGCAGCACAGTGCCTCAACAACCACACTAGGTCAAGAGACTGATGATAATGATGATGATGATGATGATGATGATTTAAATGAATATTTTTATTATTTAGTTATTATTTTCATTTTTTTATTGCTATTATTCTGTATTGGGCCTATGCTGTACAATCAATATTTAAGTTTTTACATTTGATATCCTAGTTCAGCCATCTTTTTTCACTCCATAGTATCATATCAAAATTTAAATGCTCTTGATAAAAGAACAAACAAAACATTTCAGCTCTAAAGAGATCAAAAATGTCTACCGGTACTTCATTATATCCTTGGTGATGAGTGGCACAATGTGATGTTCGAAAAGGGCCACAATATTAAAGATACATGACAAGGTTATCGTCTCCATACTGTATATATGAGTGTACTAGTGTTATCCCAATTCAGACTGCACATGCCCAGGACTTCTGTCACATACTGGATCTGCAGAAATGGATCTATGTAATCTGTGTAAACTTATTACTATAACAAACAACATAGACCCTTATCTACCGGCATATTACATTAATGCCGATCAGAGTCTACGTTATTTGGAGTTCAACCAGATCTATACAGGAGTAACTACTATATACAATTCAACCAGGATGTGTTTGACCTTAATTACCTCTATGCTTTCTTTGGTTGGTAGACAAGTTTAAGTTCATTCTTATTGTCTTTTTATTTTCACATATAATTTCTATTAATTAAAAGGATTTAAATTGAAATGTCTGAGAACTAATTTAAATCAACATAATTGCATGATAGCCAAGAAATATATCAGTGTTCTCAAGCATCAAATACATTTCATATCCATATTTTGTTTCCTAATATGTAAATAGTTCTTACATATTACAAGTTTCCATTTGTTATTGTTACACCATGGACTGATGCACAATGTGAATTTTAGTATTTCCTGGAAATAAAGATTTCCTGTTTTTCAACATTACCGTCATTAATATTCATTAAAATTTTTATTTTATTTTAATATTTTTTAATTCTAAATCATAACAATATGTTGCTGTAGTTTGAAAAAATCTGGCTCCTTCCTGGAAATCTTCACTGGCAGATTCTTTGTAATTGTTCTTTATACATATTTTTGTCACCCGTATTTTTAGAACAGAGCTTGTTTTATATACAGATATATAACATTAAATGTCAATTTATAATGAAAAGGAATTCTGCTTTTATTGTTTATCAAATTAGTTGAACTCATTATTTTCTTAGCTTATATTTCGTTATCCATTTTGACAAGTTCTTCTGAACAGTCAGCAATTTCAAATATAATTTGTCTGAAAACTTTTCCAAAAGTGGTACAACTATTGGTTCTAAAATGCCAAATTAAGGCCTGCATCAATTGTTTGGAATTTGTGTAATACAAATAGTATGCATGTTATCAATTATACAGATGCCACTTCACCAAACTTCTTAATTTTCTATTACACTATGGTCTAATGCGGTGCACTCCTGAACACAATATAAACCAATGTTGAGTCCCTGAGATACTCAGTGAACAAATAAGATGCCCACTGCATATACATTGGATCAACGGAGCATCCTCAGATATACTGTGGACAAATGGGGTATCCCCAAGAGAAACTATGGACCAGTGGGTTGTTCCCCAAAACTAATCACTGATACAGAATCTAACTGACAGTCTACTTAATTTTTATAACCTTGAAAGGGCTCTATACTCTGTGAAAGACTATCATCATGGCGAAATATGCTGAACAGTTTAAAAGTTATGTTCCAGAAATGAAAATACCCATATTGTGGACAGAGCAAAGGATAGAAACAGAAGGATAGAATAAAAGCTACATCTTTCACCCCTATCATATTATGAGAAGGATAAGAAAAATGGATTTGTTGACATGCCCACAATATCAACATTTTTACTAAGAGACAGAATGATTTGTAACATTATATATATAGGAAAATGGTATTTACAAAGTGTAATGTGAAGTGATAAGACTTCTCGAGGTCTGCTCCAAAATGAAAGTGTGAATAATGGAAATGGATAAAGGCATTAAAAATATTCAAGCTGATGAACTAAGAATGTGGACGTCACTGGTACAAAATGTGGTTCAAATTTCACTTATTTATCATAAACAACTATGGAGTTTACCCCAGGAAACAAAAATATGGATAATGGATGGATGGATGAACAATGTAACAAAAACATTAACAAAATACTGGTAGTTTTAAAACAGAGAGTGCAAATGTTCATAGTAAAAGCTATTGAGTTAATTTGTACCTTTCTCAAACATATGCCAAAATAGTTCAAAAAGCAGCTTTAACTAAATTTGATGTAATTAATTCTGATTTGTTTATACAATACATTATCACTGCTTAAGTTAAAATATATATACCATGTAATATGCTGCGTAAGCTAAAAAATAAACAATATCTACTTGACCTTGACGTTTCAAACACAGTAGTACTAAGGATGTTTCAATTCTATTGTTATGATTCTAACTCCATGACCTTGACCTTTCAAACACAATATAACTAAGGATGTTTCATTTATATTGTTACAATTCTATGCTAATTATGATTACATTTAAAGAAATAGAAGAACAAAAGTCTGGTGACTACATTTTCAACCCACAATCAAAGCAGTGCTCTGAAACATGTAACCTTGACCCAAAAATCAAATGGTTGAGCAAGCTTGTTGCATAATTCAATAATCTTAGCTTCATAATGATTTCATCCCGAACATGATGAAAACCTATCAAGGGAATTTGAAAATAAATTAAACCAAAACAATAATTACAGATTTTCTCTGACTGCAACCTTGTCCACATGATAAAATTGGCAAGTGAGTCTGTCATCTAAAATCTTCATCATGTCCACATGGTAAAATTGGCAAGTGAGTATGTCATATAAAATCTTCATCATGTCCACATGATAAAATTGGCAAGTCAGTATGCCATATAAAATTTTCATCATGTCCACATGGTAAAATTGGCAAGTGAGTATGCCATAGAAAATCTTCATCATGTCCACATGATAAAATTGGCAAGTGAGTATGCCATATAAAATTGTCATCATGTCCACATGGTAAAATTGGCAAGTGAGTATGTCATGTAAAATCTGCATCATCTATACATGGTAAAATTGGCAAGTGAGTATGTCATCTAAAATCTTCAACATGTCCACATGGTAAAATTGGCAAGTAAGTACATGTATGTTAAATAAAATCTTCATCATTTACACATGGTAAAATTGGCAAGTGAGTATGCCATATAAAATCTTCATCATGTCCACATTGTAAAATTGGCAAGTGAGTATGCCATATAAAATCTTCATCATGTCGACATGATAAAATTGGCAAGTGAGTATGTCATCTAAAATCTTCATCATGTCCACATGATAAAATTGGCAAGTGAGTATGTCATCTAAAATCTTCGTCATGTCGACATGATAAAATTGGCAAGTGAGTATGTCATCTAAAATCTTCATCATGTTCACATGATAAAATTGGCAAGTGAGTATGTCACCTAAAATCTTCATCATGTCCACATGGTAAAATTGGCAAGTCAGTATGTCATCTAAAATCTTCATCATGTTCACATGATAAAATTGGCAAGTGAGTATGTCATATAAAATCTTCATCATGTCCACATGGTAAAATTGGCAAGTGAGTATGTCATATAAAATCTTTTCTTCATGTTTCATGGCAAGTACAATGGAAATCTATCTAGGATTTTGTTTGCTTTTGTTTTTAGGGTTTAATGCTATTTTTCAGCACAATATAGGCTATACATGGCAGCCAATATTATTCATGGAGCAAGAACCTGGAAAATCCCAGAAAGAACCACCAACCCACGAGAAGCTACTGGCAAGCTTTCTCACATACCCACATTAGCCGAATCCGAGACTCGAACCCACGCATGGGTGAGGTGGCAGTGGTCCGCAACAGACAGCGCTTTAAACCACTCAGCCACTCGGGGCCCCCTATCTAGGATTCAGGATCTTTATTTAAAAATGAAAATAGTGTCAACGAACCTTAACAAGCTGTTAATAATGAATTTAAACTGGCTGCTGTGTCTAGTTTTTCAAAATGTGGGTTTTAAAAAAAAATTATCATGTGACTTTTGAACATTGAACTTTTTATTGACATCCCAAAAGATACTGTTTACAATGATGAATCACATAGAATGTCCATTTATAATTAAACAATTTCTTTCTTGATATTTTTCAAAACAAGTAAATCTTGCCAAATACTGTACCCTTGACTTTGAATTTTTGACCCCCAAACACCTGGTATAATTTTATATCCTATAATAAGTTTCTTTGCAGTGTCAGATAACAATTCATCCATTTCAAATATAGAAAATCCAAAAGTAAGCAATATAAATGGAGAGCAAATACCTTATTAAAATACACGTCCCAACACTCCCTCATTCTATTCCGATCCCATGAGGATGTAGCTGTTTACGTAGGGGATGTAACTCTTTCAAACATAATTACAATTAACTGCCAACAGATTATGATGACCATAATGAGTACCCAGTTTCAGTGATCCATCAATACTGCAAGACCAGTTGTGCTAATGAATGCCAAATATAAATAATGGATGGAGAAAAAAGAGTTAATGGCTGGACAAAAGGATTACTATGTATCTCACTCTATACGAAAACTACATATCAACCATGTAAAAGTAAAATATTTGCATATGTAATCTTAACCTTTGAGTTCAATTTCCTTTCATTGCTAGAGAGTATTGTTCTCTACAATGCAGCTGCTCACAAATCTAATAATATAGCTGTTTAACAAAAATAATAACCTAACGTTGACACATGATGGACAGAGAGATGAAACAACACTTCAATGAACCATTCTTTGCAATATTTGTTGCAGGTAAGACATTTAAATTGACAAAAAATCTATTTTTAACAGGGAATGCTTCTTCACTACAGGCTGCATAATACTTGAACAGAAAATTAATGGATGCTGTTAAACAAAAAAGAGACTAAAAGTTCATTAGTATTTTATTTACTCTAATATCGTCACACAAAATGGAATGAAAATGATAAATCAAACATGCAAATAAGGAAATCACATAATCATAACATAAATTGTTATGCCCTTTGCAAAATTCATCACTATTTAACAAACTATAATATGCTAAGTCTACACAATTATCATAATACATGTCAAACAATGTAACTAGGGAATATACTTGAACTAAGATACTAAAAATTCACATGTATTCATTTTTACAAAGCTGGTCTGGAAATTCTTAACAAACATTTTCAGTCTATTTTTAAAAACTCTAGTAGCATTTATGAGTAGTGAATACTGATTATTTTTGGATGCCTTGGATTGAAAAAAGAAGATAAATGTCTCTTTGTATCTTGAATTATATATAAATCCTGAATTATAAATGACAATAAAATATATATAGTTTCACATCGCTTACATTTTATATCGCATATATGCTACAGCAATATATAACAAAAGATAACTAAAAAATAATTATCATGTCTTTCTATGTAATGCATCAAAACCTTATTGTTTTGTTCATATTTGACCATCTATTAGAAGTTGAACGTTTAATTCAAAAACATATTTATAGTCAAAAGTTATATCAAGAGCACAACAGAAATTAGATTTATCCGTTCATTATTGGCAAAAAATGAAAACTGGAGGAAAATGGAAATGGATAATAAATAGACGGATAAATAGTTATGTAGTTTTTGTGATAGAGAATGAAAAAATTATTGACAATCAGGATTTTCAATCAAAAGCTGTATAATATCAAAGGAGGTTTTCTTGTTGCACAATCTGTACAAGAATTCAGAGAATCAACATAGTTTTCTTCATTACTCAAGGTTACATCACTTGGAATAGATTCCAGTCATAAATTCCTGTAAAGAAAATATAAAAATTAACATTCAGTTAGGTAATTGCACTGAATTATATTGCTCTTTGTATTATAAAGTTTATATGAAAATAAAACAAGTTCCAGAGGTTACAAATCCTGAGAGATTGTTAGGATTTTGTTAAAGACATGAAATGACAAACATTGCGATGTTTCAGTAATGTCATGAAGTGTATTCAGTCAGTCATATCCTTATGTATATTTGTCAGTCACGTGTCATGGTGGATATTTCAGTTGGTCATGCCCTTATGTATATTTGTTACTCATGTGTCATGAAGTGTATTCGGTCAGTCATACCCTTATGCATATTTTTCAGTCATATGTCATGGTGTATATTTGTTAGTCACGTGTCATGGTGTATATTTGTCAGTCAATGGTTGTAGTGTATGTTTCAGTCAGTCATGCCCTGATGTATGTTTGTTAGTCATGTATCATGTGTCATGATGTATATTCAGTCTTGTCCTGACACATATTTATCAGTCGTGTGTCACGGTGTATATTTGTCAGTCATGCCCTGATTTATATGTCAGTCATGTGTCATGATGCATATTTCAGTTGGCCAAGTCCTGATGTTTATTTAAGTCAGTCATATTTCATGATGTATTTTTGAACTGAAGAAGAAAAAAAAACATTCAAAGTAATATCCAGTCCATTCATTAAAAAAAACAGCATATAACAATTTTCTATGTAAACTTATTACAAAAGATTTATACTGTATATGATAACAACTAATACTTTGCTACAATGTATGTGATAACTTTATGCACCTGTTTTAAACCACATTAAAATAATATGCCATGTATGTGATAACTTCATGCAACTAGGTGTTTAACCATATCAATATCATATGCCATGTATGGGATAACTTCGTGCACCTAGGTGTTAAACCACATCAATATAATATGCCATGTATGTGACAACTTCATAAATCTAGGTATAAAACAATATCAATATATTATAATGCATGGTATTAGCATCAGTCAATCAAGTAACTAACTAATCAATCAATCAAATAATCAAGGGTTAAGAAAATAAAATAAAGCTGCATTATATAAGTCAATTTACCTTCAGCTGTGTTTTAAATTCTTCATGACCCTCAATGAAATCGGTAAAGAAACCTGGGGCAATGTGCTGGAATAAAATAAATGTACATAATTAACAAATGTATCAACTGTCTTCATTAGATAAAATGGAAGAAACAATAAATCTTTAAATGTATAACTAATCAAAATGTATGTTACTATGATTTTTAACATAGCTGATGAAGTAAATTAGTGGACTGAGTTTGAAAGCTCTCCAATAAATATTATTATTTATGAAGATAAATGTGAGCCACCACTTTGAATTACATAAATCTTGTTGAAAAACAGTACCAAGTTGTTACAGTAATTTTAATATATAGTATAATTTAATATTATACAATACGATATGATTTATATAATAGTAATACTTGTATACATTTAATTGTCCAATGATAAGACAGTGAAATCTAGTTGTTAATAATTATATGTTACAGTAAAAATAATACTATTACAATACTGTATGATTAATTACACTTATAATACTGAATAATTATATGTTACAGTAAAAATAATACTATACAATACTGTATGATTAATTACACTGATAATACTGAATAATTATATGTTACAGTAAAAATAATACTATACTACTGTTATGTGCTTAGGCTCAAATAAACAGTAACATAGAAAGAGTAAAAATAACAAGCTTGTAAAAACTTAATAAACAATTTATTAAGCACAAATATTTTCCAGAAAAGAATAATAAACTTACGGTTTTAAGAATCAATTCCCAAAATTATGGAGATTAATTACACTAATTTCCCAATAACACATTCATGCTAGATTAAAAGCACACCAACAGTCTTGTTTTTTAAAGAATACAAGACATATTTTCTTGTCAAAAAGGGTTTTATTTCGCATTCAACTTTTAAAAGGACATTCAACTTTGTCAAAATATGTTTTGTCACTTTATTCAGCTCTATTTTTAATTGTAGTTTGAAAGAATACTAACACGTACAAAGTCTATTCCAGACAATTATCAGCAACTTCTCAAAATTGATCTATGCTAATGGGATGTAAAACATCTTCATTGATCAAAGTTTTGCATATTTTGTCAATTTTGTACATCAAAAAAATCCATGCAAATGCCAATTACCAACATAGTTTTTAATAAATTCATTTTAAAAAATCCATTTTCTGCCCCCCCTCCCCCCCCCCCACACACACACGCACATACATACACCTTTATCTCTGAAATGAATCGTTATGTGGTGCTTATTTATCTGTTGGAACTATCCCAGGACCTCATTTTCTCATTTTTAACTATCTTTGTTTTAAGCAATATAATTTATTTTAGTCTGTGATCTACACTTGAATTAATTAAATACACAATTCACAATTTGCAAACAGTGACAATAAATGTTAAACCAGTAAATTATGGGTTTGTGCTTGGAAGAATAAGAATTTATCTAATAAACTGACTTTTCTTTAACAAGGCACCTGTTAAAAACAGCATCATGTGATGTTCACATAGATAAAGCTTATCCACATGCATTATTTTTGTTCTCCAGATTTTCTCATATGTAATCGTATCACAATAATGCTATTCCAAAGAAAGATATACTTTATGTTTACATTTATTCCATATTATTGAGCAGCTCTGCATGGTTTTCCTTCAAAAATGTCTAAATGTGTTTACTTTTTATCTGATGACCAGCAATGCAAGTTTATGTTCTCTTAAGATTTTACCTCACTGGCACTTTTCTATCAGTCTATGAGGAACAAAAATGACTTAAGGACATGTGCAAAAAATTGGGCAGAATTTTAAATCACTTATTGAAGAAATACATCACTATTAAGTAATATATAATAAAACACTCAACTTGCCATGCAAACTGGAAAAATGACTGATACAAATAAGGCAATATTTAAGATTAATCAAACCTTTTATTGATTACCTCTATAAACAGCACAAAAAACATTATGTTCGAATAGTAACATAAGGTTACTTAAATGTAATGGGAGGGATCGCTATCAAGTACATCAAAAGATAATGCATTTACACACATGGAAAGGAAGGCAAAGGCAATCCATGTGGGATGCAGCACCTGGCTATTGCTTTATGTTCAACAGTTTCCCATGTGAATCAAGCAAAAGTTGCATGATCATGACTGAGGTTGAGGCTGTGAAATCTCAAAACAAGGGGAATTAATTTATATGAGTTATTTCCCTTTGAAATAAGTGATGCTGAGACAGTAAAACATTTTCATGTTTCTAGTGGGTTAAATTCAAAGGTAGCTGAAAGTAATTTCCTAATGTTACTGTGATGGTAATTTGTTTGATGGAAAAATGATTAAATACAGTAATATATAACAGTACTTTGGTAATTTATCATATAGCCATCATCGCATAGACAAACATAAAATGCACAATAATTTAACTTAATTAAGCTATCAAGGCTTACCGCTGGCTCTGAAATATCTGAATCACAGGTCTGGCACACAGATTTAGCAAATCCATACATGTCCAGCTCACATCTGCAGATCTGGCATTCAGGTTTCTCTGCTTTATCACTGACTTTCTCTCCCAATAACTGCAGGAAGGTTCTCTGATGTCGTCGGTTTCCATCAATCAGATGGCTGGCATCAAATACGGCCCCTTCATAATCAATGGCTAGGTTTGCACACTGGTCATCAGGAATTTGGATGCCTTCCAGTAGGTCATCATCTTCACTTTTGGAGGATGGTCTTGCAGTGAATACATTGTTCTCATCCAAGCCTAGAGAAAACAATTGTAGACATATAAAAAGGTTGGTACAATATTGCATGAAATATATGGTCTATAGCGCTGACACAACTAAGTCTATGGCTTGTGAATACTATAGTGTGCTTTGGTTATCCTCCACCTCAAACATGAAACTTTAAACAGAAAACAACTGCAGTCAAGAGTACTTCCGTGAAATGTTGTTTTTTTATTATTTTTTTATGGTTTAACGCCATTTTTCAGCACAATATAGGCTATACATGGCGGCCAGTATTAATGGTGGAAGAAGAACCCAGAAAATCCCCGGAAAGAACCACCGAACCACATGAAGCTACTTGCAAACTTTCTCACATGTGGTCTCTCACTAGTGAACAGCCTGATGTTAATGACACCCCATGTAAGCAACAATGTAAATCCTTGTATATCTTGGGACATGCTTAAGGTAGATAGTAATATTATTCCATATTTCAGGTGAATACATTGATATTGCTGATGATGCCACTGCTGCAGAATTTAAATCAATACCATCTTCAATAATCATGAAAACCACACTCATCTACTCATCCTGACTGGGTAAACATTTTACTATGTACTCGTCCCTGGAGTGAGTTGATTCTGATTTACACCTTGATAATAAATCGGAGTGCATTTTCAACTATTAATCTTTATGTACTTACTTTTCTTCACACAAACAAATACTGTGAATTTACATAAAAAATGTGTATTTTAAGTGTCTAAGCCAATTCACACCCACCTTCACACAATGCTGTTGTAAGCTATAAAAAAGAAGAAATATTGAGACAACAGCCAATTGGTTGGTTAAGAAATGTTATTTTGACCAATCAACAATCTTCCTTTTTATGGTGCCAGCGTGAGGCCCTCTAAAATGGAGGTTTGACCAAATTGGATTATTTAGCAGAAAACTTAGAGGAAACTGACTGTTGGATTTCTTCTATCAAATGCAAGTTAATAATATTTTTCTTATGAAAAGAAATAAGTTGTATAAATATCTGCAGGAATATTTAATTTGTCATGACAATAAAGCTGCACAGTCCTTAAAATATTGGTGATCTGTGGCAAATATAACAATGTTTGAAAAGATGAAAGTTATACAATTACCACATTATGTATCTTAACATTTGATGTATGTAAAATTGTGTAATAGCTCATTAAAAAAATGTTATGAAATAAAGATTAAAGGAGATGTGCATTGTAAATGAAGAAACAACTAAGAAATTAAAAGCTATGTGTTCAACTGTCATTTCTTGAGGAATCAACCTTGTCTGTTGTGTTTATCTAAGGATCCATGGCTTATGGTATGTTTTGTTTTGTTTTTATGGTCTAACACCATTTTCAGCACAACATAGGCTATACATGGCGGCCAGTATTAATGGTGGAGGAAGAACCCGGAAAATCCCCAGAAAGAACCACTGACCCATAAGAAGCTTCTGGCAAGCTTTCTGACATACTACATTGGACGAATCCAAGAATCAAACCCATGCAGACAGAGGTGAGATGGCAGTGATCTATATCAGACAGTGCTTTAGACCACTCGGTCACTCGGAGCCCCACATCTTATTAATATACCATTAATTTACCATATAAAATCCTTAGACCCATATTAGTATCAAGCTTGCGTCAATTATCTGTACTACTTTTAGTAAAATAGTAAGCAGTCTAGTAAAGAACTGTACTGTGTTGAGTATAATGAGGATAGAGATAATTATCTCATTCATACCAGGGCCAAGTGCTTGTACTATTTTTTCCTGAACTTTTATTTCTTAATTTAGCATTTAAATGTGAGACAAAATGAAGTTTAAGTCTGAAATTCATCCATGTATGAAAAATACTTACCACTTAATATTTTGTAAAAATAAAATAAACACAAATTCTTAAATTTAAGATAATGATTTAGCAGTTGGACATGAAATTTACCATATAAATAAGATATGTAGCATAACATTACCATAGATTTTGTCAGTTGGGTTTCTGTTGTTGAGAAGCTGGAAGGCACTCTGTCTTAAGACAAACATACTGATGTCTTGATCATCCAAAGCCTGTTGAACAGCATCATATAGTTCACTGTTGGACTCTGAACATGGGGCACAGGTCAGGAGAACTAAAGACTTGAAGACACCATTTCGGAAAGGCATTTCTGTTGCCATCTTGACAGCAACAACTGGATTCATCTGTCCCTGACTGGAATTCTCAAACCTCAGACTCTCCAAGCCCATGGCAAATTTACTGGCCACATTGAAAAGCTGTCCTTCCATTGTGTGATGGAAATAGTTACCAGCTGTAAACCCAATCAAACCATAGCGATTCTCAGAGAAACCTGCAAAATAATATATAATTCACATTTGATCAAAATAATACAGCAAGTAAAAAGGATCAAAATGTACTGTAACTGGAATTTAACTTCACAGGATATGCCAAATGTAAAAACTCAATTAAAATCAAGTTCTTGCCATTTATGCAAACACTGCATTACTGTTACCACCACTGGATAGATAACAAAATTCTCACTGTCTGCTAATGCAGGAAAACAAATGGAGGTAGATTGTTTTCATTTGAAAGAATAACTGAGAGCAGAAATATTTACCCAAATGTGATACAATGAAAAACATATGCCCAAATCTGATACTCTAATGAGAAATATACACCCTAATCTGATATTAAAAACATATGCTCAGATATATTACTATAAAGAGAAATTACTTACCTTTCTTGAGCAGTGCCTGATCCACCTCCCAGACCATGTTTCGGAGCTCAGCAGCAGCTCTTCTGTTGCAATCCCTGTCCTCCACAATGAACACAATGTCACTTGAGCTCTTGGTTTGGGGATAGTCTGGTTGGTTAGACATGTACTTCCTTGTCTCTCCTTCCTGATAAACCTTCTTAGACTCATCGGAACAAGTCACTGGAAAAATGCAATGGCACATTAATTGAAACTGTATTCCCATTATTATTGCTAGATATTTAATACAGTTTTTAGTAGTTTACAAACAGTGTAAAAAAAAGATAAAGTTAAAATTTTAATTTTAATCCATTGATTGACACAAATGAATTTTATTATAAATAAGATGCAGTTGGACCACTAAAGTATATTGGACAAATATAAGTTTATCCGATACTTTAATTTGGTTGAACATGCAATGTGTACCCATCAATAATTTATATAATGCATTCATCTATGGATGCTATCTATTTACTTGCTTCCTCAAAGCATAATTCATTAGAATTATGTGATCACTAGAATTCTTCATTCTCCTAAAACATATGCACACTATGCATATCCAAATATACTTCAATGGATTGAACTTAAGTTCTAGTACAATATGCATATCCAATCCTGCTTCAGAGGAATGAATTGAAACTCTAGTACATTTGTGCACACTTACTGATATATTTCAAAGATCTATCTTCAAAGTTGCAGGTTGGTGGACTAGAAATGTTGATTATATATATATATATATATATATATATATATATATATATATATATATATATATAAAATAAACAGCACAAAACATCAAAGACCTTGAGCTTTCATTACAGATATGTGCCAGAAGATAAAGCTCAGACAAACAGTAATTAAGATTTTTTACCATTACACAACAAAACAGATCCTTACATCCATCAACTCAGGTTACTGCTGTGATCAACTTCCAGTTCCTAGCCAAGGAATGGAACTAATTTGATATGGTGTATGAAAGTCTCAGGCTGACGGCCAAATCCCCCAAAAGTAGACATGAATACATCTACATCAATTACATAAAGTATTCCAGTAGATCTGGGTCTATGTAGTTTACAGTTTAGATTACATTAAAGAAAGATAAATATGTTACATACCACACTGTGTTGGTAGGCGTAGAATGACACCCTTCTCTCTGCATGTTTGGATGTAGAGGGCTGCTATGTCACACCGGCTTTCAGAGTTGTACATACATCTCTTCATTGACTCCTCAGGGGCCACCTTAAATACAAAGATTAATCATAAAAATAAATCTATTTAATTCAGTTTCCACCAATCTAACAACTGTTTTGATATTAGTTATCAGTTGGTAAAACTTAGTATTTGAAAAAATGTTGTTTGTTTATCTAGTAGTGAGGATTAAAAAAACAATTTTTAATTAGAATATTTTTTTGTGAATCATAATTATTTAAAATTTCCTTGTACTATCATTAATACAGATTCAGATTTTTACATTGCAGAAAACATGTCATTGATTTTTCCACCACCACAAGACAGTTGATGTGTGAATTTGATGCATTATATATGTCAAGCCAAACAAGGTCAAACATTTTCTTAATAATTTACCTGTAACTCATCCATGACTTTGCTAACAGAAAGCCTCAATGTAAACATGATTAAAACTTGCCTACTCTACAAGTTATTAGGATATATATTTGTATTTTTTTTTTTATTATTTTATGGTGTAACACCATTTTTCAGCACACAATAGGCTATACATGGCGGCCAGTATTATTGGTGGAAGAAGAATCTGGGAAAACCCCCAGAAAGAACAACCGACCCACGAGAAGCTACTGGCAAGCTTTCTCACATAACTACATTAACCGAATCTTAGACTCAAACCCACGCAGACAGAGGTGAGACAGCAGTGATCCGTAACGGAGAGCGCTTTAGACCGCTCGGCCACTCGGGGACCTGATATATATTTTTAAATAACCATAAGGTTGCCTATACTAAAAGTCATTACAATGTCTATTCTACAATATGTCATTATGATGTCTATTCTACAATAATCAATGGTCATATGTATTTAAAAAATACAGTAAAAAATATACTGATCATCCAATTAATTTGAGATCCTGTCTAAATGGCAAACTGAATTTACATCAAGATAAAAAATGTTAATGCAAGTCTTACACACCAACTGAGGACATAACTCTGTAAAGACAAAACAACACTATCTTAATCTCAAACACTTCAGAGGCCTTATAAATATGAACCTCAACTCAGCTGTAAATTGGACTGAAATCAAATATAAAACATGACTACAACAGTGCTTACAAATTACAAACATACCTACTATTAGCAATACAAGGCAATCATTTTGTAAAATACAGAATAACAATATGATAATGACTGGCCTCATACATTGTTAATATTAGGCTTTGGAGAAAACCCAGCTGAATTTAAACTAAAAATTTAACCTCAAAAATGCTTCCAAATTATCCAGTGGAAATAACCTAATTTGATCAAGGGCCATAACTCCATGAAAACCTGTGTAAATATTCTTAATATTCACTTCTTCAAAATCTTTGTTTATATAATGTTTTGGAGAAAATTTGATTATAGTTATTACAAGATGTAAATGCTAGAGTGTCCATAATTGTGTGTATAGACACTGCCTGGCTGAAGGACAGATGCTGAACTTCAACTGAATGCCATTAGACAAGATTAGAAACTTGTAGATGAAAGTGAAGACAAGATTTGGGATCTAACCTGATGAACATCAAATTGTTTGATAAATGTCAGTATAAACATTATGGTGTGCTAAGAAAGAAATACTTACTTAGATTTTGTTTTACAAATATTTACTATCATCCTTTATCAGTTTTCTTAATTTAATATCTGGGATAAATATGACCTGTAAAAGGAGATACACAACTAAACTGAAAAACATCATGGAGATTGGCTAAGATTCACCAAATTAGTCACCGAATCAATTTATCACATAAAAAAATCAAAACATTTAAAATAGATAGTTAGATACTTCACTGCTTACCTGTCTGAAACAAGGCCTCAAGTAAGAGCTGGAAGAATCAAACATGGCAGAACATTCAGCCTGGTTTGGTGTGGATTCACGTGAGTCAGCAAAGTTTTGATTTGTTCTACATGTCCTGGCCACTTCCCATGATGCAACCATAGTTTCTATGTCACTGGCGACATCCCCTTTTACAGTCATCAAATCATCATACGGCTCATTGTTGTATGTTCCAAGCAGGCCTCGGACCTTGTTGAAGTACCAGCCACTAATTCCGATGAAATGGAAATTGTTGTCAATGTCAGAAATAATTTTCAAACCTTTGCCATTGTCAAGATGGATGCTGTTACCAATGCGCTTGATGACCAGTTTTTCATATCGATATGGAAGATCTGTTGGCTGTGCATCAATGGTTACCTATGGAGAAAACAAAACCTGTGAAAAAAATTTGTTTGTTTGTTTCGTTAGGATTAATAACGTCGCTTTAAAACATTTTCAGTCATATCACTATGATATCTGCAATGATGCAGTTTATAGTGATGTCTAGCACTGGGGCATCATGCCATAGACATGTAGCCTGATGCCCCACCCAGTCACATTATCCTGACACCAGGATGACTAGTCCTAACACTATCCTCTTAATGCTGAAAACCAAGCGAGGTAACTGTAAGTACAATTTTTGTATGTCTTTGGTATGACGCGGCCGGGGATCAAATCCAAAACCTCCGCTTCTGTGGCATGACGCTCCAACCACTAGGCCACAGGAGCAGTAATAAAAATAGTGAAATATGACACAGTTTAACATAAAAAAAACTTCTTTCCTCATTTCCTATCTGTGCTAAAAAAAAGAATCGGCATGTTTGATGGAGACTATCATAAGATTCACAGAATAGGTGTTCCAAAGAACAGAGCATTTTGAATTAAAACAGCTCATTGACAGAATAAGTGTTCAACAGAACAGAGCATTTTGAATTAAAACAATTCATTGACAAGTGTCTGACACATAGACATAATTTGTAGTGTATGAACTACATTAGGGTACAAATGTTACGCATATGGCAGAAATGTCAAACCATCAACATGCCAATCAGAATCTTAGCATAAATGTTCCTGACTGTGTGCAGTCTTATAAATGGAACAAACTTTCTCAGTAACATTCAATCATGTGCCAATGCATTTGTCATATTAAGTATCAAGTCTGCCAATCCCTAAAGCATAAATAGCTGTAAATAATGATGAAAGAAAAAAAAATCTTCTGCATGAATATCTCTTCTTTATTGCTGCTATGATTATTTTATCTGGTTCACTCCAGAGTGCAGTCTGCTTTTAAGCCGAAACCATGAAGTGAGTGTAATATTCTATCATTCTGATATTATAGTTTGAAGAAAAAGGCTGTGGCATTTCCGCTAAGGTTTGATGCTGCAGTAATTTTCTTTATACCATTATACCTGTATCCTGATAAAAAAAAACTTCCATTAAGAATTGTGTCCCACAAAATGAGGAATCGGTGGAATCTGAAAATGAAATTCAGTAATATAATGAGTGGATGGCATCTCTGCATACAATAATGTTATAACACTGTTTCATTTGAATACAACAACTCAAGATGACAAGACTTTTACATGGTCGTAACACTGCTGATGTCAGCACCAAAAGCTTCTGCCAGAAAAGGGATAACTGTGTCATGCCATTCACATCCAAGACAAACAATATGCTTGAAAAAAAAAAACATATTCAAAATCCTATGAAGATTACCTCCCATTTTGGAACAACAACACTGCTGCCACAACATTATAAATTTGGTGGCAAAGTGATACCTGGAGAAAAAAAACATTCAAATTCCTCAGTAGATTACCTCCCTTTCTGTACTGTAAATTTGGTTTTAAACTGATACCCGGAGAAAACAACATACTTTGATGACTGCATCACACTCAATTTTTACTGCATTTACTGAATATTTTTCTACAATGGCTTTAGTGCATACTGTGATGATATGGCATTATAATCAGGAGGACAATGTCTGGAATTCTTCACCTGAAGACATAGATCATATGGCTGAAAATGTTACAGGTAGCAAACAACCACATAATATACTAATTACAATACTGTCTGGCATTTCTATACACCTAAGGTTTCTGTAACAGATATTGAAGCAAAATGCATTTACCAAATTCACAATCAATTAATAAAAATAAAATACTGCAATGCTTACTATTTTAAACAAGGCAATTGTCACAGGAATATTCTGTTCCAAATAATATTTGAATACCACCCCTGTGTTTTCGTTACCAGCTTTGAAAAGATGTAATGTTTATTAATCAAGCCATGGAAATGAAATAGATGACTTTGGACTGTTTCTGTCAGTGTTTCAGTTCAGTAATTAGGTAAGGTTTATAATTGGTTTTACAACATTCAACATAAAAGTGCCAGATGTTAAGCAAACTAAACTGATCCTGTAAAAATATTAGTAAAGTTCAACATTTTATAATTAAAAAAAGATATTATGTTGAAGAGAACCATCAATGAATAGGATGTAATGTGTTTATAAATTCGCATTTATGGGGGAAAAAAATTACATAAGAATTTAGAAACAGACTATATGCCGGGGAATTTCTTAAGAAATGTGTTTGGGTGGCAAGTTCATATTTTGGATAGCAGACAATTTTGTACATATGGGACAGCTTCTTGCAAAACTTTGGTAATTAATTTCATTGTTGCTCACAAGACAGTAACTGAGTTATTCATCGATGATGAAATGAATCATTCAAGTCCATCCTTGCATGAAATAAAGTCATATATCCAACTGAATCGCACTACGGGCAAGAGTAAAATGGCGCCACGCAAGCCATGTGGGTGAATCTATTTTTAGAAACAGGGATTTTCATAATATAACCATACACGTTTAAATGATGTTGAAAAGAAATTATTGATAATTATAAGTTATATTGATTACTATGTACTGGTACTTTACTTTTATTTTTTTTATTCGTTCTGATTTTGGGGGGGGGGGGGCTATGTATTGTTATTATCATTACAAAAAAGTCATATAAGAAAACAGCCATGACCTGGCATATTTAATTATCCAACGTCGCATAGTGTAATATATTACGGACTATTATTTTTGTTAAATAGCTAAATATTTATTCACATAATGTTTATATCATATTTCTTAAGGATTTCAAATATTACTTCATTTATGTGGCAAATTAATTAAAATTATGGCCTGTCTAATGAACAAGCACTGACTAGATATCGCGATGTCTGCCATTATTATTTTTCTGCCTCTTGTCAGGTTCACTTGTGATTTTTATCTGATATTACAAAGAATATAACATGAATATGGCTGTGAAAATTTCCCGTTAAATATTTTACAAAATAATGTTACCAAATATGCTAATTAAGTACATATTAACATTTACATACTGATGTTTAAAGTTTCGAAGCACAGGTTGATGTGATTAAAACAAAGCAACTTGTGCATCGGTAGTAGTTTTTTTTAATCAAGAATTGATAACAAATAATAATTTACGGTAAGCTGGCATTTATAACATATAATAACTTGCGGTGGAAATGAATAGGTTATTTTGAGGCTATTAGAGCAATGGGAGAATATAATTTTGTGAAGATGACGTTGCTTTTCAGTTTACGTGTTTTTTTATGGGGAGCAAGGGTATGACGTCGTGAACGTCATTTGGGAGGCACAGGTATTATGGTTTGATTTTCATATGGGGAGTAAAGGGTTAAACTGCAATATAAAGGTACACATTTCCATCTCTTATATAATGTATTTATCATACAATCTTAAAAGATACATAGTAAATAGGATTTTCTGGGTTACAAGTTCAATAAGGTCATGGAGTGAATCTTTATGTAAACATTTAGATATCACATTTTCATATGCAACTAAGATAGAAATGTGGGATATTTTTGTAAACTTCATGAATATCACTTTCTTAACAAAATGATGATTCAAATTGGATATTTGACCAAAAACAACACATTATCCAATGTTTACTGGAATGGCGTATCATTGCACCAAAATTACCCAATGTGCAGACATTGCTGACATTGTGGTACATAACAATGAGCCACATCTGAACCACCTTGTATAGTCTGGTTCTTAATCCTTCATTTTCTTTACTGGATTTCAGTTTGTGATTAGGTAAAATACAGCAAACTCTGTCTTGAGAGACCACTGCCATGACATACCACCTATTTTGTGATACCAGAATCTCCATGCACATTTATTGATTATATTGTGTTATAACACATTATGAGACCACCTGTCTTGAGAGACCATTATTGTTTGGCAGAAGTGGTGGTCTTTCAATACAGGTTCTACTGTAATTAGTATCCAGTCAATGTGCACATGTACTAATGCAGAGAGAAAAGTAACTATGTTATCAATGTTCAAAGCAGATTTTTGGCAGCAATATATTCCAAAAGAGTTTTATCTGTGAGGATCGTGGTGTTCTGTATCCTGATTTTTTTCTGTAACTGCACGCAACTACTCAATCAACAAACCATCAGGACAGCTCATTTTTAAAAGAAACCCAGGTATTTAGATGTGGCTTCTTGGACCAGAAACAAACATTAATTCATGTTATAGTGGGTAACTTTCTTGATTCATGTCCAATAGGATTCAGGTCTGAATCCTACTTTCAAATCAACCTCACATGCCTAACATGGTGTGACCTTGCACAAGGAACTTCTCTTTTACTGGCATGGCGCTCAATATCCTTCTTGTGTGGCTGTGCAGTAAAACACAAAAACAAAATTCAAAAGCAAGACATCCAACCTGTACACAGTTTGTGAAATGTGTTTAAAATTGTAAGTAGGTATTTTTCTGATTCTGCAGATTCATGTACCCACCTGGTATGTGGGATAGATCTCAACCGTCTTTCCATTTGTCATCACAACCAGAGAGGTTCGCTCCAAGCTGCGTGGTAGACCATCAAATTTCTGGATGATGGTAAAGTTCTTGTCAACTCGATCTTGGGCCAAAATGTAGTTACATCTTCCAGCAAAGTCATAGTGTCGACCATCGAATGTTCGGAAGTGGTGCCTTCCAGACACTGTGGCATAGGCTAAGAATATGCAAACAAAAGCTATTAAGCTTTTCATCAACAATTCAACCTACCAATCTCTTTTCCAACCTGAATATCTTAAATTTGGAGTTTAAAATTTAAATTAAAATTTATCAAAGAACAAGAAAATAATACTGAAGGAACAGAAAAGTCTACAAGACAGAGGTAAAAACAGTTTGCACATAACAGCTGCAAACTTTAAAATGAATATACTTTTCAAAAGCTTATATTGTGTTTCAATAAAAGTTCAAAGATAATGAAATGCTATGAAAATGCTGGTTTGATTGATAAATATGCAGACTGCAAAATAATGAAGGGTCTTGTCTCTCTAATCAAACTTAAACTGCTCCACTCAATAAAGTTGTAAAACACTTGTATTACTAGATAAGACACATAAATGATTTATTACAAATATGTTACTAACATTTGCTAAAAATTAAATTAAATAAATAAAAGATACTGTTTAACCTTCTTAAAACTACAAATATTTCATTGTGTGGTAGAAGGCTATAGTTTAAAAGTGGTAAAGCCATATATAAAACTACATACTATAGTATTTGTATCACAACATTAAATATATACAACATAAATGCATATAAAACTACATTATTATTTGTATCACGACATGAAATATATGCAATATAAACACATGAAACAAAATATTTCTTATTATTAGATAACAATCTTGCTGCTGATACAAAGCTCAGACAACTAAACTCACCCATTAATCCTTATCCACACCCATTTGTAAATTCACCTTAATTTAAACCTTATTCACAAGCTTAGTAAAGAAAAAACAATGATTTAAAAAAATGGTGAGTTTGAGAATATCTAATTATTTTTTAATAAATTTGATTTTTTAAAATACTTTTTTTAAACTATTTTGCTGTATAAAATATGTGTGATAGATAGCACTCCACAGTTTTACAGTGTTGGCAATGTAGTACAAGGGACATAACTTTGGAAAAAGCAAATGGTAGCAAATAAATACATCTTTGTCAAAAGTAATTTCTCTACCTGAAAGTAAATACAGATTATATGTACAACTCTAGGTAATAAATGCTAGTTATTTATGTAGCTAGTAAAACTTCTGTGGGAACATACCTTCAAGCACTGTATGGCAAGATTAGAAATACTGCATTTCACTCGTATTAATAATAAAATTTGACAACTGAATGATTTCCGATTAGCAAATTAAGACTGCATGTAGACGTTGTAATAATGGACTCACCATCAAATGGAGGTATCCAATCCAGAGGGTTACCAGAGACGGGCATAAAGTAATACACTGGATCCCAGACTGAGATGTCCATTCTCGGGAAGTACTTCTCTTCAAGTTGTTTCAGTTTGGCCAGCAATTTTTCCACATACTTATCTATGTTGAAAGTCAAAATCCTCTGCAGGTTCTCTACTTGGACAGGTAAGTACAGTTCAAATTCTACTGCTCCTTTTTCCAGATTGAAGACAATAACTCTGGACTTGTGAAGTTCCAAAATGCCAACAGGAAGATGTTCAATTTCAGCCTGAATCAGGCTGTATACTTCCTCATAGATCATGTCAGAAAACTGTTTAATGTTCTTCTCCAAGTCCCAATCCTTATATATGGAAATTACCTAAACAATAATAATAACAATAACAATAGGATATAGAAGAAGAAGAACAACAACAACATTAATCATCAGCATGATCATCATAATAGTATGAAAAACAAAGTGTGCTGCAAGCTTACATTGTCCCTTATTACTGTCTATTAAGTCAAGAATTTCTCCTTCGAATATGTTCCCCAATTACATTACATTAGGAATATTAACCTGCTATTTTGCAAATGCAGCAAAGAAGGCTAATATAATGTGATTGTGCATGTAATCTTAGTGAACATAATTTACTTGAAAATTTGTTTTCCTCTATAATTGATATTATGTAGAAAGGGTCCATTACATCTATTTTAGAGTCTTTTTTCCACGCAAATATATAAAAACACAAGAGTTATGAGCACTCTGTTATGTTATGTATTGAAGGTTGTATTCCCAATATGTTTTTTAAAAATTAGCAACATTGTTCTCAAATGAAGCTTACCTTTTGTACAATTTCATCAATATTGTTCTGAAGTTGACGGAATGTCTTTTCTCCTAGCACACCTTTGAAAAAGTCTTGAACAATGCCATTAGTCTTAACTCGCAGAATGTTAATGGCCTCCTCGAAGGTGGCCTTGTTCATGGTCTCAATGACTGTCTCTCTTAGGTCAGCGGCCAGTTCAGAGAAGTCCAGATTAAGAAGAGTGGTCAATTCAGGGTACTGGGCAACTGCATCATTCCAGGCTGACTTAAGCGTCTCAACATATGGTGTTAAAGCAAGATCATCAAGGAATTCTGAAAAAACAATTTACACCAATTAGCCTCTCTCGTTTCAGTTACTGGACATAAAAGTCACAAGGAACCATATACTTTTAGAAGCTTTTTTATTGCCTACCATGGATTATAACATGAAAAAAAATTCATTATTCTTCTCCTACAAGCAGTTTTGTTAATACCTGTCTCATTGTAAGGCAAAACCTTTTAAGTTTCCTCCAATTGCTGTAAATGTTACCTAAAACAATATAAATAAAAATAAAGTTATGTCAAGCAACTGATGAAGAGAAGACACACTCTAAATAGTTTAAGATGAAATGTGTGAAGCCTTATCAACAATATGAAAAATAATTACCATTTTCCAAAACACAGACATATTTAACCTTTTCTATATGAATATACTTACATTTTATCTTATAAATATCATATAACATTTACTGTCTACACATTGTTCATTTTAACTACAATGTTGACTCCTTCTATATAGAGGCTCCAAGTGGCTGAGTGGTCTAAAGAGATCACCATTACAGATCACTAGCATCTCAGCTCTATCTGAGTGTGTTCAAGTCTTGGGCTTTGCCAATGTGGGTATGTCAGAAAGATTGCCAGTAGATTCTTATGGGTCAGTGATTCTTTCTGGGGTTTTCCCGGGTTCAAACTCCACCATTTATACTGGCCACCAGGTATAGCTGATATAGTGCTGAACAATGACATTAAATCCTACAACAACAACCTTCTGTGAAAATAAATATTGAGATTGGGGGTTTCCTGTATACCATGACTTCATAAACTCTAGAAGTCAAATGGTTACATGAACAAATTGCTATTAATAAGGAATATTACAGGTTTATTTATACTCATGGCAATCAGAAAGTGTTTGATTTTCTGCACTCACTTGTATTGCTGGGAAGATTTATTATATTTAAGGGGGATTTATTAAATTAAAACAACAAATCCATTATATTTAAGAGTGATTTTTTAAATTTAAGATGGATTGCTTATATTCAAGGGGGAATTCATTAAATTTAAGAGAGCATTATTATGTTTAAGTAGGATTACTGCTTTTTAAAGGGGTGGGTCATTAAATTTAGTGGATATTTAGACAATTTCATGTTGTGGAGAAATGAATATTGACAAAATTCAAATATTTGGGTAACAATAGGTTGCAACTCCATTTAATGCAACCTTTCCTCTGATAGATGTTTGTAATGTTACAAAAAATACTTCCATTTGGTTACAAACTAGACATTTTTGTTTTACTGGTAAGAAACGCCTTCAAGCTTGGGATGAACATCAAATAACTGCACAACAGTGGTCATGAGATGAGTAACCCCACCTCTCAAAGTTAGAAAGGATGAACATGAATTGAATCCCCCCACCCCTATAGTCAGCTAGTCAGCAAGAAAGGTCATGAGTCCCCCCTCACAGTTAGAAAGGATGGACATAAATTGAATTCCCCCCTCATAGTCAGCAAGAATGGTCATGAGTCCCCCCCCTCACAGATAGAAAGGATGGACATGAATCCCTCCCCTCACTGTTAGAAAGGATGGACATGAATTTAATTACACTAATTTATGTAACTAATAACACCTGATTAGTAATATCCATTAATATTTCCCTGATATATATACAATTTTCAGTTGTATCTACATTCAATGTATGCATTTATTGCATCTATTTGTATTACCTGTAACAGACTCCTTGACTTTTTGTACCATAACTTCTTTCAGATTGTCTAGATGTCCAGAGTACTTAGATATGTTGTCCAGCATCACCTCTCTAACCCTGTCCAGCTCCTGACGAGCTGTAAGTAAAACCGCCTGCAACACAGAAGATAAAAATTGAAGACCAAACCAATGGAGATCAGAAAAACTGAGTTCAAGTTTAAGAAAAAGTAACCACTATGACCCAATATGAAATAACCATTTAAATGTAATGCTGTCTCTGACTGGTGAAACAAACTCTCAAGCTCAAACTTGAGCTTAAGTCCTGAGTTTATGAAACAATTTTCTTACTCAAACTGAGACTAAACTCATAATTGCTTTGTCTGATTGGACAGTAATTTTATGTCAGCCAATATATTCTTAGTCACAGCATCTGAAAGATTTATGAATCAGAACCCAGACTCATTCAAGCAATTTCTCAACTTAACAATTCAAACTCAAACTGTTATTGGTCTTACCTTTGTTAAATTGTTACAAAAAAACTATATAATTAACATAAACGTTTATCTAATAATATATTTCAAATTGAAATTTCAATTACTTAACTGACTGTAATTTACGAAAATTTAAATTAGAGCATAGTTACATGAACAATGGGCCTGTACCTAAACTTATAAAATTGTAAAATTTAACTTAACACCAAGGTCAAATATTTTAGGGATAAGAACAACTTTTACATTATATAATTATAACTAAGCCTCGATACTCCTTTCCTCAGCAAAAGAATCAATTCTGAACAGATCAGAATATTTATCATGTCAAATTTTAAAACAAGTAAGAATCATCAAAACAATTCTTAAAATTCTTATCCCTGATACCTCGACTGCCACTGTTGATAATAATAAAGGTTACTTTACACCTATCAAATGTAGATAATGTATATTTGGAAAGCTTCATTTCAGAACAACTAAGACTGCTTATGATTAAATATAAAGTGAAAGTCTGACGTATAGATTATATGAATTCAAAGTCAACTGCTAAGGTCAGATGACAGGCACATTTTTTAAATAATTCTTTAACATGTGCACTTATGCCAAACAGACTGATTTTATAGTTTAACAAATGTACCAATGAAATAGTGCCAAGTAGGCTGATATCACCTCAAAACAACGCCAAACAGACTGATATCACCTACAACAGTGCTAAACAGATTAACATCACCTACAACAGTGCTAAACAGACTAACATCACCTACAACAGTGCTAAACAGACAAATATCACCTACAACAGTGCTAAACAGACTGATATTACCTACAACAGTGCCAAACAGACTGATATCACTGACAAAACAGCACCAAACAGACTGATATAACTGACAAAACAGCACCAAACAGACTGATATCACCTACAAAACAGTGCCAAACAGACTGGTATCACCTACAACAGTGCCAAACAAACAAATATCACCTACAACAAAATGCCAAACAGACTGATTTGACAGATTAAAAACCATAACAGTAATAACAATAGAGCTTTATTCTAGCATTGTATTGATCCATTTAACCTCATAACCTCAACTTTGGAACACATATTTCATTTCTTAGGATATGAAGAAGTTACATCTAACAGATATTTTAAACTAAAAATTAAAATTTTATAGACAAAAACAAACTCTGTGACATTAAAATAAAAAGATGTTATCCTTTTAATTCCCCCATTTCATTGCATTTCCTAATTTATTTGTACAAATCTTGTTAAGAATACTTTTAATCAACATTATGGCTTTATTTCCGTGTATATTTATTTTTCTAATTTAAAATAATTTCCATATTATGTTTAATTGTGCCAGAAAAAGTATTCTTAATGACATGATGACAAGAATAACAAAAAAAACACAGTGATGCTTTTGTCTCACATATGATTCACAGGCATGACAAACTCTAGAAGAAAATAAAACTTGACTAAATTGACATTGTAAAGAATATTTTTCAGTTACATTAGAGCTGTAGTGAAAAAATGTTTAGCCATACAAAATTATCAAGTGGGACATTTTTTAAAAACTGAGAAACTCCATAAGAAAATAACGAAAAGATCAAGACAGGTAGATACTGAAGTTTAACTGATGGAAAATGAGTTGCTAATAATTTTGTGTTCAGCTGACAAATCCCCAAACTCCATCTACTACCAGCTGTTAATTAAGTTTTATTCAGAATTTTGATTTGCAGCTAGCCAATATTCTAACACCAACACGATCCAATTTGTAATTTTTGTGCCAAGCTTGTCATAAAACATTTAAAAATTTAATGCTTAATAATTGTTATTTATTCTAATTTCACAAAAGTTTACCAAACAACAATACACATTTAAGAGTTAATAAAAATTTTAAAAGAAAATCATTGCTATAACGGAAAATTCTATCTAATTTCTGGACATTGTGAAATATGTCACAACCTGGAAAACAATTTATTCTATACTAATATTGTTCTCTGAAAATCATCCATTTTAGTTTGGGTTTTCTTTGAAAATAAGTATGTCACAATCTTTACAAAAATAATAAAAATGATAAAAGAATGGTACCTGAACACTGGCAATCATTTTGTTTACCATCTCATCGTATTGCTCTCTGATAGGATAGTCTTTGATTTTGTTGGTCCATTCCTCAACCTGCTGAGCTAATTTCGTGTAACTTGACTTTACCCTCATCATGGCCTGGTTGTACTGGGCCCTAAAAATAGCAAAACTTATTGTTATAAACCAATGGTATCAAGTATTCTGCTGTCCAATGAATTTATATTTTGTGATTGTTGAAAGGTCATTTTAACTGATGTAAGTGGCCATGTTAAATTCAGAACACAAACAATGCAAAGGCCCAGTAATGCCCATTGAAATTAGACACAAAGACACAATGGTCCCTTTTAAGAGTGCTCTTAAAACTCACCTTTTTCGACTGCTGGAAAAAACTTAGAGACCTAATAATGTTTTCGTATCTTATATGTTTTCAGCATGTTTTTTATGGTTTCCAATTTCATGGTTTTTGTTATATGTTTTTCTGTAGAATAGTCATATCATTATAGATGTTATAAAGCGCTTAGAGCTTCTAAAGATTAGGCACTATACAAAGTCCTCATTATTATTATTATTACTATTATTATTATTATTATTATTATTATTATTATTATTTTGGGGGCTTATTTTCTACCACAAGATAGTGAGAAACGATCACTTCTAGTCTTAAATAGTTGAGTAGCATTATTAGTAACATGGTTATAGTTGTCTGCTATACAACTGGTGTTAGTATGTCTGACATTTGTTCAGCAAAAGAGGAAAAATTGCTGTTTAATCAACTGTCTGTTGGTTTTGATGGCACTTATAGCACACTCCTGGCTACACAATTGGCAATTATAACACACTACTGGCTACACAATTGGCAATTATAACACACTACTGGCTACACAATTGGCAATTATAACATACTACTGGCTACACAATTGGCAATTATAACACACTACTGGCTACACAATTGGCAATAATAACACACTACTGGCTACACAATTGGCAATTATAACACACTACTGGCTACACAATTGGCAATTATAACACACTACTGGCTACACAATTGGCAATTATAACACACTACTGGCTACACAATTGGCAATTATAACACACTACTAGCTACACAATTGGCAATTAGACTTATTCAGTCAGACCTTACATTAGTCATCAACTAGATAATGAATTTGGAATCACAAAAGTGCTAATTAAGTTGGCCAGTGTAATAAATTCATTCCATGCTAAATGAACCAACAAACCAAGTATAAAAAGTGCCTATCAGAGAGGCACACATTAAAAAATGTGTAACAAAACTTTTGTCACCAAAAAATGAAACAAAGGAATATTAACTTAATGCAATCAATGTATTTTCCATACTGATATTTTATACAATGTATATTTTAGCTTTATATGAAATATACATCACAAGGCCAGGGTCTGCATGTTGAGTTCACAATGAAAGCACTGACTACCTTGTGTATACTTCATGATAAGACTGAGAGCATTTCACAGAAGAATTTTTTTTGCTTCATAATGACTTATCCCAACTATAAACAAAATCCATCCAGAGTTTACAAGATAAAGTAAATCTAAAACTTTAACCAGAATCACCTCAAAACATGATTAAAATATTACCAAAGCTGTCAGAAATAGAACTGCTATTTTTTTTTGCTTTTTCACTTATTTGAATCAAATAAAAATCCCTGACAAATACCAAAAGTAAATAAGTTCTGGCACAATAATTGTTTGTTTTCACAATTGGCCATCATCCACTTACAGCTAATCAGGAGAAGACAAAAGAATAAGCCTTATAAATATTGTGAGAATTGGATTTTAAAAAAAACATGAAACTATCAAATTTTATAAAAGTTGTATGCCATATTTATCTAAAGATAAGCACCTGTTCCATGATAAGCCTACCTCTAACTGTCACAAAATTCTGGCAAAGATTTACAAAGGACGTCTTCATCTAATAAAAAACCCGCAACTTACTTCATGACAAATTTATTACACTGACCCAGTTGTTCTTTTTATTGGAGAAAAATGGTATTACATGTCAATTGTTCATAAGCTGAGTTGATACAACATTGATCAATTGTTTCATTATTTTCTTAAATTTAGATTTGTAACATTTAAATTTATCTGATGGAAATTAATAACAAATTTCTCACAACTATTATGAAATCATCCTTCATCAGGTATGGGAACCAAGACAGGTCAGATATAATCACTGACCTTAAATGAGTTATACTTAATATTTTTAGGGATCAAACCTGGGTCCAAAATGAGATGCAGGAAAAGTGCATAACCACTGCACTATCCAGGAAAATATACTGTAGTGTCCTTTAAATCGAAAATATACTTTCTACACCATTATTACTTATCCTGATTTAGTGGATTAATATAATCCTACATAATCATTGTAAGACAAGACTGATACCTATTCTAATCGATGGGCAGCAGTTTCTTACCAATCAATAATGCATAACAAATATTTTTTCTCACATTATAAAAGACATGGGTCAAAATATCAATGTCATATTTTGTATACTAATTACTGTTCAAACATCATAAAACTCTTGGAAGTTTGTTCATGGGCAAAAACAACTCTTTGAAAGTTTGTTCATGGGCAGAAACAATGTCAAGGTTGGGTTTAAAGTGAAGAATTCAGAGAAAATGTTTTGTAAGTAGATGTCAGTTCTAACATAATTGGCTCAAATAGTCAAATTGATAGCCTTGCACTGCAATGCAGTGTATAATGGACCAGACAATTGCCATCCACTGCATAGTACAATGGACCAGACAACTGCCATCCACTGCAATGTATAATGGACAAGACAATTGCCATCCACTGCATTGTACAATGAACAAGTCTGGCAAAGTGAAACAAGTCTGTAAATTGGCATAAATAATAGATCTCTGAAATAAAAAACAGATATACTTTTGTGCTGATCTTGCTATTAGTAAAAAATAATTTTATAAAAGTAGCAATGAGAAAATCACAGTGAAAAGAATTATATATTGATGGTACCCAGGAAGTGTTTATCAGTTTGATAGATACTGTGAATCAGGTAATGTAAAATGTGGGACAACAGCATCATCATGCAAGAATGAGAAATTCTCTACTGCACTATACAAAGTCCTCATTATTATTTGTATTAATATTATTCAGAATGAGAAATTATCTACTGTGTTCAACTGAGGACAACATAATGTAAGAATGAGAAATTCTCCACTGTGTTCTGCTGACAAAAAAGTGGGAAATTATCCACCCTGTTTTACATAGGACATTATCATATATATATTCTCTTATAAGCAAGAGTCCAGCAGCAAAATGCACAGACAGACCCAGATCTGCCATCAAATATGAAGGAATATATGGACCTGTGCAGTTTATTAGGAGTAATCAATAGAACAAAGAATACAAACCCTGATCTGCAGGTACATTTACTACCATAGATCAGGATCTTTGCTGTTGTCAGTTGGATTAGAGGACATTTATAGTATACACAATTGGGACATTGAAAAACAACTGACCTCTCTAAGACCACCAATAAATGTTCTATTCGATCTCATTTCATACTCACAAAATATCTGTAACAGCTTTCTCACTGATCTCTCCCAAATCCTTCAAGTATAGTGTATTATCCTGGTATAATTTTCTCATCTCTTGCCGCATGTTACCCAGCTGTTGACGGAATTTTTGAAGTTCAGTTCGAAGCTCGCGTACCAATGAAGATAACTCCTCATCAAGACTCTGGCTAATTTTGTTGTATTTGGCTGTCACCTCCTGACCCAACTCAGACGTAGAGTCCAGGAAGACTTCATTGAAGTTGTTGCCAGAATACTGGAACGCATTTGAGCCTGCAACCTGTGGAAAGATGATATCAAATTACTTCAAATGAACATATATTTAAAAGAATGGAAGTTTCACAAATTAAGAAAGACAATGCCAATGAAAACTTCCTTTAAGTTCAACAACATATTTTTAACAATCACACTGCACTTAACTTTAATTAGCAATCCAAAACAATAACTCACACAAAGCGAATACATATTCTCATATAAATAAACATATTGCTCTGATTACCTCTGTTGTTGTTAAACAAGCTTTCAATACATTTGGTACAACATTATTAACCAATGTCCTACCATCAAATCCTGTAAAACTTCTGGCCCCCAATTAAGCTTGGCATGGAGAATTCTGTTCAAACGTAGATCTGCAGAGATTTCTCCTTCAGTGGTCTCCTGGCCATCCTGTATGGTTACTATCTTAGATTCAAAGGCAGTGTCACTGGAAAGTGTGGCCGTTATGTGAACAGCTTTGCCTATAACAGACAGACAGGAAATGGAATTATTACAAATTATATGGTGGTTCTTAAATATGTTAAAACAAAAATGTTAGTGGGACAGTAATAGTTGTCAAATCAGTGTCGAAGTGTTTATCTGACAAGAATAAAGTCAGATGTCCAAAGAGTGTCAAAGTTTTAGTTTGACAAGAATAAATTTAATGGTCAAAGCCAATATGGAAGATGAAACTTAAGCAGAAACAGTAAATAATGTTAACTCTAAACCAAATGACTAGATAGGAGTTTAATTAAAAGCACAAAAGCATGGCCAAAAGAACTCAGTGATATAAATGCTGGATAATTCATACAAGGACGCAAGCTGGGTCTTATGTATCACATCGTGGGGAAGGAGGTTTAGATCAAGAGAAAATCACTCACATAGGTGTGCAAATAGTTTCAATCTTTGAGCTAAGCAATTTGAACTGGCAGGACTCGATTTGAAGGTAATAGTAGTTCTCCTAATGTATTAGGATTTGGCAATTTATTTAAACTTTGACTAAACTTGATTGTCCCATTACTTTATTTGCCCTACACACTTGAAATAAATTTAAATCACACTGTAAATAATACAACAATATATATATATATATATATATATATATATATATATTCAATTTTTAACTACTGGCATATTTAGATACAGTACCATTCTTTGGTTTGGAGAAAATTTCCAGACTTCTTCCATTGATGTCAAGTGTACCTCTGCCATTCCAGACAATGTTGACATTCCTTGTTGCTTTCACCATCAGACTGTATGGGGATACATTAGACAGTTGTCCATATAGGCCAACTGAATCAGAGGGAGATGAAATCTGAAGAAAAAAATAACACTCTTTTTAAACACACAAATTCAACAAGGAAAGAATTTCAGTACTATATGTATTCAATAGTTTCACTTTATTTTATTAGTAACCAAACTAGACAATAAAGATATTATATACTTAACCTGTATTCATACATGAACATTTGGTTTTGCATAGTTTTTAAAAAGGCTGTGATGTTGTGTATAACTTGCATTTATTTCAAAATTGTGAATCACTGCATGTCTTTAAAATTGCATTATCACTGTCATTAATATAATTACCCATCCACAAATATAGGTAAATAAGTTTTGTAATACTTCAAGTTATATATACTCTGGAATATTTATCTTCTCATAACAAATTCTGCATTTATTTTGTGCAACATAATTTTTCAAAATTAGGTCTATAAAAACTGGACAAATGTTTGGGATTTTGTCATGCCAGCCATCCACCAAAATCTTAACCACATGTGCTGTCTGAGCACTAGTTTCTTGTAGATCATTGGTATATAATTTATGTACTTAGTAATTAATTATGTCAGAATAATGACCATACATATGTGCAAACATAAACCTGAGTACTGGGGAATCCACAACTTCAAATAATTCGTCTATCCAGCCATGACAAATGTTGGCATATATCTGTACAAACCTACTTTGTAAATCCTACCAAGAAATGGAAATGAACTGAAGTCTATTTTGTATTGCCTTGAGTGATTCTGGTCATTGTTGTGGCCAACACAGACTTGGATAGATGTCCACTAAAAAGAATACTAGGCAGATGTATTTTCTCTTGAAACAAATACATACTACATACCCAGGAGATGCACAGAAGTCAAGGTTGGTGGACAAAGACCAAGTAATTCTGGGAAACCTGTGATACCATGCTCAAGATGCAAACATGAATACACATATAATCTTGCCCATCAAAAGTGTTACTTCATAGTGCAATGCATTATTAAATGATGCTCAAACATTCAGATGAGTACTAGATATATGATACTCAACATATAATGAGTACCAGATAAATGATGCTCAAACATTCAGATGAGTACTAGATAAATGATACTCAAACATTCAGATGAGTACTAGATAAATGATACTCAAACAGTCAGATGAGTACTAGATAAATGATACTCAAACGTTCAGATGAGTACTAGATAAATGATACTCAACCATTCAATGAGTACTAGATAAAATGATATTCAAACATTCAAGAGTACTACATAAATAATACTCAACCATTCAAATTAGTACTACATAAATGACACTCAAACAATCAGATGAGTACTAGATAACAATACTCAACCATTCAGAGGAATACTACATAAATGACACTCAACCATTCAAGTGAATACACTGACTTTCTAAACTTCTCTAACTTTGAGATTTGCAAATTAGTTTACCTGAAGTTGAAGGTCTCTCTTCAGCCTGTTGTACTCGCAGTTGAGAGCTAAATTCTTCTCTTCTTTACGATCCATAAGATATTTCACTTGTACATTGCCTGTACATCTTCCAGATGAAATACCAAAAGCTGAAGTGAGCTTAATGTTGGTGTTTGTTTGTGGATGAGACATTACAAAGTTCAATGTGTAGTTGCTGGTACCATCTGATGAAGTATCATCAAGCCTGTAAACCAACCTCAGGGTCTTCTCTGGGTCAGTGGAATAGCTTAGTTCTGTCAGGCCATCAAAGACAGCTTGTCCATTACTCACGGCTAGCTCTGATTTCACAGAGATTTTCTTTAAAACAAAAAACAGCATAAATCTTTAAATATGATTTGTTTTTTTTACACAATAACTAGGTTTTACAATAGTGTATTTCTAATTGCAAGACCCTAACTAAAGCTGAGACAACAGGATTTCGTACATTAGGATATGACTGCAAAACATAAAATGTAAATTTGGTTTACACAGAAAATGTCACATTCTTAATCTATGGTATAATCTACTTCAAAATTTAGCGATGTGTTATTGGATTATGTCAAGCTATCTTAAAATATAACTATTCTTATTATTTTCTTGTTTCTTTTATCATTCATATGTGTGTATGATTTGGATTTTTAATATAGCTTTAACGATTTTTCATTCATACCACTATGATGTCTGCAGTGTGACAGTTTATAATGATGTCTAGCACTGGAGCATAATGCTGCAGACATGTATCATCATGTCCCACCCAGTCATTATCCTGACACGAGTCTGACCAGTCCTAAGACTAACCCCTTTATGCTGAATGCCTAGCAAGGCAGCTGCTAGTGAAATCTTTATAAATCTTTGGTATGACTCAGCCAGGGTTCAAACTCATGACCTCCTGCATCCAAGGTAGATGCTCCAACCACTAAGCCACTAGAGAGGTCGTCTTTCATGCCTGGCATATCTCTTCAGCAACCTTTGCATCCATTTCAATGAACTTGCATTATTTTTTCAACTGTATTTCTTATTTTGGCCATGTGTGTGTTCATGTTTTCATGAGTGTGTGTCTGTGTGTGTGCGCTAAATTTACCTTGGAAATGGATGGTAATGCAAGGTCAATCTTGACCATCTTCCTCTTATTCTCTGGAACAAGTGTGACTTTGACTCCAACTTGTTTGTCAGCATCCCTGTCAGCATCCCATTTAAGAGTGGCATCCACAATCTTCTCTGACAACTTTTCAGTAAAGGTTCCAGCCATGTCAATGGTGCGGGTTGGGACACTCAATCGCAGGCCAACAACCTTAAGCTTTGTGCCTCGCCCACTTCCATCTATGATACTGAGGTCATAGGAGACCATCTGATTCTGATTTGCATCCCATGACAGGCTACCTGTGCTGATCAAACCTGTTCTATTATTTTGGAAATTGGTCTTTAAAATGATAGTTCTGTCTGGGTGAATGGCCTTTAGATGGAAGTTTTTCTCAGATGCTGAGGCATCTCCTTTGTCAGCCAGTCCAAAAGACAGTCCAAAATTGCTCTTGTCATCATCTTTATTCCAATTCAAGTTCAGGTCAGCCTCTGCACTCTGTCCTTGGTTTTTTCCACTGAAACTAAACTCCATCGACCGAGGCTGACGGAAAGTAACAAGTCCTGTGTACTTGTCCATTGCAGTCATCTCTGTCTCCATATCAAGATACACTTTCCCGTTGTGCTGAGCCATAACTGTTTGCCAGATTCGTTCTGAATTTATCAAATGGTTACTAGTCACCTGGATCTTCATACTGCGCAGGACTTCAAATGGAGTTGCAATATTCAGGCTTGATTTGATGCCTGTTCTTGTGGTATCACTGGACAGATCAAACATACCATCAGCTGTTAATTTCTTGTTTCTAGCCCAGCTAACTTCCAAGTAGGGCATGTAGCTTGAACCTATCTTTCTGCTCTGTATTACAGTTTGTATATTTTCAAATTTGTTGAAGCCACTTGTGAACTTAAAGGAACCTTCCATATCATAGTGTGAATTGTATTTGAACCCTGTCTGTAGTCTGACTGGTGACATCTGCAGCATGGTAAAAGTGACAACCTGCTCCGAGTCCTTCAGATTACCACGATGTGTGATCACAACTTCAAAGTTAGCAGCTCTATAATCAAATGGTGATGTCAACCTCAAGTTTGCACCCATTTTGTTTGCCACTAATGTATATGTGATAGATTTTCCTTCTGAATACTGGATAGCAAGATTTTCCTTGATGGCTTCCCCTTCTGTGTACATATGGTACAGGGTGAAAGACACTGGGTCAATCCAGGGTGAGGTCAATGAAGAGGTAAAGTCAAATTTACCATCCAGATTCAGGCTAAATTGTGCCTTATTGTAACCAATATTTGCGAATGGCATCTCAATAACTGCACTAGATTCCAGTTCCACCAATCGCTGTTCTTGCAGCTTACACCGTAGCATATACTCTAAATTAATTTTGTGCTCATTGTATTCTGTATTGAGCTTTGATGCCAAAAAGCTGTCTGATTGCTCATACTCAAACAATCCTGCAACCTTTGTTGTCTCTCCTCTGTAAGTTGTGATTTGGCGTACATCTACTAACAGCTTGGTATTCATGTAACTGACTTTAGTTGTCTTTTCGTATTTATAGGCTTTACCCAAAGTTGCTATTACTTTTTGAGTAAATTCAGGCCAAGTACCAGTCTGTGTATAATCAAAGACGAAGTCATCATTGAAATAGGGGATGCTCAGAACTGCCCCAGTTGTGATCGAATCAGGCATGAACTGGTGATTCAATGTGCCTCGTATTTTCATGGCTGGAGCATATGTAACCTCACCTTCAGCTTGGAAACTAGACAGCACTCCTGTCATGCTGGCTGAAGCCCTCATATCTTCAAATCCTTCAAATGGAGTTGTCATCGACAACAACACAGAAGTTGCAGCCGCTGAGCGTCGAAGATCCACATGAGACTCAATCCTATTGTCACCGTACACAACCTCTCCACTGCTGTGCATATTAGGGAATTCCCCTGAGTGTCTAAATTTGGCCTCTGCCTTACGGATGTTAGAAAATGGCATTTTGATGGAGATATGGCCTGATGTTGCATCTTTTGCTTGACTAAAGGTAAAATCGGAGTTGAATTGATACTGATTATAGACTACCTCTCCATGACTGCGAATGTTGGGGAATTTGCCTTGGTTACCCATTATCAGTCTGAAGTTGTTTAGCACCTGGTATGGTGTGATTAGTGAAAAACTGCCCAGTGATTTTTTTTGGGAATGCTCAACATTAAGACTTGAGTTGAATTTGTCATCATTATAAGAGATCTCACCACTGGTCTGAATATTAGGGAAGGTGCCAATACGACTGAGTGTAACTCCCATATGGTTCAGTTCTGGGAAAGGAGTTGCCAATGTAAAGGAACCCGATGTGGACTGCTCGGAATGTGTCATAGCCAGGTCTCCATAGGAACGGTCATCATTATAAATGAGTTCTGCATGAGACTGCATGTTAGGGAACTGTCCTGCATGATTGAAGACAAGACCCACTTGACTTACAACAGGGAAAGGAGTGAGCATTAACAGTTTTCCTTCATACTTGTCACTGATTTTAAACATGCTCTCAACATTTATCGTCTTGTTATTTGTTTCATACTTTACTTCGGTTCTAAAATCGGACCAAGTTTTTCCATTATGAATGAGTTTGAAGTTTGTTTTTTCATATCCACGGAAAGGACTAGACATATTAAAGGTAGCTGATACTAAGTCAGTGCTGTCAAAATCTGCATCAACATACACAGGTCTAACAATGCAGTCACAGGTTATCTTTGCATTGGTATGGAACTTAGCAAAACTGCCAACATGGCTAAAGGTGGAGGTGACAGGCTTGTTTTCAGTAAATGGACTTTTGATGATGATGGTGCCTTGGAGATTATCAATGGATGTAAACCTGTAGTTGCTGTCTACATCGATTACCTGGGTGGGAAGGTATTCTAACTTAAAAGAAGACACCCTGGACAAACCTAGCATGTTGCTCTTGGCACTTGCCTGCATATAAGGGTAGCTAGGGAAGGGAGTAGTAAGTTTGAAACTTCCATCCAAGTTGCCATACATCTTCATCCAATTTGCAGAGGCTGTAATCTTCTGAACATATGGGATCAGATAAAATGATGTGTCTCCCTTAAAATTTTCTGGAGTTCCCTCAAGCCTGAATTCATATTGCAAGCTTTGGAACTGTGGGAAAGGTGTCTGTAGAGACAAAATCATAAGTTTCACATAGTCAAACCGATATGTGGTTTCAAATGTAACTTTTTGTCCTGGGCCATAGGCAACCTCATGTTGTACCACCCAATTTGAGTCAACTCTTTTGCGGTTTGACTTGGCAGAAACATCAGCCAGCATCTGGAATGGGGTCGTCATCTGTAGAGATACATCAAAAGTTCCAAATTCGTTGTAAAATATATTGGTGTTGACTGCTATGACATGATAGGGAGCCCATGTTATTTTCAATTCTCCAATGTAAGGCATAGCTGCATAACTGGACATAAACTTGATGATGAAATCTTCTGTATACATACTAGATATCTTAAAGTTGAAGGCGAAGGATTCGGATGTCTGCTGATAATCCTGGTCATAGAGGACTATATTTGATTTATCTTTAATTACAGATAGCATGACTCTGCTATAATCGCTTCTAAATTCATGTAAAAAGTCCACTTTAAGCTCTTTAAGCTGTTCAGTTGGAATTAATAACTCAAATCCAGATGTTATCTTATTGTTCATGGCTTCCATCTCCATGCTGGAATCCAACTTTAGTTTGAATCTGTTGTTTCGTGAAGGCACAATGTCAACCAAGGTGTTGATGGTGCTAGGTGTTGTTCTGATTTCCCAGACAGTTTTGATATCATCATTTGGAATCACGATACGCATCTTACCAGAGTGACTCAAGTGTTTAATATCACTAGAAGCCTCTTTTACCTCCAATGACACCTTGTAAGAGACAGATTCTTTGTTGAATATCAAATTGGTAGTGAAGGTTTCCATGTTATCATTGTGATCAAAGTTCAAGAGAAGTGTCCTAGCGCCTGTGAAAGGTGTCCGTACATCCAATTTCCCAGTTATTATTCTACCAGTTTGAGAAGCTGTGTATAGACCGGTTGCCTGTGCTGAAAGTCTGTTCCTCCCCCACTGAACTACAAGATTTGAGTCCAAGTCATCCAGGAACCTGTGCTGCAACCTCAAAGTCATACTCTTATAGTCATCGAAAGGTGTCTCAATGCTGCCTGTGACATCCAATGAAGTTAAACTTACTGGCCTTTTGGCTCCAGCAGATACTAAAATCTTCTTCATCTCTGCCCATGTAACACTAGCCTTAGACTTGTATTGTGTGGAGTCCCTTACATAGGAAATGTCACATCCAATGTTCTCAAAGTTTTCAAAAGGACTTTTAATCATAAATTCATATTCCACCCTATGGTAGTCTCCAGACTTTCTTTCATTCCTGAAGATCATGTTAGCATCAATGACTTTGTCTGGACTCCATGATAGGTCAGCATGAGTGATGAACCTGTCACCCGATGAGTGTTTCAAATTCATGCCTACAGTCTGTGATGGATAGTGAAAGTTTGTTGAAATCTCAAAGTTGCTGAAGCTTTTCAAGTTGGTTGAGACATTAAACAGAACTCTCTGGTCTAGATCCTTATCAGCATCCCATTTGACATCAAACATTACTCTCCTCAGTGAAGACTCAATTCCTCCCTCTAGCATTGTAATAACATGACGCCATGGTGTATTAACACTCAATTGATACTTAGCTGATCTGTCTGTTGGCCATGAACCAGAGGTATCTATGCTGTAAACTTTGGATCCTCTCTGAACTTTTCCATTAGCACTGAAAGTCCTGTTCTCCCATGACACCATGCCACCTGCATGAACTTTGGGTTCGTTAGGCGCCTCGTAATCTAGTGCTAACTCGTAGGTCTGGCCACGGATCATCTTGACCATAGTCTGAATTCGCTGTCTTTGTCCCCGTTGATATTCAAATTCAATGTTACTAGAATATTTGTCTAAAGACTCTTGTTCGATATTTCCTGACAAGTCCACATCCAGGTCCGGTGTTTTAAGGAGAAATTTAGTTGCATAAGCAGTCAGTGATTTGGTTTTGTTGTGAAGAGTAAAACTTCCCTCTACTGTCTTTCCAGGTTTATACACAAGGTTCATCCCAGATGCCAAACTTGATGGAGTCTTGTCAACTGCTCCACTAAATTTCAAATCAATATCCTGAAAAGAAATTTAAAATCAAATGAGATTAAATAACAGTATATTTGTTTGTCAACAAAGTGATTTTTACCCATTTCTTTGAAGGCATTCAAATTTTTAACAAATACTGCCATTTTAAATACCTTGTAATTAGGCCCCACTATTCACTGTAGAAAAAAAAGTCCTAAAAGTACACTCATTCTGCAATCAAAAATTGATCTCCCAAGGTAAGTGGTTTCCCATACGAAACTATAAAATCATAATGTATCTCATTTCTATTCATTTTACATAAGTTTATGAAGTTAACTTGTCATTTTATGCACAGAAACAGACATGTCTGAGTAAGAGTAACATGATGTGTGAATGTAAGATACATTTAAATTTGTTGAAAACAAAATGTTACCAATTATATATAGTGAGCACTAAATATCAGAAGATTTCAGTATCTGACATTCCACAGAATTAAAAACATTTTCTGCAATTAGTGTTTTCATTTTCACTTCAAAGCTTTGAAAATATGTTGACAAAATACTGATGCTTAATAAAGTAATTATTATATCAGAATTCTTTACTACTATTTTGACATGGATATGATATGAGAGGGATAATGCCTGAGTCAGATAAAACTAAAATGCATGCCCTTCAAAACATTTATTCATTTTGTCTTTTGGTTTCCTTGTTTCAAAAATAGAAGCATCAGTTTTTGCACTGCTAATATTTACATTGCAACAATGACAAAGAGAAAATGTATATATATATATATATATATATATATATATATATATATATATATATATATATGTATTAGTATTTTAAGATGTTTCAATTTTGGAAAATGTAAATAAATCAAAATACTAAGTACAAAATATCAGATCCTTAAATTATTGAATGAAACTCCTCAACATAAACTGCATTTCCCCACAAAGTCCAATATTTTCTCTGTTGGAATTTCATCAAAAATCTATTTAATTTAGTTTTTTGACAAGGTTAAAGTCAATATACCCTACAAGAATGTGCTTCATTGGCAATGGACACTGGCACAGTACACTTTTTCATGAGGTTTTAGTCAACACACTTTACAAGAATGTGTTCCAATATCAATGGACACTGTCAGGGAACATTGTTTCACAATACTGAAGTCAACACACCCTCTAAGAATGTGCTCCACTGTCCATGTACACTTGCACAGTACAGTGTTTCACAAGGCTGAAATCAATACACTCTACAAAAACATATTCGCTGTCAATGGACACTCGCACACATTCTGATATTTGCCCTTCAAAAATTATATATATATGATATGATATGTGTCTTCAACTCTTGTATGCGATCAGCACAATACCATCTCATCCCTGCTCATGTTTTAAATACAGTCAAACTATGGAATATTTCATTTCTAAACAGTTAACTGCAAGATAGATTTGATTGTTCTATCTTTAATATCATTATCCTTAATATTTTATGTGTTTAGGCAGCCAGCAGAGCAAAATGCATTTTCCAGTTTTTCTCAGTAAATCATGTTTCTGCAAGATCTGAGATATTAGCAGGTTATTTGAGTGGAATGTTAGGGAATCCAAAAGATGATGATAATTGGCTTTTGAGAGGTTTCAATGTAGTTTCAACATTTTACTAAGATAAATGTCTGATCAAACTATACAGTAGTCCCCTTCTTGAACGGTACCCCTGACCAGCGGCCACCCACTTCTTACTGCCAGAATCCCTTGGCACCGATGAGTTTGTGTTTAACATGCAGTACCCATCAAGAACAGACAACCCTCTAACACAAGCAGTGGTCAGCATAGTACAAAAATGTAAAATGTTCCCCTAATGAACAGTAATCTTTTTCCACATCTAGCCAGAACCAATAATTAATTCATACTGTGACATGAGGTAAGCATTCAGATTATCTATATCATCGATACAAGTATCTCAATGTCATGTTTCCACTACTGAAAGAAGTGTTGATTAAAGTATGTGAAACACTAAGATTAATCTCATATCATTGTCTATAAAAGCCAACATTTACAGGACATGGGCTTAATAATGTTATGAAAGAGTTTTGACTTCACACATCTGTCAAGTTCTTCTATTTGATGATTACAGCCAGATGTAACTGTCAAGATCATAACAGGGTCACCATAGATTAAAAAAGATTTTGTGCATTATTACACACACACACACAAAAATTGAACAAAACAGGTTACCAGATAAAGACCAAAAAATCATGCGACACAATATTTATAGCTTGCCAAAGGCATTTCGTCACCCTACAAAAGTTTTCTCTGCATAATTAATTCCCATACAGTTAGCAACATCTGAATAAATCATTACCAAACATTAACAAGTGATCATGTAAACAGAGATGTCTTATTTTAGAAGAAAATTGGTTATTCTACTTTATGACATCAGGCGAGTAAAGGAGGGGGGACTTGCTAAACAAATTTATGTAGAAAAGACTCGAATAAAACAATTTTATGTTGAAAGGACTAAAATAAACAACATCATAATCGATAAGGAGGTTATTCAGCAGCAGTGAGAAAATGGAGCAAATGGAAAGAGACTTTTATTTGTACCCAGATTTAAATGATGTTTATGAATGATTTTGCAATGTGCATGACAACAATACCCACTCGAATATCATGCTTACGCCAATAATAAGAATGATTAATGTATATTCAGTTGAAATAAGTCTATTATTATAGAAGGAAGAACCTTTTAAAAAAACATTTTAATTTTAAATGAAGATATTAAATAAAAATATTAAATGCTTTGAGGTATTTTGCTTTCTTACTATGTACATTACATATACTTTTCACAAACATTATAGTCCCTCTCTGGAAAGGCCACCCATCTTATAAGGCCACTTTCTCTGTGCAGAAGGGGTGGACATATAAGAGGGGGAGCACTGTAGAATGCATTTTAATCTAATTCTGTTTTTTTTTCAAAAATAAATTCTCTTTTATCATTGATACAAAACTAAGAACATGTTGCACTGGCAGTTGCATAACTTGCTAATGACAGTCCAGGCCTCAAAATGCTTGCCCAATTTATTATCTTAAATTAAATGAAGTGCTGTTTGAAACTTTTGTATGCCTTTGGCGATTTTGCTAATTACTTGTGATAATGTAAGCCACACAAATATATACCCATAATTAAATGTACCTTTCACCCCTCCCACCACAATGCTATTGTGGAATAGCAGTGATCTTACAGTGCTGGGAGAGGGAAGGTCATGAAGCTTTTCATTAAATGAAATAAGAGTAATGGTGAACAGTAATCAAGACTGTTTTGAGTGTTTCATGTTTCCTTGTCAAATAAAATATTATAGATGGTGGAATTTTTAAAAAGTATCTTCTGATATTCTGACATCCTCCTTCCCATTTACTTTCCTAATGGCCTATGTAATTTGCTAAGAAACTGCAAAAATCTTGAATCTAACTACCTGTGCTGGGAGTGTAAGTGTCATGGTGTCTAAAATCTACCTACCTGTGCTGGGAATGTAAGTGTCATGGTGTCTGAAATCAACCTACCTAAGCTGGGAATGTAAGTGTCATGGTGTCTGGAATCGAACTACCTGTGCTGGGAATGTAAGTGTCATGGTGTCTGAAATCGACCTACCTGAGCTGGGAATGTAAGTGTCATGGTGTCTGGAATCAAACTACCTGAGCTGGGAATGTAAGTATCATGTGTCTGGAATCTACCTACCTGAGCTGGGAATGTAAGGGTCATGGTGTCTGGAATCTACCTACATGAGTTGGGAATGTAAGTGTCATGGTGTATGGAATCTACCTACCTGAGCTGGGAATGTAAGGGTCATGGTGGTGTTGACATCAACATCTTCATTGGTGATTTTATGTTTGGTGATGGAGTTGAATTCAATTTTATTTTTGTTGTACTTTTCTTTCAGATTCTTCCCATAGTCAATCAGAAGTTCTGTCACTGTAGACTTTTGGTTGTGACTGTAACTTGCCGTGATGTCTGTATTGTACTCTGCATAGCGAATCGATCTAAATGAACTAAAAATAAAAAACAACCCTCATAGAAAATTGATCTAAATAACTAAAAATAAAAAACAACCCTCATAGAAAATTGATCTAAATAACTAAAAATAAAAAACAACCCTCATAGAAAATTGATCTAAATGAACTAAAAATAAAAAACAACCCTCATAGAAAATTGATCTAAATGAACTAAAAATAAAAAACAACCCTCATAGAAAATTGATCTATATAACTAAAGTTTCTTTTACAAACTCACAGGAAAAAATTATCTAAACTGAATTAAAAAAAGAAACACATAGGAAAATATCCAAATGAACTAAACATTAAAAAATAAACAACCTGCATAGAAAATTGATTTAAATAAACTCAAAATATTATTTGAAAAAGATGAATAGGAAATTGATCTAAATGAACTATAAAAAAAAATAGAAAACTGATCTGAATAAAATAAAAGTAAAAAAACAAAACAACCCACAAAGCAAATCGATCTAAATGAACTGGAAATATGAAGATAACAACCTGCACTGCAAATTGACCAAAATAAGCTAAAAAAAACAATTTTTTTTAAAAACATGTGTAGCGAATTGATCTAAACGAACTGAAAAAAATAAAACAACCATACAGATCAAATTTATCTAAATGAACTGAAATAAAAAAACAAGTGGACCTGAGAAAGATATGCATCATTAGTAATTTGCTGAGAAAGCAAGAAAACAAGGAAAAAAAATATACTAATTCAGAAAAGTGATTCATGTAATCTTATGAAATATTTAACCATTATGATCAATTTTCTTGGGAAAGAAAGCCTGAAGATAAATGCAGTAAAATTCAAACATTACCTAAGATGCAAATATGTCAATGTTAAAAGAATGGTCCTATCAGAGTTAATGAATGGAAGCTGATTTGTGAATACAATATCTAAATTTGGTCGTACAGCAGTGTTAATGAATGGAAGCTGATTTGTGAATACAATATCTAAATTTGGTTGTACAGCAGTGTTAATGAATGGAAGCTGATTTGTGAATACAATATCTAAATTTGGTCATACAGCAGTGTTAATGAATGGAAGCTGATTTGTGAATACAATATCTAAATTTGGTCGTACAGCAGTGTTAATGAATGGAAGCTGATTTGTGAAGACAAAATGTCTAAGCTTGGTACCACATTAGAGGTAATGCATGGAAGTTGATTTGTGAATACAAAATATCTAAACTTGGCCCTACATCAGAGTTAATGCATGGACATTAATTTGTAAAAGCAATGTCTAAACTTGGTCCTACATCAGAGTTAATGCATGGAAACTAATTTGTGAGTACCATGACTAAACTTGGTCCTACATCAGAGTTAATGCATGGACACCTATATGGTGAGTACAATGTCTAAACTTGGTCCTACATCAGAGTTAATGTAATGCATGGACACCTATATGGTGAGTACACTGTCTAAACATGGTCCTACATCAGCGTTAATGCATGGACACCTATATGGTGAGTACACTGTCTAAACTTGGTCCAACATGGACACATATATGATGATTATAATGTCTAAACTTAGTCCTAGATCAGAGTTCATGTGTGGAAGTTGATATTGTGAGTACCAGATCTAAACTTTACAGCAAAGAAAGAAAAGATGGTTAACATTTAAGCAAAATTAGTACTTACGTTATTTTCTTGAAATTGTCCATGTTCTTTGTACTTCGATTAGTAATCTTACAATTGGCCGTGATCGTGTCTTTTGCTGCCTTTCCAAAATTATAGTCAGTGCGTAACTTAGTGAAGATGACCTTATCACCTGTCTTGTCTACCATGTAGTTTGCCTTGATCATGAAATTGTTGCCTTGGATGTTTGCTTTGCCATCATACTTTGTACGATCTTTCTTGGAATAATATACTTTGGTCAGGTCAGCTGGAGGATAAAAATTTATAGAAATCATAAGTATAAACATATTGTCATCCTAATACAGAGAACAAGCATCTGATTGGCTAGATTCAGATCAAACTTTCATCCAATCAGATTACTAGGTGACTGCAATGATTCCTTCAGATTTGGGTGGGTGGGGAATTGTCACCTGATACTTGATGCACCCTCCTGTGTATCATAGAGGTAACTAATGGAGGCACAAAGAAAAAAGAAAATAGTGAACAATATAAAATGCACAAAAAATGAACAATATAAAAACAGGCAGCTAAGCTTTAATTTGCTACTTACCATTAATAGTGACTGGTCGCTTCACAATCTCCTCAATTCTTCCACTCAGATGGATTAGTTTGTCATCGATGTACTCTAAACTTCCTGTAATATTAACAAGGGCACTTCTTGGAGTGCTGAGGAAAAGTGTTGGTTCAAAGGCCTCCCTGTTTCTCTTCTTCCGCTGTTGAGCATCTTTCTTCACTAAAGCCTCCAGCTTGTACACCTGGTCACCTTCATGGGTAAACTCCCCCTTTGCACCCACCCAGGTGTCTGTGTTCAACACAGATGCTGAAATCATTAAAAAAAAATGCAGCTGTCTTTCTTGAAAGGAAATGCTTCATAAAGAAACCAGCATGTAACTTTTCCTGGGCAAATAAAAATTTCCTCATCACATTTTCAGAAGGCTGTTTTGCATATAATAATATGGTCAAATAAACAAATTCATTTATTCCTGACAATTTTTGAGTAAACAAACTTTGGCATGTAAATAAATATATACCAAGTCCAAAAGCAGATCAACATCAGTCACAGTGACCTAGTAGTTTGGGTACTTTCAATGATGAGGACCATGTATAGAGATTTGATGAAGCCTGGAATGCTTGGACGATCCTAGTTCAAGTTTCCCAAACTAAGGAATCAATTTATTTTCATTGGGATTTCCACATAACTTTACCAAAAGTGGCTAAAACCATCAAAATGTGTCTGTGTGTGTGTGATAAGGGCTGATCACCAATTCAAGTACATACATAAAAATCCATATAAACTAGACACAATTTTTTATATTGCCAGTTGGAAAAGGAATATTTCCATCATTTCTATCAGCAGCCATATTGCAAGGTTTATTAAGATCATTAAATATGCCTAAATGGTCTTAATACCAGGAAGCATTCTGTGAAACCATGTCAGGACTGACCTTGTGGTTGTTGAAAATTAAATCAAAAACAGGCAAACACCAAGAACTTGGGTCCCATATTTAGGTAAAAGTAGTTTCTAGAGCTATGTGGCAATAGTGATAGAGTAAAAATGAGTTAAGGTAAACTTATAAATGACATAAAACACTGACAACTGCATGCAAGTGACGTCTAATCAATAGTTAGTCCATAACAAATGTGGATCAACATTTCTGCATCAACAATACTAAATGACACAGGAAGCTGATAATTAAATTATATTTATATTACCATATATTCATTAACTAATTCAGGCAGATCTTCATCAATAACAAACTCTCTATTAAATTATAAGAAATCCAATCGTAGTTAAAGTATATAGGGATTTAGGTACAGAAATGGGTGAATCTGACAGTCAGGAACCATAACTCTTTTAACAACAATGCAACAGGCTGATAATCAAACTGTCCTGAGATTACATCAATTTCAATCAAACTAAATTTAGTTTATAATGCAAAATTAAGAAAAGGATTTACTGTGGAGAAAAGAAAGTGGCTGGGTCTGACAATAAAGGGCTATAACTCCACTAAAAAAATGAAGTAAGATGCTGACAATCAAACTCGGTAAACGTGTCATTAAAATCAAGGGAGAAGTTGAATTTGTTTCAAATTCAAAGAAAACTGACAGGTCTGACAAGTAGCGGCTATAACTTATAAACAATAAAATAGAATGCTAACAATTGATCTCAAAGTCTCAACATCAAACTGCATACTAAATTTGTTTGAAATTCAGCATTATGGCTATTATTGCGCATAAACAATTGGGAAGAATAATGACAGCCAGAAGGAAGGACGGACATACCCAGAAAAATATACAAGTTTTCTACAAAAAGCAAACAGCACTTAGCAATGCTGAGAAAATCATATAATATCTTGACTGGAGAGAGGCAGGAATGCTATAATTATTGATGTTCCTTTCTCTCTCTTTTTCACTTTTTCTGATAAAGCATTTATTTTTACACTCACTTGTCAACAGGACAGGATCTTTGAAAGCTCCTTGCAGAGAAAGATCAGCTGTAAAATTCTTCATTTTTAGGTAATCAATGCTTCCTGTCAAACTGAGGTCTTTCCAGTCTGGAATCTTAATTATAACTGTTGGAGAAAATGTGAGACGGTCATTTTTACGGCTAATATTCAGCTGGTGATCTATTACGTACTCTTTTATTCGATCCAACGTCAGTTTTCCTGTTAATGCCTTCAAATCCTGGGTATTTTGGAAGCTTCCTAATTATGAAAAAAATGTAGTTTATAAGATAATACAAATGTGTGTTTACTTAATTAACCAAAACTAAATCAGGAACAGTAATACGCATGTAGACTGTATGGAAACAATTATGACTGACAATAATAGACTATATGAAAACAATTATGACTGATAATAATAGACTATATGAAAACAATTGTGACTGATAATAATAGACTATATGGAAACAGTTATGACTGACAATAATAGACTATATGAAAACAATTATGACTGATAATAATAGACTATATGAAAACAATTATGACTGATATAGTCCTACTGAATTATCTATACCTGAAATTGGTGCTAAAGGTAGATTAGGCAGCAGCATCCAATTAGAATATACTGTCCTGTATATATAAATGAATGTTGAATTTTGTCATAATGCCTTGAAAATGTCTAAAATGAATTAAAAACACTTTTAACATTTCAAAGTTTTTACATAGTTTCATGACCACATAATAAACAATATATCATTGTGAATGATGCAAATGTAAATTCTCACCAACACTGCCAAATACAAACATTGCCAAATACAAACATTGCCAATACAAGCATTGCCAAATACAAATATTGCCAAATACAAGCATTTTTAACCCTTTTCCCTATAAGTTATCATTCATATCACTGGCCACTTTCAATAAATTATCATATTTGTTATCATTTCATAATGACAACATATCAATTTACCTTTGGAAACCTAACACATCAATATATAAATAACAAAATGTGTTTTAAGAATAGAACTCGTGAAAGATTGTTAAATGTTGGAGGTTTCATCTTTATCCACAAATTTATATTTTTCTTGTTTGAAATCAACAGTCACATAACAATGTACAAACTGGTGTGTACTGCAATAATCTTAGCAGAATACCATTACATAAAAAGTATGGAGAAAGTAACATTACTATTCATTGATAAAACAAATAGCCACAAGAATATTTGAAAGATTAATCAAATTTAGACTTCTCTTGTCTAGTATATAATGTAAATTACATCATTGGGAATGAAACTATCAGTAGAACACAATTAATTAGACCACATGGGTATCTGCAACAGATTGTTAGTTTTTCTAGATTGCAGCAGGTCATAAATAACAATTTCCAAAGATTTTGTATTCTTTTTGTTAACCCTGTAAATTTCTTTCACAGTACAATCAATGTGATTATTAGGTTTGTATAAGACCTTTTCATTTACCCTGTAAATTTATTCACAGTACTCTCAATGCGATTATTACATTTGTATAAGCTCTTTTCATTTACCCTGTAAATTTATTTCACAGTTGTTGTTTTTGCTGTTTTAGGGATTAACGCGCCATTTTTCAGCACACGATAAGCTATACATGGTGGCCAGTATTATTGGAAGAGAAAGAACCCAGGAAAACCCCCAGAAAGAACCACCAACCCACAAGAAGCTACTGGCAAGCTTTCTCACATAACTACATTAGCCGATTCTTAGACTTGAACCCACACAGACAGAGGTAAGACGCAGTGATCCATAATGGAAAGTGCTTTAGACCACTCAGCCACTCTGGGCCCCTATGTCTTTTCATTTACCCTGTAATTTTCCCTCACAGGACGGTCAATACAATTATTAAGATTATATAAAAATTGTTCTTCCTCATTACTAAGCAAGCCACAGGTTACAACCAAGTCATTTTACACCTATTCTTATTCCAGAATTTATACCTCTACAATATACTTGGGTAACAAGTGGTGTTAGGACCATTGGTGGCTGAGTGTTCCAATGAACTTTCCTTACCAATCACTACAATCTCACCCCCGTCCTGGCCTCTAATAGTAGGCACGGCCAATGTCGGTATGGTCAAAAAGCATGCCAATAGTTTTCCATGGATTGGTGGTTCTTCCCGGGGCTTTTCCCAGGATTTTCCACCACCAGTTATACTGGCCACCAGGTATAGCTTATCATGTGCTGAAAAATGAAGTTAAGCCTGCAGCAAGAAGTTGATGACATCATAAAGTAATGACCATTTAAGCTGCATGAAAAATATATTTATTTTTTTATCCATATGGAAAACATCATGCAAAATCTAGATAGTCTCTTTCAAACCCTCAAACAGGCAAATTCAGGATACTTTCAATATCCACAATTCATATGAAATGATACTGTGGGTTAATTAATTATATTATTATAAATTCTGTAAAATTAAATCTTTCATATTTCCAAATTAAACAGGAAATAGAGTGATTTGAAGACAGTAAAGATTTAAGCTTTTCACCTGAAAAGTCAGCTCTCTTCCATGGCGTTGCAAGACTAGCATCCAGGGTTTTCTGAGCATGGTCGAGCACGATGTCCAGCCCAAGAGCTCGGTCCGCAACAGAGTTTGGAGTATTGGCCATGAATCTGATGATTGTCTGACTTGGCGTCTGAAAATAAATAAATTCATGTAGATGAACATGTAGAAGACAAGAATATAATTACCTAGCTACATTAGTTCTATCTGATTGTACCATTATACAATATTACTAAATGGTATCATCTCAAAATCAATGAATGTTTCTCAGTCACATTCACAGCCTACATGCATAGACCACATGATATAACTGACAATTTCTAAGAAAAACATCCAGGTTTTAAAGATTTCAACATTTGTTTTGGAGAAATTCCAATCTTTTTAGCTTCCAAATATATATCATCACAAGAGTCTCAAGAAACCAAACTGAGCATGCAAAGAGGTCACAGTAATCTATTACTAAACAAGTCTTAAATCTAAAAGTAATATCAACAGATATTAGTTACCTTTTAGAATTGAAAGCAAACATTACTCAAACTGTTTTGTTTCAACATGTGGAGGTACATTTATCAATAGATAATCCACTCCTGTACAATGTCGTGAAGTCATCCATTCCCCAAAGTCATACAATCCCCTGTATGTTATAAAAGTCATCCACAACCCCACTATAATGTTGTAAAGTCATCTAATCCCATGTATGTTATAAAAGTCATCCACAACCCCTGTAAAATGCCGTAAAGTTATCCTATCCTCTGTATTTTATAAATGTCATCCACAACCCTGTATAATGTTGTAAAGTAATCCAATCCACTGTATTTTATAAATGTCATCCACAACCCCTGTATAATGTTGTAAAGTCATCCTATCCTCTGTATTTTATAAATGTCATCCACAACCCCTGTATAATGTTGTAAAGTCATCCAATCCACTGTATGTTATAAAAGTCATCCACAACCATTGTATAATGTTGTAAAGTCATTCAATCCCCTGTATGTTATAAATGTCATCCACAACCCCTGTATATGTTGTAAAGTCATCCAATCCATTGTATGTTATAAACATCATCCACAACCTGTGTATATTGTCGTGAAGTCATATAATCTCCTGTATGTTATAAAAGTCATCCACAATCCCTGTATATGTGTTAAAGTCATCAAATCGCCTGTATGTTATAAACGTTATCCACAACCCCTTATAATGTTGTAAAGTCATCTAATCCACTGTATGCTATAAAAGTCATCTACAACCCCTGTATAATGTCGTAAAGTCATACAATCCCCTAGTGTTGTTCCGATTATCGATTAAAATCGAGCATCAGTTGGTTGGGCAGATAATCGATTGTGAACTCCATAATCGATTGTGTGTAAAGGGAGACTACTTTTTAGGTGTATGCAAAGCACAAAGGTTAGTAAAACTCCCAGCCACTAAAGTTGACCTGAAATTTATTAATTTCCTTTACAACTACAAATATGAAACCTTATGATTCATAATTAGGAACATATAGTCATTATTACATGGTCAAGTTGTTAAATTGTTGACAATACATTTAATCACATTTTGTTGATTTGTTTCAGTCAAATTGCAACAACTTTTGTAGTATTTATAAATAATGGCAAACAAGAAAAACATGTCCTTCTATACTTTGAATTATAGACACATCACATGTGAATGAAAGAATTTCGGGGGATTGTAACAGTATTTCAGTTACATATGACTGATCAGCCATAAATGATACAACATTGCGTTCATTTAACAAAGTTGTAGAACAAAATTAACACATAATGTAATATTATTGTCAGGTTAAAGTATACATATCATTAAAAGAGATTTCTCCTGTACATTTATGAACATATTGAACTCTTGATCAAAGATATAATAACTGTTTGACAAAAATTAAAATGTGCTCTTAGTAACCGATTATAATCGATGATCAGTTGGTTAAGGGAAAGCGATTATCGATTATGAATTTCTGACCGATTCCCATCACTACAATCCCCTGTATGTTATAAAAGTCATCCACATCCCCTGTATAATGTTTTAAAGTCCATCATGTTGTAAAATCATACAATCCAGTGTATGTTATAAAAGTCATCCACAACCCCTGTATAATGTCATAAAGTCATACAATCCCCTGTATGATATAAAAGTCATCCACAACCCCTGTATAACGTTGTAAAGTCATACAATCCCCTGTATGATATAAAAGTCATCCACAACCCCTGTATAATGTCATAAAGTCATCCAATCCCCTGTTATAAAAGTCATCCACAACCCCTGTATAATGTTGTAAAGTCATACAATCCCCTGTTATAAAAGTCATCCACAACCCCTGTATAATGTTGTAAAGTCATACAATCCCCTGTATGTTATAAAAGTAATCCACAATGCTTGTATACGTTATAAAGTCATCCAATACCCTGTATGTTTTAAAAGTTATCCACAACCCCTTATAATGTTGTAAAGTTGGAAATCTTTACAGAGTCAAGACCAGGCCTATAAATTATAAAACTTTTGAACCTGAGATTTTGTTTCATCCAATTACAAATGGTGTTACTTTTGAAAGCTTTGTTTCTGATTGGATGATGGTGGACCTGATCTTTTTGAATCTGACCTCCAATTAGTGAATATTAATAGCAGGAAAAAATAATAAATGATACAGCATTAGTAATAAATTATATCCTAAATGATTGTTAGTTCAAGCTTCTTCAAATGTTAGTATGTTTAGCCGGTCTGAAACACTGGGAAACAAATGGTTTATGTATCAGTAAATAGACTTTTGAGATAATTCCTGATTGCTGTTGATATTAAAACTAATATTAAATTATATAATGGGTGCATTTTGCAGAAAGATCAAAAAGCACTGACGATTTGCAAAGGGTCTTATTGTAAATAAACTCTTTCCTTACATCAACTGATTTGGCCTCCAAGACAAAACCGGCAGGCAAATCCTTTTTGCTGACAATTATACTATAACCAGCCGGTCCTGAGAGCGGAAAATAAGGAGAAGTAGCTGTCTTCTCCTTGGGAACAAAGGATGCTGTACAGATCTCAAGGCCAATAACTTGAGCTGATCTTTCACTGGTGCACTGCTTGTAACTGTAATCAGTTGTATGCATCTTCTGTTCCTTGTGAATGTTATCAAAAAAGATGAAGAACTTGGATCTGAAAAAATGGGATAATACACTATCAGTAAATAATCTTCATAAGCATTATAAAATGTACTAACTGAAGAAAATTAGTGATTCTGTTGATGTGGACTGAATTTAAACATCATTCTGTGTATGTAAAAAAAAAACATGCTTACAATTGAGAGAGCCTTTAGCTTTAAAAACTAATCTGACACATACATGCATTCATGTAATACATATATTCATATACATGTATTGTTATAAATGTATTCATATGCATGTATTATGCTTCGTTTACATGTATTATTACATGTATTATTATACATTTATTCATATGCATGTATTAATATACATGTCTTTATATACATGTACATGTATTATTATACATGTCTTAATATACATGTATTCTAGTATGTGAATGGGATATGCATTTGATTACTTTGACCTAAATATCATAATTTTACCAAATCTACAAATTATACTTCAAAATGTATTAATTATACACATTTATGGATTTACATTAAAGATAATGCTGGTGTTGCATGACAATAAGATTATGGTATACCTCAAACAATAACTAGAAAAAAATGCAAACAATTTTGGATTGAACAGTCATTTTCATGTGCTATCCAGATAACATTTAACTTTACATCTAACTTTACCATCAGTCAGCACCATATAGCCTGTATGGTGCTGATATGTAATAAAACAAACATAAATACGCCATCTGAAATATCCTGAATAACTATTTCTTTTCCACAAGAGTTAGAGACTATCATTAGCATTTCTGTTATCAATACCAAACAATCCTTAAGCTTCATTTAAAATTTCCACTGTATATGCATTTTTCAAATGTTCCAATACTATCATGTACTTCAACATTTCTGAATTAAAAAAAAAGTCAATTCAAGTACTACAATAACTTAGCTTGACTTTATAATATCCTGATCTGCTAATAAAGAAAATCAGAAGTTATAGATATAAAAAAATTATTTATCTCCTTTGATTATTAATATAATGATTGGAACTTCAAGAATATTATAATGTTATTCTTCATGAGCATGACTTAAAGAGATATGTGACCTAAACTGCTGTTATGGGACTTAAACTGATATATGACTTAAATTTATGATATATGACTTAAACTGATGATATGTGACTTAAACTGATATATGACTTTAACTGATATATGACTTAAACTGTTCTCGTGTGACTTAAAGTGATGATATGTGACTTAAACTTTTGTTATGGGACTTAAACTGATATATGACTTAAACTGCTGTTATGGGGCTTAAACTGATATGTGACTTAAACTTTTGTTATGGGACTTAAACTGATGATATGTGACTTAAACTGTTGTTATGGGACTTAAACTGATATATGACTTAAACTGCTGTTATGGGACTTAAACTGATATATGACTTAAACTTATGATATATGACTTAAACTCATGTGACTTAAACTGATATATGACTTTAACTGATATATGACTTTAACTAATATATGACTTTAACTGATATATGACTTAAACTGATATATGACTTTAACTGATATATGACTTTAACTGATATATGACTTTAACTGATATATGACTTAAACTGATATATGACTTAAACTGATGACATGTGACTTAAACTCATGTGACTTAAACTGATATATGACTTTAACTGATATATGACTTAAACTGATATATGACTTTAACTGATATATGACTTAACTGATATATGACTTAAACTGATATATAACTTAAACTGATGACATGTGACTTAAACTCATGTGACTTAAACTGATATATGACTTTAACTGATATATGACTTTAACTGATATATGACTTAAACTGTTGTCATGTGACTTAAACTGATTTGTGACTTAAACTGATATATGACTTTAACTGATATATGACTTTAACTGATATATGACTTTAACTGATATATGACTTAAACTGTTGTCATGTGACTTAAATTGATTTGTGACTTAAACTTATGATATGCGACTTTAACCCATCCTAAACTACTTGCACCTATCTAACAAAAGTATTGATGAAAGTTCACAAAATTAAAGTATCAGACTCACTTGACGTCCAAAATCTCCATCTTGTCTTGAGCCAGGTCTAGCTGAAGATTAAATAACTGCTTTTTCTTCAGTTCCACCTTGACCTTTCCTCCTGTGCTAGAGTGGAGAGTTGACACCATCTTCAATCCTCCACGCACAACTGTTGCATCAATGCTCATAATTGAAGAGACAGCAATCGCACCACTGAGTGAAGAAGAAAACATTTTGACAAAATGAATTATGTGTACTGCTAAAAATAAATGTTTTTGGGAGCCTCTATTAAGAAAAATGTTTCTTATATGTTTTTGTACATGTAGTGTCATTTACAAAAGTGAAGATACCTAGTAGATATGTGAGTGGTCTCAAATCAGCCCTTCCTTAGGGATGTATGATGATATTTTTGATGACCCAAGGGCCACACCAACTTTGTTTTCTCTCATGACACTTTGTGATGCCTATCATTTTGCAGGCAACATGTTAGAGACCCTTGATCTAAGTATATGTAATAGAAAGGATGGCAACAGTGTGGAATCTATACATAATGTATGTAATAGAAAGGATGGCTACAGTGTGGAATATATATATATATATATATATATATATATATATATATATATATATATATATATATATATATATATATATATATATTGTATGTAATAGAAAGGATGGCTAAAGTGTGGAATCTATATGTACTGTATGTAATAGAAAGGATGGCAATAGTGTGGAATCTATACATAATGTATGTAATAGAAAGGATGGCTACAGTGTGGAATATATATATATATATATATATATATATATATATATATATATATATATATATATATATATATATATATATATATATATATATATATTGTATGTAATAGAAAGGATGGCTAAAGTGTGGAATCTAGATGTACTGTATGTAATAGAAAGGATGGCTACAATGTGGAATCTATACACACTGTATGTAATAGAAAAGACAACTACACTGTGGAATCTATACACACTTTATGTAATAGAAAGGATGGCTACAGTGTGGAATCTATACATACTGTATGTAATAGAAAAGACAACTACACTGTGGAATCTATACACACTTTATGTAATAGAAAGGATGGCTACAGTGTGGAATCTATACATACTGTATGTAATAGAAAAGACAACTACACTGTGGAATCTATACACACTTTATGTAATAGAAAGGATGGCTAAAGTGTGGAATCTATACATACTGTATGCAATATTATAATAATTAAATTCCAAATGTCAGGCTTACATTAACATGGACCATATCAACAGATATCAGAAATACACTTTTAGCTTTGTGTGGGGAACAGGATCAGATTTAGCATCAGGTGACCTGAATCTAAATAAGAAATTTATCAACTTTAGCTTCACACATTCCACTGGAAAATTCCATGGTGTAGCCGAGTTCTGGTAAACAAAATATTCTAATAAATGGATGTTATGGGTTAATTAAGTACATAATAAAAGGTTTGTAACAATCATTTAAGTTTCTAAGGAAAATATTAAAGGGTAAAAGTATTTGTTGCTAAACTGTCAATGCCTGAAAAAAAATCTATAAAAAAATTAATCATATTTAAAAATTTAACCTGAAATATAAAGCAGAACAACAAATGTATGCAAATATCATTACAAGAGCATACCTTGGTGCCAGACTGCCATCCAGCACAACACTGGTAGAGGGCTTGACAAGGTTCATCTGACCTGACACCTTAAGTGCCATGCTGGCAGTGGCATTCAGCGTCAAATTCAGTGGTAGACCTACACCAGTTGGAATGACCAGAGTGGTATCAATAAGCATGATGCTCTTTGTCAGGGACATTTCCTGGGGTACATTCTGTCTCAGTTTGCTGATGAATTCAGGCAGATTGAAGGAACCAAATTCATCATCCTGTGATGCCTTGGATCCCAGCATCACATAATTCAACTCATTTCCAAACACTCTAGTATACAGTGCAGCTCTCAAGTCATCCATGCTGGAATCAAGCTGAAGAAAACAAGAGAAGGTGGTAAATTTAGAAAACTATTCATTAACAGAAGTTAAAATTACAGGAAATAAATGTTCAAACATTTCCAAGGATCAAGACTACACCAACAGTTCTAACAAACTTGGATATTCAAAACTATCCTTGTTCAAGGCATTGAGATATTAATTACTACATAAATCTGGATAATTTTGATATTGTTGTATTATTTTTGTTCATCTTTTAATTTTCCTGATAATAATAATAATAATAATAATACTAATAATACTAATAATGAGGACTTTGTATAGCACCTAATCTTTAAAAGCTCTAAGCACTTTACAACAATGATGTTGTAACTGATGCTAGTTTTTAATAATTTAATATTTCAATTAATAATAATAATAATAATAATAATAATAATAATAATAATAATAATAAATATTTTTTATGTTATCATTTTAGTTGTTATGGTTACTGCTCCTAATATAGTTAATGCTTTTTTTCCCCTTATTCCATATCAACTTCATATTCATACATGTACCTTCCCATTAATATCATTGATTTTCTCTGGCTGGATGTCTTTGGATTTAATCCCTTGGCTCTGGGGCACTAGAGTCTTGGTAGGATTCTTAAAGTAACCAGCAGGGCCAAAATAGGATTCCAGAAGGTACTCCAAACCTTGAACTCTACCCCCAACTTCAAACAGGTTTATGGAGCTCCCAAACAGGTCAAAGGTCAAATTCATTGATGCTGATCGGGGAATGAATGATTTTGCTGACCATACCACATTGCTGTCAATCTGTGAAGAGAAGGATACAGTACATTGCGAAAGATATTGTTAACATAAAATATCTGTCAGAGAATGCAACAAGATTATATATCTACCTCTTATGTATATTTTCATCTTTTATATTATTTCTTTTTTTTTGCTCTAAAAAATGGACATTGCAGAAAATATAAAACATAAAACTGCACTGAAATAAATTTGAACTATACAGTAATAAAGCACTTTGAAATGAAAGCAACTTATTAAGTATATGGAAGGTCTTTTTCTCTGCTATCATTGAAAGAATAAATGAAACTAAGATTTTATTTACTCAAGGAAGAGCCAAGTAAAGTGAATAATTGCCACTGAAACGTAATGTGTAATCAAATTCTCAAAAGTGACACCTATGACAGAAAAAATCCATACTGAGCACCTACATGTCCAATATGACTTATAGTTCAAACTATATCACTGTGTAATTCATACTCACAGTAAAAATTATTGCAATGCTGCTAACTGCAGCACAATTTATTTTGAACGAAAATATAACTGAAAATCACAATTATAGCAAAATTTGAATTTTTTAGTTTCTCTAAACATTGGATGAGAAAATCAAAATGTAAAATGTTTCCTCTGTAATCTTTGTTTCTTCCAATCCATTCAGATAGTGCAGTTTCATAGTAAAAACATTTTAACAAATCATAATTCCAATTGACAGGTATTCTACAAATACATAGTACAGTTTCATAGCAAAAATATATTTCTAAAAATCAGAATTCCAATTGTTGGGTGTTTTACAAATACAACGATATATCTTGCTTGATAATAAATAAGTATACTAATATTGTTTGGCTTTTTATGGCACATCAACACGAGCAAGGCAATTGGACTAAAAAGTGCCTTGCCCAGGGACACCCACACTAGCTGACCTAGGTTTATCTGACCATTGGATTTGAACTGTACCCTTTGGATCTGGATCACAAGTCTAACATGCAAACCAATGAGCCAAATTGACTCCTCTGAGCTAAAAAGATATTAACCACATCTAAACAAAATGATACACCAACCACATTACTCTGAATTACATAGCAACCAAAGTCCACTTGTCATTGCCAAGATACAAGTCACATAAAATGGTCTGTTTTTGGATTGAGAAATTGGCACTAAATCCTGCAAATTGCCAATTACTACTGGAGCAGACATTACACTTTCTCAGGGAAGTAACTATGTGAAAGGCTTGAAAGAATGTGCACATACTATGACTAGATAATATTAACAAACAAATATATTTTATTTGTAAAACTGGTTTCTTCTTTAAATTCCTTACATAATCATAAGTGAGTTATTAAACATTACAAGAACTAGTGCTGCATTCCAAAATGTTTTTAAAAAAAGAAATTCAGGGTGGAGACTCACCTTTGCACCAGTTCCAAGCTTCTCTAAAAGGAATGACGCTTCATAGTTGCGTGAGAATTTCCTTTTGTCCATATCAAATTCCTTCTCAAAGATGATATCATCCAGCATCGCCTTTACCTCCTGTTTGGTGGAGTCAGAACTTTCCCGAAGGTTGGTCAGATGTGTCCACACAAATGAGGTCACCTGATTCACCTCCTCTGTGGCTAATGTGCTATGGATCTGACTGATAATGTATTTGGTGGGGCATTTCATTGTGGCCAGGTAAGCTGCAATACGCAGCTCTGAATCTTCACCGCCATTTCTGAACAAGGCCATCAAATTGTTTCTCTGTAATATTAAAATATATCTTTTCATGCCAAGAAACATTCATCAAACCAGTGAAAAGTCTATACGATGATTTCTCCTCAAAAACTCCCAAACCATAACCTTTCCCTGATAACAGAAAGTTTGGAAATTCATATTTTAACTTGCCAACTTTAGACATGTACTCGAAATTTTGATCAACTCTAAGCTAAGACCCATTCTTGTTCTATTAAAATGGACTAGGTATCACAACTAATTTAGTATCACACATTAATAAACTTAGTATAACACATTAATAAACTTAGTATAACACATTAATAAACTTAGTTTAACACATTAATAAACTTAGTTTAACACATTAATAAACTTAGTATAACACATTAATAAACTTAGTATAACATATTAATAAACTTAGTATGTATAACATTAATGCTTACATCTGCTCCACATGACATTCTGCGGAAAGCCTCTACTGCTGCCACCCTGATATCCATGGGGTTCTGGCTGTTACTGATGCAGTTGTACAGGGTGGGTATTGACGTTTGTGCATGACCTATGTTTCCAATAGCACGTAAGGCCAGCATTACCTGTGTGTTTTAGATAAGAATAAGTAGATATGTGAATAGTACAAACACCATCATTTTACCTAAACTCAAAAGTCAGACTTTAAAATGATGACTTTAAAGTAATGACTTTTAAATGATGATGACTTCAAAGTAAAAATGCCTTTAAAATATAATGACTTTAAATTGATGCTGACTTTAAAGTGATAAAGAGTTTATAATAATGCTGACTTTAAAGTAATAATGAATTTATAAAAATGCTGACTTGAAATTAATGACTTTCAAGTTATGACTTTTAAATGATGATGACTTTAAAGTAATAATGCCTTAAAAATAATGACATTAAAGTGATAATACCTTAACAAATGAAGACTTTAATGACTTTTAAATGATGATGACTTTAAAGTAATAATGCCTTAAAAATAATGACTTTAAAGTGATAATACCTTAACAAATGAAGACTTTAATGACTTTTAAATGATGATGACTTTAAAGTAATAATGCCTTAAAAATAATGACTTTAAAGTGATAATACCTTAACAAATGAAGACTTTAATGACTTTAAATTGATGCTGACTTTAAAGTGATAAGAGTTCATAATAATGCTGACTTTAAAGTGATGATGACTTTAAAATGATAATGACTTTAAAATGATAATGACTTTAAAATGATGATCACTTTAAAGCAATAAAGAGTTCATAATAATGTTGACTTTAAAGTGATAATGACTTTAAAATGATGATGACTTTAAAGTAATGATGACTTTAAGTGATTACAACTTTATAGTGATAATGACTTTAAAGTGATGATGTCTTAAAGTGATTACGACTTTAAAGTGATAAAGACTTTAAAATAATGATGACTTTAAAATGATGAAGACTTTAAGAGATTACAACTTTAAAGTGATAAAGACTTTAAAATAATGAAAACTTTAAAATGATGAAGACTTTAAGTGATTATGACTTTAAAGTGGTGATGACTTTAAATTGATAATGACTTTAAAATTATAATGACTTTAAAATGATAATGCCTTTAAAATGATGATGACTTTAAAATGATGATGACTTTAAAATAATGAAGACCTTAAGATAACAATGACCATGAAGAATATAATTAAATAAGTACTAAAGGTAAGAAATATAGATAATAAAAAATTATAAGGTATCAAAACAAAGAGATTAAATTCAAAGACTGTTTTGAAAGATTACATATTGAAAATTTTAAATCACGAGTTTGAATAAATTGAGTCCAATACATTTTCAAAAATTAGTACCTAGCCAACTAAAGTATCCATTTTGTACTGGCCAGTGAAGACAAAAATCTAAACATAGCCAACTAATGTATCCATTTGGTACTGGCCAGTGAAGACAAAAATCTAGTACCTAGCCAACTAATGTATCTGTTTTGTTCTGGACAGTGAAGACAAAAACATAAAGACTTAAGACAAAGTTTCCATAATTGAGTGAAGACAAAAAACACAAAGTCTAATTGCAAGGTTTCTATAATAGAATGATAGCAAATTACAGTTTGAAGATTGTTGTTGACTTGACATCTGGTGCCAATCTTCTCAGTAATAAGGGATACAACGGACTGGACGGCAGTTTCTTGCTCACAATTGGGGTTGGCCTGGCAGAAGGTGTGGACAAGAGTGGACAATGGCAGGAAAGCCTTACTACTTAGAGATGGAAGGCCTAGAAGATTCTGAAACAAAAAAATTACATAAATGCTAATTAAATGTAAAATGGGCTATTCAAAGACATACTGTACTTTTGTTCTTCAGAAATATATTTTAAGGTATCATCTGTTACAATTAGTTAGTTTCAATAAAATGTATTATAGGATTAAATGATCATGGTTGGGTATTTATTGATGTGTAAATTTTACCTAATCACTCACAAAGTAAATAAAGTCCGAAGTAGTGTTGTTCCGATTATCGATTATAATCGATGATCAGTTGGTTGAGTGAACCAATTCGCCAATCGATTGTGAAACGCCATAATCGATTGCATGGTAAGGGAGACAACTGTGAAGCGCTGGCACAGACTAGTTCAATCCCTTTGTTTGTTGGGAAGAAAACCGAGGATTCCGAACAAAATGTTAAAACCCCGCTAAATATCATACACGTGCCATGGATGAAAACGATCGCAAAATAATATATCCATATCCTGGAGGAAAAGCTCGTTCTCGTGTATGGACATGATTTGGATTTTACAAAATACAGGAGGGTCCACCGACAAAGGAGAATTTAGATACAACGAAGGTCATATGCAAACTCTGTAGAAAGGAATATGCAAACAAAGGTAGGTCCAGCTATTCTCATTGAAATCATTGCGGGGATACATTTATTTTTGGCAAATACATTCTCCAATACATAGTGCAAAAAATGAACAATATTCTAATTTTTTTGTGGTGCTACACGAAAACAAAATTATCATGGGATACGCTTTACATTTTAGGACTGTGGAACCATGATATTAGCCTTCCGATCCACAACAGTAAAGCTAAATTATTTATTCCCTTCATAACTTCCAAATATATAAACATACACCATAGTTAGATTTTTTTGGATAATTTGGAAACAAATAATGTCGTCAACGATGAATGCAATTATTAGGAGACAGAACAACCTCGTATAAAATAAATGAGTTGCACGCACGCACACGGAAAAACGTTTCATGGCATTCCAGTATCAAATATTTTAAATCAAGAATTTTATTTTCATTAAATCATTTGTGTACTTTGTGCTTTCCTCTAATATAGCATGTGTTGTTGTTAAAATACTTCAAATTTCTTTTCATAATAAAGCTCCATGTCATGATTATGATTGAAATACATAAATAATCACTAGATTATCCTGCTATTTAGGCATATATGATAATGACGGAAAAGTGATCTCTGAGGTTTGTTACAGATATTCCCTGAGACATGTGACTATTTAAAAACATAAAATAACTTTTTAAAATGTTGCAAATTAATTTTAAAATATATGTACAAATTAAATATTAATTTTAATCCCGATTTTCTTTAAATAATTTCATTCCATTCATTTAAGATACTTGTGCATAAAGAATTTGTTGTTTGCTCTTTTTTCTTCTCAATATAAAAACATTTATTTCAAATACATTCCAGGCAATACTACAAATTTGGCCTTTCATCTTGATCATGACCATAAGGAAATGGGATCAGCGACAGCAAAAGGTGCTGATGTTTCCCCCCAGCCACCCAAACAGACTAAGATTGATGAACAATTTAAGAAGCCAACAGAGAGGATGTCAGCTACAAAGCAGAACGAAATTGATGATGCACTCTTGAAACTTATTGTTGGCAAAGTTCTTCTGCTAAGCCTTGTTGACCATACATATTTTAGAAACTTTGTGATGCTTCTTAATCCAAGGTAAGTTTTAAATGATAACATTAAAAATTAGTAATATTTATTTAAACTGACAGTGAGAAAAGAAAAAAAGGTGTGAATCCATTTGATTCTAGATGTCAACACTGTTGAATTTTGAATTTTCATACCTAAATTAAGCAGTATTTAATTAAATATAATGCTGTCCTGTCTAAATAAACATTAAATAAATTCATTATTTTCACTATATTTAGACATAGTAAATATTCCAAATACATGTCTTGTTTGACTACCATGACTAAATGTTTCAAACTTTACATTTTCAGGTATGAAATTCCAGGTCGTAAATTAGTGTCCTCCAAACTAGCTGTGAAGAAAGACCAGGCTGAGAAAAAAGTAAAAGAGGAACTACATGATGTTCTTGATATAGCTGTTACTCACGATGCATGGACTTCATTAAATACAGAAAGTTATAGTACAGTGACTGCACATTTTATTTCCAAAGATTGGGAATTGAAAAGTGTTGTCTTAGAAACACGAAAAGTTGAAGGCAGTCACACTGGGGAAAATATAAAAGAAAGCCTGTTGGCCACTCAGAGGCGATGGAATCTTCCAACACCAACTGGAGTAACTGATAATGCAGCCAATGAGATCAAGGCTTTTGATTTACTTCAATGGACTCGATTTGGTTGTTATGGTCACAGATTCAACCTTATTGTGAAAAAAGCTTTAGCTATACCAGAACTGTCACGAATCATTGCAAAGCGGCGCAAACTGGTGACTTTTTTCCATCAAAGCACGAGCATAAATGATTTGTTAATGAGAAAGCAGCAGTTACTACTTGACATAGGTGCTAGAGGACACAAGCTCAAGATGGATGTTCCAACTAGATGGAATAGCACTCATGAAATGCTTGAACGAATGCTTGCGCAAACACCTGCTATTATGGCTGTTATCAGTGACCCAAACATAAGCAAGTCAACAGCCGCAACATTGAAAAATTATGTCTATACATTTGACGAACAAGCATTGGTTGAAAAACTTGTTTAAGTTCTCTCACCGTTCCTGAATGCAACAAACAGTGTTTGCAGAGACAAATCACCAACCCTTCATAAAGTTATCCCAATACTTCTTAAACTTACCAAATGTATAGAAACAAATGCTGATGATCTACCTTCAATTGCTAAACTTAAAGATGTAATGAGACAAGAACTTGACAATAGAACACAGGACAAAGATCTAGCTCTGTTGGGCTGTTTATTGAATCATACTATGAAGGATCTGGAGTTTCTATCTGACAGTGAGCGAGCAGATGGACATGCTCTGCTTTTAAAGGTTGCTCTTGATATGGCTGATGTTAAAGTGAATGTCCAAGTGGAACCAGTGACTAGTGATGAACAACCTTCAGACTCATTGCCACCTCTACCAATTGCACCATCACTACTAAATGTCAGAGATGACAACACTAAAACTGTGGTTACACTTAGTCCACCAAACAAGAAAGCAAAGGTCAATGTTGACATGGATGATTGGTTGCAAGATGTTGTTTGCCTTGGTGAAAGTCAACAGCCAATAACAGATGTCATCCACCAGGAGGTTTCTAGATATCTAGTTGCTGCTCCATATGATACCAATCTCACAATGTTACAGTGGTGGAAACAAAACTGCCAGTTCTACCCCCATCTTAGCTTACTAGCTCGGAAGTACCTAAGTATTCCGGCATCATCAGTATCCAGTGAGAGGGTATTTAGTCTGGCTGGACATCTTGTCAGCAAGAAACGGGCTCGTTTAAGTTGTGACAATGTGGACCTGATAATATTCTTAAACAAAAACATTAACTATTGGTAATGTCAGTGTAACAAGCTCAAGAAGAAACAGTATTCTGAAAAATGATTTTTGTGTTCAGCATTGCTCAAACATTACATGATTTTGCTGATAAATAGTTCAGTTAGTTTGAAAGTTTTTGTAATTGGTGTTTTTTTGTTTTGTTTAAACTGCTTTGATTGTAGTATTAGTAACTAATGACAAGCAAGAAAAACATTTCTTTCTATACTTTAAACAATTGAAAAATCACATATGAATAAAAGTGTTCTGGGGGATTGTTAAGTCTTTCAGCTGCATAAAACTGATAAGCCAAAGAAAGTTGCTTTTGAGGTTAAAGTATATATATATATATATATATATATATATATATATATATATATATATAGATATATATAGAGAGAGAGAGAGAGAGAGAGAGAGAGAGAAAGAGAGAGAGAGATTAACTCCTATACATTTTTTTAAATTTTAAACTTTTGAACAAAGATATAACTCTGTAACAAAAAAAATTAAAACTTACTTGTAGAAAGTTAGCAACCGATTATAATCGATTATCAGTAAGTTGTGTGCAACCGATGATCGATTATGAACTTCTAACCGATTCCCATCACTAGTCCGAAGGACTTTATGTTAACTTTGTGAGTGATTAGGTAAAATTTACACATCAATAAATACCCAACCATGATCATTTAATCCTTATAATTCCAATTTCATCATTTCTATCGTTAAATTAACTTATTTCATCAATAATGCATTCGAATTTACGTAGCACGTAGTTACATTTCATTCGGCGTTTCACACCGCCCCATAATACATAACCAGTACAGAATCACACGAAGAAAGTAGTCCCAGAATTTATCGAAGTGTAAACAATTCCTGATCAACATCACGTGACCGTTTACATCCAATCATATTACAGGAAATTTGTTTAATTCATAAAAACTGGAATTAATGAAAAATACCAAACATAAATTGAAAATCAAAATCTTGAAAAGATTACTATATTTTGTCTGAGACCATAAACATATTAATAGGGGTGTCTGGATTGCTTGAGGGATGGTATTAATAGGGGTGTCATGATTGCATGAGGGATGGTGAATGAGCAGATAAACTGACTACTTGATAGGCAGATTTGAAACCTTAATAAGTTTTACATGTACTTTACTTATTGTTAAGAGCTGGCCCAAATAAAACGTCATCAACCTTGCAAAATGAATAGGAATACAATCAATGACTGAATAATAAGGAATACTGAACTGATAACAGAAGTTGAATTCTTTGTAAAACTTCTATTTCAATTATATAACTGCAATACAAGTCTTAAGGTAATTCTTAAAAATATACTTTTAAGTTAAAAGATAAGAAATTTACTTACACACAGCTAACATTTTCTGTAAAATCATGACTGAATGATAAATATCAATTTTTCTGCTACGTTTAAATCAACCAATACAGTGAAAACAAATTTTGTTTTCTCTATACATATTGTGCATGTTCTTAAAAAATATGTGAATGAAACTCAAGCTATAGTTCAAAGGTTCAAGCATGTAAACTTTTGCAATTCATTTTATTAGAAGGTTAGATCATTGCAGCTTTGAGGTTCTTCGAGGCTGTGTTAACTTTCCTTTCTTGCTAGTATTCAAAAGCATGAACACAAATGGGGTTGGTTTTTTTTGGGGGGAGGGGGGTAGAGATCAAGCTTAAGTTTTGTACCGCAACTGTTTTGACATTTTGGGGGGTTTGGTCTATACCTGCACTTCAACGAGGATTTCCCGCGTTGGATGGTGAATAAAGGCCAGAGACATGAGCCACATTTCAGCTTCAACACCACTAACTTCATTTGATCTGATCATCTCCTGCATCAAACCAATGGCTCCCTCTGTTCCCAGCATTGGAAGAGCATCACGGAAGAATTTTCTGAAATGTGTAAGGCATCATGGGAGATACAGATCAACAGTGGAAGCTTGTTGGACATTCAGGTCGAATATCTGTCACCTGCCACTATATATCATCTACAAATTTATGCCCGCATAACTTTCACAGTTTATTTTTCCTAACACTTTTAGCATGCATCACAAAGTGAACACCGAGCCAGATGAGGTCAAGAACTGTTTTTTTTATATGATGCACCATCCTAATTAGTAAGCATGGGAGTAAGTCACCTATTCATTGTCAACATTTTCTTTACCACTATCCTAATGAGTAAGCGCAGGAGTAGAAGTCACTTATTCATTGTCAACATTTTCTTTACCACTATCCTAATGAGTAAGCATGGGAGTAAGTCACCTATTCATTGTCAATATTGTCTTTACCACCATCCTAATGAGTAAGCATGGGAGTAAGTCACCTATTCATTGTCAACATTTTCTTTACCACTATCCTAATGAGTAAGCATGGGAGTAAGTCACCTATTCATTGTCAACATATTCTTTACCACTATCCTAATGAGTAAGCATGGGAGTAAGTCACCTATTCATTGTCAACATTTTCTTTACCACTATCCTAATGAGTAAGCATGGGAGTAAGTCACCTATTCATTGTCAACATATTCTTTACCACTATCCTAATCAGTAAGCATGGGAGTAAGTCACCTATTCATTGTCAACATTTTCTTTACCACTATCCTAATCAACAAGCATGGGAGTAAGTCACCTATTTCATTGTCAACATTTTCTTTACCACTATCCTAATGAGTAAGCATGGGAGTAAGTCACCTATTCATTGTCAACATTTTCTTTACCACATACTTATAGTATTCATTAAGGCATTGCATAGTCATAGTAAGTTATATTTTGGTTGATGAAACAAATCTGTACCAAAAGTTTGGATCACATATAAGGCTGTCATTCAAATTAAAGACCAGTATAAATGTATCAGAACCAATCAGGGGTTATTAAATTTCCTGAAACTATCAAATTAAATGGAAACTTACTGAGTTCTCTCTGCATTATTTGGACAGAAAAATGGCTCTTTTATGTCAGTGAACAAACTGCGCAGAGAAGACTTGTCCATTTTTTTCATGATGTAGACCAGCTCTGCAAAGTCTTGTGGAGTCTCAGATCGAATGTCGTGCTCAGTGCTTTTACACATCTCTTCCAGTTTGTTCTTGGCATCTAGGACTCCTGCGGTAGCTGGAATCTCGCCATGAGTGTGCTCAAAAAAGAGATTACTTCGTCGGCTGATTATATCTGTTAAAATCAAAATGTTTTCATAGATGAAACACTATCTGAATAACCAAAGTTTCATAAGGTAAAAATCTTACCAAACTTTGATATACATGTACTTAAAAAGAAACATCGTTTTATAAAGTCAGTTATCATTTTATTTTTGCATAACATTAAACAAAGTGAACGTGACTTTTTTAAAAGTTTTTATCCTATACAAATGGAAGAAAAGAATCTCACTTTTGCAAGCCAGGGACACTCTTAAAGGACAGTCTCAGAACAGCAATCAGAAAAGTTTAAATATATTTAATTTCCTAATAAAACTATCCTTTCCTGTTCATGACAGTTAAAACAACTAAAACAACATAAAAACCTGTAACTTAGATGTTGCACATTTATGTGGCCTCTGAGATGAAGGAAACAGGAAACCTAAAAAGAAACCTATTCTGCCTTGATAATAACAGCAATCACTCTTGTTGGCAGTTTATTTCATATCCTCTCTACCTGATAGGTGCCTTGTTAAAATGACTGATGCACATTATAAGTAAAACTACTTACAAGATGTTGAGCTTATTAGAAGTAAACAGGTTTGTAGGCTGAACTATAGCTTATTATGTATACCATTTCTTACATAAATTATGTGAACACTTTGAAAATGCACATGTTATTGCATGCCTTTGACTCCAGTTTTATATAATTTACTATGTGAAATCTTGCCAAATACTGAATTTCAAAGATTTTGGAGCTGTTAAAAACTTTCTGATTTTCAGTTCTTCAATGCTAATTCCACATGAATATTCATGTATATTAACTTGCCAAAGAGTTTTGAAGGTAATCACATGGTTGCTTTTTCTTCCAACATTGAAAATGGAAAGCAATGTATATTACATGCCCCGATTAGGTTGGGCATGGACTAACTAAATCAACATTTGGGCATGGACTAACTATATCAACATTTGGGTATGGACTAACTCTGTTAACATTTGGGCATGGACTAACTCTAACAACATTAGGACATGGACTAACTCTAACAACATTAGGGCATGGACTAACTCTAACAACATTAGGACATGGAATAACTCAAACAACATTAGGACATGGACTAACTCTAACAACATTAGGGCATGAACTAATTCTAACAACATTAGGGCATGGGCTAACTCTAACAACATTAAGGCCTGGACTAACTCTAACAACAATCATTCCTAGAGATGGATGAGATGGATATAAATAAAAGTGTGATCTTATCTTATATTTGTTTTTTTTACAATCTTAAGTACAAGTCAGCTTATTATAAAGATAAATTTCCAATGGAAATATCAATGAGAATTACTTATTTGGCATTCACACACACACACACACACACACACACACACACACACACACAAACAGAGTCAAAGGTTGATGATCTCTGTTGAGTGATTGCTCAGTTATGAGCAAGAGACCACATTGCCACACCTTAGAGGTGAGTAAAATTCTAAAACCGCTGCGCACACATAATGACCACTTTGAATGATAACCCATAGGTTCCAAAGTGGTAAAGAAGAAATTACACAACAAATAAGCATTCCCACCCACCTCCATCACTCCTACCTAAGAGATGGACATAATTCGGAAAATGCAGTCCACATCTGTGGACCACTTTTAGCCATATCCCAAGGCTTAAAGTTTCATTGTACAACAGTGTCCAATAGTGTCCAATCGTGTCCCATAGTGCTGTTCCAATTATCGAGTATAATCAATCACCATTTGGTTGAACAAACCAATAAGATAACTGATTGCAAAACTCCTCGGTAACAATTGTGTGGAATGGGATATTTTTACTAGTTATATGCATATAAAATATAAAGTTTAATAAACTCCTGGGTAAAAGGTAAGCTGTACAGGACTTTATATTCAATATAATCAATCCGATATATTGATTCCCTTCACAATTTACAAATATAAAACAATATTATACTCCATAGTTGCAAATTATAATTAAGAAACTATAATTGAGATTACATAATTTTCCTGTCAAATTGTTCAGTTACCCAAAAAAATAATATTGGATGATTTTTGTTCAAATGTGAAAGCTTTTATAGTATTTGTAAATATAGAAAACCTTGTCCTTCTAGACACATTACATATAAATGACAGGGATGGGGGGTGCAACATTTTTTCAGGCATATGAAACTGATCAGCCATAGAGGTTGGGTTTTTTTTATAAAGCTGAACAGCAAAAACAAAATAATAGTAAAAACATTTAATATTTTTATCATATCACAGTATACATGTCATTAAAAGAGATTACTCCTGTACATTTATGAACATTTTGAACTCTTGCATACAGATATAACTGTATAACAAGCAAAAACTAAAATATGCTCTTAGTAACCGATTATAACTGATAATCAGTTGGTTAAGTCAAACCGATTATTGATTATGAAATTCCGACTTATTCCCATTACAAGTGTTCGATGAAGTATATGACATTACCAACGCATGAAGGCATAGCAAATAATGCACTGAGATAATGATTTAAACCAAACATATAGATCACCCATGAAATAGTTTCAATAAAATTTTTAATCAAATCCTGTTTATCAAGTCCTTTACATTATAAATTCAGAACCCACCCTTCTCCGTTGACGATACTGTTGACGTCTCCCTGATCAAGGTCAGTTTCTGAGTAATCTCAGTAGCAGCACCACTGTTCTCTTTCGAGAAAGGTCGGAACATGTGCGTCTCATGGCACTGTGCCTCCTTCAGCTGGCCAGAAGAGACAATTGTCTGCTCACAAAGGATTGTGCTCTTCAGGAGGGGAAGTGACTTCAAGTTCTGAAACAAAAGTAGACATTTCAGTGCAGAAAAGGTCACTTGTCCCTGCATTTACAAAATCGTCATTTTTGTATTTACACTCACACACTTTGTTTAATGATTGGACAATGTATGTATACAGATTTAAAAACTGAAATTAAAACATGAAGTAAGATCACATTCAGAGAACATGGAGAGCTTATTGCATGATATTCTGACAAATATGCTGCTTCTGAAAGACCAACATCTACATTTTTGTGTTCACTTAAGGCACAGCTTAGATAATGTCAGTTTGAGAACCATCATGTTCAAATGTTATGCTGGTGGCCTTAACATAAAGAGCCAATATGTACAAGAAATTTATTTGGTCTTGGGTTAGCTCTTTATTCATTATGCAAATAAGGAATATCCCATTGTATACAGGACAATATAGCCTGAACTAAGATACATATTATCCATTCCTTTCAAAAATAGAAATAAATGAGATCACCCTCCTCAGTTTGCTTCAGATGAATCTTTAAAACCCACCTGAGGTCCTGAAAATGCACTTGAGGTAACGGGTCTAACAAGTAAATTTGCTTCACACCAAGGGCTAATTCCCCATGAGCAGGGGCATGTTATTAGCAATCAATGTAAAGCCATCTTAAGTTAAGCTGAACCACTACAAAAACAACAAATCGCAATGACCGTGCGTGCTGTAGCAAAAATGGCTAAAATGTAAGTTTTGTGTGAGAAGTTTGACAAGTAGGTTTTAGACAGGTTCAAAAGATGATTTATTTAGCCACATCAGTACTTATGTTAGATTAAATATTGGCCAAAAAACATTTTGTCAAGACAACTCAAAGTTTGCCATCCTCCCAATGCTGATGATGAAACATGTCTTCTTTCAACATCTCTGCTGATTGGAATCAGTCAACTGAAGTAGTGTTTAAATGGAGTCCACATCTTTGTTGGTATGTGTCCTCACTCTCTTGTTTACCAGATTAATTTGTCTGGCCCAAACAGTTGCAATATATTTTCTATTGTATGCATACAATACAAGTATAAATTAAACATGCTGAACTTAACCACACACACACACACACACACACACACACACATGCACACACACACACATATTACATTTGCTCAAACAAATAAGGGTAACTTAAAGTTTTTTGGGATATACTAATCTAAAACAAAATAAAAATATAACTTTACCTTGCAGGCTTGCTTTAGATCTGGGTGGTCCTGTGATCAGCAACTAATATGAACACACATACATGTGCATCTAATGCTCAGTGATTTTCTCTGGTTTCATTCAATTACCTCCAAGGCAAGGATATAATTATGCCATCTCTGCTGATTCATACATGCATTTGAAACTACATGAACTTATGTGATCAATTTAAAATGAATAGAGCTTAAAACTATCTATAAACATGATTCAACTGGCTACTTACTGATGCCAGATTCAGTGGAACAGACCGAATTGATGATTCATAGCTTTGGCGATCCATGCAGGCAAGAAAGTCCTTGGTCTTTCTGATGTTCTTAGCTTTCCACCCCTTCTGAGTCAGAACATATTCTGTTGGACAGTTTCCCATCACATCATTCTGATAAAAATAAGATAATACATTAATGTAATGTGTAGAGATACTACCAAAAGAGAGCTACAGCTATTCTCTATCAATGTTTGGATGATGTGTTCACAAACACACATTGCTTGAATAAATGGATATGCATGTATACAATAAACCATCAATTATAGTTAGATTTAATCTTAATAAAGGGGGCCTCCACATGACCAAGTGGTTTAAATTAATCACCTTTCCAGATCACTGCCATCTCACCTGTCTGTGTGGGTTCAAGTCTCAGGCTCGGCTAATGTGGATGCATTAGAAAACTTACCAATAAGCCTCCAGAGTGTTGGTGATTCTTACCAGGATTTTCCCTGGTTCTTCCTTTACCAGTGATACTTGCCACCATGTACAGCAGGTATCCTGTGCTGTTAAATGGCAATAAACCCCAGGATACATGTCATTTGGTTGTAATAGGTTAAAAACTTCATTTGTCTCCATAAATGTCACAAAATGCAATACTTGTTACTTGATCAGCAACATATGTTTAAGATGGAACTTTCTGAAATGCTGGCTGTAGTCTTCCTGAACAAAAACTTGTTCTTGTGTATAAATACCATTTTTCATTTTTTAGACAGTGTCCTTGATAATTTGACTATCTGACCCCAAATCAACAGGCTTCCTTAATCCAAGTACAAGTCATCTACAGGTCCATATATTTGATGTAGAAATTAAGTTATTGTACAGAAACAACTTTTTCAGTAAAAAGCCTTGACCTTTAATTGCTAAGCCCCAAAACTGACAGTTTTCTTCCTACCATGTATGAAATATCAAAATGTTTCGTATGTGATGTAGAATTATTGCTATTGTGTAAATTCTTTCTGTAAAAATGAACTTGATCTTTATAAACTTTTTACTTCAAATTCAATAGACTTCTTCCTCATCAAATGTGCAAGCCATCCAAAAAGTTTGATAAAGATGCTTAGATGGTAGATGGTGTTGATATATGTTACTTTGGGAATATGGAAAAGGCAAGTGATGGATGGTTGGATGGATCTACATAATAACATTCTATGTTCTGCGTTTGAGCAAACATAGAAAATCAATGACATTTATTTTGTTGATTGAAACTGGCATGCTGGCTATTGTCTTGTTTTGAAGTATTACCTCTCTTGCTTTGTATCGATCCATGTCAAGGTCATCCATTGTGTTCTGGAAGGCAGAAAGCAGTCCTCGTTTGATATTAAGAACCCAGGAACTCTCGCCATCCTCGGGGCAAATTTCATTAACCTCACCATCTTGGAATGAAAATCGGAGAGGATACTGCTGTAACAGGGTCGTGAAATCGCTTGAGGTTTTAACGGCCTTTAACCTCAGAGGTAAGGATGGATCTGAGGATTCAATTGATACATCTCGAAGCTGAAAAATAATTTCTTATGACAACAACTGATCAAGAATGGCAAAGCCAAAACACTCTTTGTATAAGTAAATAATAAAACTGACCAATTTTTTTTAAATCCAATCATTTTACAACAGTATTACATTTTTAATTGGCATCAGCCTTGGGTTTATACCCAAAAATTGTTCTCCACCTTATTTGGTTGTTGGTCTACCTTGGGTTAAGGTAAAAAAAATATATATATATATATATATATATATATATATATATATATATATATATATATATATATATATATATATATATGTGTGTGTGTGTGTGTGTGTGTGTATGTGTGTACATGTGTGCATTTATGTTGTTTAATTATGAATTTAAATCATTATCATGGAAAATAGTATTGACATAAATTGGGAGCATCTCAAAGAAACTAAAGAAATGTTAGCTTTAGGGGGTTTGCAAGAAATAATGTATAAAGTGTCTCATCTCACGCTGCCGTATACCAACCAGTCAAAGCATTAGGAACAAATCCAAAATATTCCAAATGATCATGTAACTCTGCTTATGATTTAGGCCAATTTTATCCAACCTGTGACACGCGGGCTGATTTTAAATGGCCCGCCAGAGCTCGAGCAATATTATGTGTGTATATATTATAAGTCCATGACCTACTTTCATAGTTTGTCTTCTTAACCAGGTAAAACTATTGTGAATAATTTTATAGTCGTTGCGCTTAAGTTTTCTGATGCCTTCGGCTTTAAGAAAAACAAATTCAGTGGCCCATTGCATCAAAAAGGTTGGACAGCACTGATATAGGCCCAAATAGTTCCTACGATATCGCATCTTCACTAGCTATAGGTCCGATATGTTAACCCTACCTTCACATATCGAGCTGATATATTAGTGCTTTGTCCTAGCGACATATATTGGATTTCATTAGTTGCCTCCCTTAGTATGTAATGCCAACTAACCCACAGCATGTAACAGCATTGCATTACATGAGTATTTACGTGAAAGGTATTTGTACGAACACTGATGGGCAGTGGAAAATTACCCATTTATGGTACTATTTTTTATTTTATTTTTGTATTACTAGTTTTATGCTCCCCGTGTCTCGACCATGTAGGAACAGTGTTCATATTTTAACAACTTAATTTTGATTAAACAAATAAATTCACTGACCCGACGCTCAAATATATCTGCTAGATCTGCCAAGGTTTAGAGAGGGTTAGCATACCTAAACCCTGGTTAGCGACAGTGACGTCATTTGCATGTGCTGTAAAATTGATGTAGCCTATATAAGAAAACTAACTAACATACCAGAGCCCAGCAACGTGGAACAAATTGCCCATTGAAATAGGACAGAAAGACACATTGATCCCTTTCAAGAGTGCTCTTAAAACTCACCTTTTTCAACTGCAACATTTCAAGAGTGCTCTTAAAACTCAGCTTTTTCGACTGCAACAACAAACTTCCAGACCTAATAATGTTTTATACCTTAAATATTTTCAGCATTTTTTATGTTTTCTAATTTTATGATGTTAGTTTTGTTTTTTATAGTCATATCATTATATATCTTGTAAAGCGCTTAGTGCTTCTAAAGAGTAAGCTATACAAAACGTATCTTAAGTGGTAAGCATCCGTATGTAGCTGAGATAATTCATTCTAAAGACAATCCCTTGCCTTCAGTGATATGCTACACTAATGAACTTGAAGTCGTTTTATCATCTAAAGGTGTTGTGGGCATCCATAGAACATTTTCACTGGGAATTAAAGTGTTTTGTCACAACTACGGTATACAGTACCCACCATAAATATCGACACGTTAATCCAATCCAAGTTATCGATACACTGACATACAGATGAATCATTTCACACAACACTGTTGATATTGTCATAACACAAAATTTGTCCTACTGTATCGATAATGAAGGTAAACAATTGTTACATTTTATTATTATTAAAAGCAAGTTCTTTATCATACCATGACCATCACTGTTTGTCCCAGGTTAATGTAAGAATATTATTTTTAATGACAGAATAACTTTCAATGTTAAAAAAAATATGCCTGCTTTCAGAGAGAGAGAGAGAGAGAGAGAGAGAGAGAGAGAGAGAGAGAGAGAGAGAGAGATTACCTGTAGAAGCATCTCACACTTCGAGAGGACCTCTATATTAGCTGTCGCCCTGATCTTGATGGTGGATTGGTCCTCGGTGGCGCCCAAAATGGCTGTCTTTGTCTCTACTTCATAATTGTATGTATATGTACTCCCCGGACTGTATTTAAAATTACTTCTACCTGTAAAAACAACACCAGAAAATGGGCTGCGATTTATCGTTTAAAGGTCAAGATACTAAAATTATAAAAAAAATTAATTTATTAGTAGACATAACTTAAAAATATATATAGACAGAACAGTACGCGTATTAATTTTAGTACATTTTTTTAAGTAAATCTTGGGTCTTCGGGAACAGGCAAAGTCGACACATGCTCTGTTCACAACGAATTCCAACAATTCATAACACCGCTTCGAGAAGAAGAAAAAAATTAGACAATTATTGGTTGAATATCAATTTTTGGACAGTGGAGACGAATGCATGCATTCGTCACCGTCTTTTCCTGTCAATATTAAAGCCTCTTTTTTTCCGCAGAAAAGATTTAAGGATTTGCACTATAGTATATCCCAAATATCTAATACTTTTGACAGATAATCCAGTAAAGCAGATGGAGCCATGATTTGATTAAATTATTACAGGTCTCCTGGCATTTCTGAGCTTTTTTTCCGCATAAGTCGATTCAATTAACGTTTTATTAGGTTCTAATTTGACTGAATTTACCAAAGAAAATATTTGAAAAGAAATTTCACTCACGTTTCAGCTCATATGAGGATGAGGTAAGTAAATCAATTGATTTTAAAAATTTGATTATATTATTGTGAGACGTCCACGTGGCAATATGTGCATATATATATATATATATATATATATATATATATATATATATATATATATATATATATATATATATATATATATATATAAACCTTAGCAAATATATCATGACCGCCTGCATGTATTTCAACACAAACAATGACAAACATAACTAGAACGTTTTATTGATCCATAAACAATGGCTGAAGATTGTATTTTTTCCTTCTTGAACGTTTGAGTGTTTACAGAGTGTACATGGGGCATAACATAATAATAAAATTTTCGGCTGAGGAAAAGTCGGTCTGTTTAGGAGGTTTTGACTGACACCAAATTATTTGTTTCATGAAATGGTTTAAATGTTATGAATCTGCAACATGAACACAAATATCATATTACTAACGCTGTTTGATTAATCTAAATGTCAACATGGTTTACAAGCTCGCATTCAAAACAAGCTTTAATATTGAAGCTAAAAGGCCACGGAAAGTTCATATTTTAGATAGTCGCTATCTCCACAGCCATCATCACCATCACCTACGTTATTCCAATAATGTGTGTGTGTGTGTATGTGTGTGTGTGAATTTAAAATTTAAACCAATGCCTTTATTTAGTTTCGAAGTTCTGTGATACTTACATTTTTAAAAATTGTGTCAGTAACTTTGATACGATTCATAAAAGAAAAGAAAATGATAAGTAACTGGTTACATAGACTCATATGATAGATAAGGGTCTAACTATTTAATTTTCAGTGTGGGTGTTGTGAATTTATTTCTAATCAGGTCATTTCATTTTTCATTTACCTAATGAGATGGGGGCTAGGGCGTCTCTTTATTTTTTTTTCTCACAAACCAGAGCAAGACCTTTTTTTCAAGCTAGTTGTTGGCGGACATTTTTTTCCCTAAAAGAATCCTAGTTCTTCACTCCTCCCGAGCAAAAGGGATATTAATGGTCCCTAATTTTACGTATATCAGACCATTTGCGTGTACACAGTCAAGTTTAAATCCGTTTGCTCACTTTTCATGCAAGATTTCATCCAAATTAAATTGCAAAACTGATTAGCCATAACATAGTCGAAGTTCAAGTCTTCTTCATCTGGGATGAGAGATTAGATTAACGCTGTGTATAAAACTATTATCTAACCCCGTATCTTATTTCCGCTTGAGTACAAGCCATTCGAGGGTAAATAGCGCTACATTTAATGCCAGGGGAATATATTCATGACCAAGTTCACCTGACTTACATAAAAACCATCGTCGCTGTAAAAGCGCCAAAACCACCGGAATGTTTTTAATTTGCCTAAATACATTGTATCAGAATGTTCTAATATTCAAATGTTTATTGACCTATAACGACATAATTATGTGTGCATGTCAGATACTTTTAAGGGACCGTTAACTGAAAATTCCTAAGGTTCCTATGAATTTATAAAAGCAAATTTCCAATCCCCAAAAGGTTTGCCAAAAATTATCTTGCACTCAATTGCAGAAGAAAACAATTGTATGCATTATGATGATCGTTGATTTTAAAATAAGGATCTTAACCCAAAAAAATATCCTAGTCGGCAAGAAATCCTAAGGCCCCACACCCACCCCAGCCTCATCGACAATTAAATGATAGGTTTCAAAGGATAGCTAGAGCAACATTTTACATCCGGATATGTTCACAGTTCTTCTGCATGTGTAATCAAACTACTTTCTCACAACGTGGTACAGGGCTGATTGAAGCTTTGGGGCCCAAGGGGGGAAGTTGGTGGTAATTAACGTAGGTATAGATCTAAACATGCACACGGAAAGCTGCCCTACAACGTTTCGTTGCAAAATCTGCTATTTAAGTGACCGAGGTCCAAACATTTATTATCTCAAGAAAACATATCTTGGCTCGAACGAAAACACTATACGAAATTGGCACATACGTTTATTTTATAAAACACCTGCACATCAGCTCATTTAGGTTTGCACATGTTTATATCAACAACTTATCTGTATGTTTAATACATATTTGACCTTTCAATGTGACAGATACAATAGAAGTCACTCGACACCATAACAATGGTATAGCAAGCAAATGAATCATGGTTATTGTAACAATTTGGGTCATTCAGCTTTTGTTTGTTTGTTTGTTTGACATTGCAGCCAACCCTAAAACTGAAACCAGAGTCGAAATGGTCACGCACTTTACCGAGTTCCCTATCTTGTAAACATCGATATTTTGAAGACAAATCACAAATTGAAGTTACAAAAATTAGTCTCTTTAAAAAGACCAGAAATACTAGAAACTTATGGAAAAAGTTCCCTCATAATAGCGTTTTTCTGAGCTAATTGAAACTAATAAAATATGTGTGTATCTTCCTGAATAAGCGATAAGTTATGTAAAATTAACTAAATGACTTAAAAGTCGCCTAGATTCAGAATTATCAGAGAAGATACTATTTTTCAAAATTGTGGTGGAAGAAGAAAATTAAATTTCTTGGACAAAACGATATTTCTTGGATACCTACCTTTTGTTTTTAAGACATATTTTGTAATAGCCCACCCTTACACGATCAGTTACATGCAGCTGGAATATGAAATCTCAAACGTATATCAAACACATACAGAATATATTATTGTCTTTACTATTTCAAAAGAAAATGTTATAGGTTAACAATAAATGCCTTGTGTACTGGCATTCTTTGTGTTATTACTAGAATTAGGCAAAAACCTAGAGCGCACTACCAAGATCAAGACTATATATGTTAGATTACTTATCATTTCTCTTGCATTTTAATTATTTGCTGTCGTTCAAACTTGTGTATTATTTTGAATTTTATAAACCTGATGCAATAGCTTCCACGAATAATATTAAGTCAATTAGTCAGTCAGTGATACAGTAATAAAAACATTACTTTCTCTTTGTTTTAATTTACAACAATTGAAATTCAGTGAATAAAATTGGGGTAAGAGAATTCAGTAAAAATGTAAGCAAAAAGAAAAAGGTCACGCAGAACGTGCTACTGTGGTGTCGAGAACAGAGAGTTAACGTCTGTTTGTTTCAGGTTTCATATGAAAATAGTAACAGATGTTACCAAGAATGCGTCTCGGACACTTCTGTATAAGGAAACACTGTGCGATAACCTAAAGTTCTCGATCTTACAAGCATAACTTAATTTCATCGTTCAGATTGTATCATAGTCTTCCTTCAAACAACTTACAAAATGTAATTCGACGTTTTGTTGATAACTATGAGACACACACCATTCCGTCAATGAATACTGTTGGGCCCCCTTGTATTGATTTACGTTATATGAAAATTCATATTTGCCTTGAACGGTTCGTAAATGAAGCACGTTACCAATATTAATAACTAGCCCATCTATCTAAAATTTCAACATTTACTTGAATCGGGATAAACAATAACTCCATTGTGTTAAGTTGGTGATCGGGTGGTTCAAGTCCAGCATACGCGCTTGAGGGCCTCAAATGTAGTAGTTTAAATAATGCTTTATTCTTAAATCGTGTTTCCAGTAATAGGTATGTACGTACGGACATAACGAACCACCTGAGTACTTTTATTAGAATACAAATACAAATATTCAGCTCTGTGACATCTTGTTCACTTATATCAAAATGCACACACACACACACACAGTTAGTATGTATGTATGTATGTATGTATGTATGTATGTATGTATGTATTATATTCTGTTCACATTTCAATTTCATGTATTCTGATAAGTTAATACTCATATATTTATGGCAATGCAAACCTTTATAAAATTATCGAAATGCTTTTCTGATTAATGGACCGGTCACAATTACAGTTTATGTTTTGTCACTGTTATATGATTCCCGCAGTAGGTACGTATATATATCTTACACATGGGCGTAACTACCACCTCCACAGAAACTGCATCGAAAGGAGTTGGTGCGATGTCTCCTATAATTTTTATCATCCGAGAAAAAAATATGTCACCCTTACTGGAGAAGATGGGTAAATGGGATGAGGGAGAGAGGGAATCATGGTTGTAATATGAAACAGTTTTGATATCCCGGCCCTAAAGTACAACACCGCACCTGCCACAATCCCGCCAACCACCTTGGATGGAGTTGTGAATTAAACAAAACTATATACTCACCAGTACATTCCCTTGAGCATGTGGAGATAGACTGTTGCACTTGTAATGGACCTGAAATCGGAGGAGAAAAAGAGAATATATTTTCAAATTACGAAATAGTAGTCATGTTGCAGTCATGAGAACATATTCTCGAAATTAAGAAGGCGAACAGATAACTCTTCTATGTTGCTGGGGTTTTTTTTCCTTCTTCTTTTTGTCTTCGTTCGTTCGTTCGAGAGAGAGAGAGAGAGAGAGAGAGAGAGAGAGAGAGAGAGAGAGAGAGAGAGAGAGAGAGAGAGAGAGATTCTGTTGAGAGGCCTAAATAATTTGTTTGATATAAAAAGTGAGAGTATAAAGCTGTACATGTAGATAACAAAAACGTATGGCTTTTTTATATGGTTGTCCTATCTACTTGTTTGTAATTAGCTGGAACATTTGGCACCATCATTTATTAATACACAATTAGAGATTACATTGTAGGTATGGCTATTAATGTATTGGCAGGTACTTAGGTAGTAAAATTAAACAAATAGACGTTCTGAATGAAATCAGATAACCACAGTCCTATGGGTCACATTCTACTCACCTTTGAATTAGCCAATGCAGGTACAACGTTCAAATATCTAAAAATTAATCTAATTGTTCGGCAAACATTGATACTCTTCAGCCACACTGATTAGTCTCATGAATGTGAAGATATAGAACTTCATTTGATCGGTTGATAAAAATTAGCGATTATCGTAGTAACATTGGTCACCAAAAATGACCCCTAAGTGGTCGCTTTCAGATCTAAACGTATGGCAGAGGAGATCTTATTTTAATCAGATTGAATATATAGATAGATACCTTATCAACAAGTAATGGGTGTGTCCATCCATCCAGCTATCTAATAACGAATGAATTTGTCCTTCTTTCTTTCCATCAAATATCTTACTGTCATCTTAATTAATTTGAAGATATTTGTAACGTTAGAAAAATGTTACTATTTATGATTGCTTGCCTAACTATCAAAGCAATAGATTTCTACGATGTCCTTTTCGAGTGCCGGTCAAAGTCTGTCTTTGTTCGCAGCGGAAATACGTACTTGTTAGTAAAGAAGCAGCAAACAGCTCGGCACGAAGGTTCAAGTGATACGAAAACATCTTGAAAGGGTTATTAGGTGTTTTGGTAAAATGACATATTTGGGACTAATGCACATATATAACTGATACCAACAGAACCAACACCCAACTTTTCAATGATGTTGGATTTGCAAGACGGTTGGCAAAAATGGATACGCTAACCAAAGGTAGCATCGCAGTTATCTAAACAGTTTCCCAGGTCCTACTATAAGGAGGAAACAATGGACAAGATGTTTAGAACAAATACAAAATATTTAAATTACGTATCTGTGTTATGCTGTGACATGTTATTGACACATTGCAGTACTGTTTTTCATGCTATTTTTCTTCTTTTATTATGTCACTCATTTTTCCAACAATCTCCCAGTCATTAAATTATGTAGATGTGTAATGTTAACTTCCTGTGTTTGCGTTATTTATTTTATTTGTTTGGTGTGTGGGGGGAGTAATCTTCTATCAAAGAGCTTGACTGGCGCAGAACGTTAGGAAATTGATTTTTCCATTTGTCATTACCAAGTGTGTGTGTGTGTGTGTGTGTGTGTGTGTGTGTGTGTGTGTGAACTGAAACATAAAGCCTTTGTTTCCTATTTAAGTTAAGTGCAAATGGATTCTCGGGTTTCAGTGCGGCTAAATTTTAGTCAAAACCAGTTTGTTGAATATTTGTTCCTGACAGAATTGACATAGATTTTGCAAAGCTGGATTAAATTAAAATGGTATAACCGATTCTATGTACAAATAAACACATGAGTTGAAACTTCTGAAACCAACACTGCGTTTGCAAGGCATGATTGTATTCATTATTTACTTTTATTGAAAGCGAGTGAAACAAGGTTTATCTTCAAGATATTTACAACTACATATTTAGGACATAAATATTTCTTTAAATCCATTCTTTATGGATCGGAACAACATATGTTCTGAAGAAAAAAAGACAAGAGCAACATTCGATCTCTGAAATACTTCAGTAACGGAAAGAACCGAATAATAGAGCCGTACTTGATAGGAACCAAAAAGAGGTCAACAGACGAAGGAAACAGTAGAAACGGTATTGAAACCAAACAGCTGTACCAACAATCAGTCGTAGTTTTTGCCATTAGCAAACAAAGCAGCCAGAGGTTGCCTTGCATGTAATCGTGGTTAGAGTCATTACTCAAATAAGTGAAAGATGCATATTTTTTGAGGTTTTTAAGAACAAATAACTTTAAACAAAGTACCCTATTATTTCTGTGATTACTCTATAAATTTCGCGATAACTTGTTATGTGTGTCGAAAATAACCCTATATATAAATCTCAAAGATAGGCCATTGTCAGAATTAGTTAAGGAGGGGCTGTTCCATATGTGGACTTGATAGATTTTTTTAAATATAGAATTCAAATTTGTACATTTTTAAAAGGCCAATAAGCAACTAGAAACGTATTCCTTACTAACTCGGAAAAAGCAGCAAGTAACCATCTCGATGTTCAAACTTTTTTAAGTGCTTACTTATTTCTTATTAAATCAGAAATATGGAACACGTAACTAAATTGATTTCTGGTAACAGCAAGATAAAATAGTACAACAGTTAAGAAAATCCCTCAAGAATATGAAGGGCTGCTCTGCTTTTGTTTCAACATGGAGCAATGTTCCTAAAGTGTCATCTCTCTTTTACACGATACTGATTTCAATATTTTGTTCAGGAAATGAAATATAATTTTGCTTTACTAAATACATAGGTGAGATGCCACTAAATGTTTTTAACTGCATGTACAATTTACTTTCGAAGAGCCTAGCTTATTTAAAGATTTCAATTAATCTTTAGCTATTGCATTTCAATTTAAAAAACCATATCAACTGTATAATATAATGTAAATGCGGGTTGTTGTTTTTTCTTTCATAATGAAATCTGTGATGACACTAAATAAAATTTAAAAAAACAACAACCTTTGTACATATAATGTACTGCGGCAATACCTTTTTCATTACCAAATAAGAAATAATATGAAGTACGTACCAGAATGAACCCCAGTCGCCACAAGGGCGAGAAAAACTGTTAATTGGAACTCCATGTGTCCATGTAGAGCCGAGTTTGGTCACGGATTTTGCGGCTTGGCAAGAGAACGGGATTATATACTGTGACGAAATACATGCAGAGGGTCCAAAGTCCAGATCTTGCATCCCTTACATCTTCCAGCGCTAAGAGTAAACCCCGTGACTTTACACAGTGCTTTGACCGATAAAGATGCTGACAACAACCGCATGGAGTACGCAATATCACCAGCAACATGAATAATTGGGATTAATTGCACTTTACCTACTTATTGACAATGAGGAAGGCAAGTGGTTCAAGTGGGATTAATTCCAAGGTTTAACACACAGCGGGTGTGTTATTCTCCTATTTAACCGACATGCATTGCATTTAGAAGAGAATTTCAGAATAATTTTCAAATTGAGTACACATTTTCTCAACAGGGGCCGTCCATAAATGACGTCACGCACCTATGGGGGCAGGGGGGTCACACATTTGTGACGATGTGTGACGAGGGGGTTTAAGAAATGTGACGTCACATAAAAATGCCCAACTTTAAATAAAAGTTCCACTTAATTTGTTTATTGCTTGCAATTTATTTAATGACGTTTAAGTAGCTTCATTCGTATCGTGCATGAGCTCAAATTAAGATGGACTCGTGTTCGAACTAACAACACCCCTACTAGCCGCAATTGTGGCTTTTTCCACATAGCATTATTTCATTTCCAGTCCGCTGGAGTCGACAAAGCGAGGTTGAAATGATCTTTTCTCGCCAAACTTTTTTAATTTTAAACTTGTTTGTGCTATAAAATATAAATTTGAATATTTTGACAGAAAAGTATATAGTTTATAAGTTTGATAGAAAAATAAATAATTTATAAAGGTTGATATTTATCAGATTTCTATTATAAAAGATCCTACATTTAAGAAATATATATATATATATATATATATATATATATATATATATATATATATATATATATATATATATATATATATATATATATATATATATATATATATATATATATATATATTACAAACATAATACATTAAAGTTTATATTACACCAATAATAATCTATTTTCACAAATTTGGTCAAGAATTCACCGATACGATGGATTCAAGTAAAATGTTCCAGTGTTTTTTTTTTTTAGGCTTACATGCTGGCATATCCTACAAAGAGCAAAAGATTTGCAAGAAGAAGTGGTTCAAAAGTGGAATGGAATTTTTAAAAAAAAATTGATGCAGATTTGCAAGTTAAAGTTGATCACTGGTTGCAAGAATTAAAAACAATCGCCGCCACAAGAAAGGATCACTTCTGACGTTTTGGGCCAAACAAACATCATATGCCGATACAAAAAACTCCAAAATGTGCTTGTGGAAAACCCCGAGAATTCTGTGTTCTACTACAAAGTTTCAAAGTATTTTTTATAATTACTTTATTTGATAATTATAGGAGAATTTGAATACAATATTCTGAACATCTGCAGTTTTAGCTAGACGACGAATATTTTCAAATGAATGTTATGCCAATTTCAGCTTTCATGTGACTCTGTTTTAATACATGTTTTCTCCTACAATATCAGACTGCAGCGCCACACTAAATACATACTACAATGACAATAAAGTGATTTGAAACATGTTAATTTTCAAATAGAAAATACGGCTTTTTCGGGGGGATGGAGGGGAGCAGAGCTTTGTGACGTCATATTTGAGGGGGTCTGAATATTTGTGACGACGTGTGACGAGGAGGGGGGTCAAAATCGGCCAAAATCACGTGACGTCATTTATGGATGGCCCCACAAAAGGACATGTTATAAAGAAGAAAAACATCTTAGCGTCGGTAAAAAGTTGCACGAGTTAAAAGTTCGATCTTTGAAGTTATGTGATCAATCCTTTGTGCTTTTTATACAAAGGCCGATGAACGCCATCGTTTGTTAACGTTTTACTTGGACTATTCCGTCTTCCTTAGTTTTAAATATCGCTGTAACAACAGTGTATTACGGTTCTGGTATACGTTTTTTTTTCTTCTTTCATTTATTAATTAAATATATTTCACCCAGCCCTGGAATAATAATACTTCTAGTGATATTTCACATAGAAACAATGATAATTTATTTTAATACACATTCCTCCATCCCTTAAACTTTTGCGGTCAGGGTCCCCAACACGTTAGATCTGCATTAAGCTTTTGGTAAAACTTGATCACTTTATTATATTTCATGAACCTAGTTATGGATTATGTTACTATTTGGTACGCCTCTTGAAAAAAAGACATTGTATTGTGACATATACTTCCACATTCACTGATGGACTCCAGTCCAGCATACCTATTGGATCTCACCCATGTGTACACACCAGCAAGATAAATACGCTCCTCTTCTGACAATCGTATACTCATTATTCCCACTATGAAAACGAAGTCATATTGACAACGTTCTTTTGCATCCCAGGGACAACAACATGAAATGAATTGTCCATTGAAATTAAACACAAAGACACAGTGATCCCTTTCAAGAGTGCTCTTAAAACTCACCTCTTTCGACTGCAAGAACAAACTTAAAGATCTAAAATTGTTTCCTACCTTAAGTATTTTCATCATGTTTTGTTCTCCAATTTCATGGTGTCTGTTGTTTTTTGTCTCCATTGTTTTTTGTATTCATATCATTATAGATGTTGTAAAGCGATTAGGGCGTCTAAAGATTAGGCACTATTGTTGCGTCTATTGGATTTAAATTATTTATTTTTCAATTGTTAAATCCAAATTTGTCATTTAGGGTTTAATATTCATTAATTGGGAGATTTTTTCTAGAAAATTCAGGCTGGCCAAGACTCTAGTTGTAAACAGGCTGACCTTGGCTTGTTTACCTCATTATCTGACCTTGCTTGAGATTGATAAACAGGTCTTTAAAACAATTGGTTAATTTCAAGGACATCTTTATATTTGTAGTTATTGGGGTTGGTTTTTCTTCTAGATCATTCTTTTAGTACGTGACTTGCTGAAGGTAGTCTCTTTCTGTGACCTTCCATGAATTTCTATCAATTTCTAGAAAATCACGTGATCACTTGTTTACTTAAAAAAAACAGTTATATAGTCTTGTTTGGGATAGAACAGTTCAGTAGAATCTCTGGGCTTTAAGTTATTAGTTGTGTATTTATGTTTGAGTTATAATTATTTTGTTCTGGACATTGTGTCAATTCATTGAAGAAAGAAGATTTATTTATCTATTTGGAGGAGAAAACATGTGCTCATAATTCATTTGGATGATAATAAAACAAGAACTGTATTACGTGACATTGTCAGCCATTTTGGATTACATCGTCAAGATTCGAACCTGGAACTATTAGAACATTTATTTATCAGGACTCTTACAATTCCATTAATGGATTATTATTATGAATTCTATATTGGATTAATGTTGGATTTGATTCTCTAAAACCGTAAGTTTATTTATTTTATGAAAATAATTGTACTTAATAAATTCATTGTTCAAGTTATACAAGCTTGTTAGTTTTCACTCTTTCTGTGTTGCTGCTTATTCGAGCCTAAGCACGTAACACTATACAAAGTCATTATTATTATTATTATTATTATTATTATTATTATTATTATTATTATTATTATTATTATTATTTCTAGTAGTATTGTTATTCCTTGGATTTTACTGTCATGTTTGCTCACAAAATAGAATTGCGTTCTGCCACACACGTCCTCGTCATTTTCATCTAGAGTTAAATTTTCCAACATGCTTTCATCATCATTTGTCCTTGTGGTCAAGGAAGCAGATAGAGTAAATTTGGGGTCTTACCACACACTTCTTCATGCCATTGAACTACGAGGTCAAGGTCACAGGTACAGATTTGCATTCTGCCACATGCTTTCTTCATCCGTTGGACATTGGGTCTAGGTCGCAGATGACACGGGGCCCCCGAGCGGCCGATTGGTCAAAAGCGCACTCGGTTACGGATCACTGCCGACTCACCTCTGTCTGATGGGGTTCGAGTCTCAGATTTGGCCAATGTGGGTATGCGAGAAAACTTGCCCGTAGCTTCTCGTGGGTCGGTAGTTCTTTCCGGGGAAGTTCCCGATTTCTTCCCCCACCTATTCTACTGGCCGCCATGTAAAGCCTATTGTGTGCTGAAACATGGAGTTAAAGCCTACAACAACAACAACAACAGCAGATGACAATTATTTGTGTTCTGTCACATGCTTCCTCGTTCAAGGTCACATATTTTGAGCAATGTTTTGAACACTGGCTTATGATGCAAGCTATGATTTTCTTAGATTCCTACATAATAATAAATACTAGACCACTAACGCGAAATCTATCTAGCACTGATACATATGATACATATTGCTACATTTTGTGAACACAGCCGATCCCGTATGTATGTATGTATGTATGTATGTATGTATGTATGTATGTATGTATGTATGTATATATATATATATATATATATATATATATATATATATATATATATATATATATATATATATATATATATATTCAGAATTCAAGTCAGAGTAAATGTTACTGAAAATGTCGGTAACCAATGCATATTTACGGTATCCGTAATGGTTAACGTGTGATTGGATCATAAAACGTATAGGCCATCATACGAGTTCGTGTGCTTAACCTTGAACGTGCAAAGTGTTATATATTTGATGTGACTAATACTCGATAACCTACATATGCCGTGCCAGATACACAATTATTCAGTATTATCTAAGATTGTGCAATTTGGACGAATCAAATCGAGGTGAAATTTACAAATGCGCTCGTGAAAAACTCAGCAAATTAAAATGCATGATAAATATAAACATATCAACCTTGTAAAATATTGTGCACTTCAAAAGCATATAATTTGGAAAGAGTGTAATCGTATTGATATGTAATACAAAATTGTATTCTCACATTTTCAGTGATGAATATATATATATATATATATATATATATATATATATATATATATATATATATATATATATATATATATATATATATATATATATATATATATACTAGCAAGTACCCGGCATGCGTTGCAATGCCACTCAATGAAAGAAAGTGTTTGAGCAGTGCGAACTCGAACGGTTTCCAATCTTGCTTTCCGTTGCTCGTCTGTTTCTGAAGCTCGTGATGCCTTTGTCTTTCTTGCTTGAGGTGTAGATCGACCAATACCTTTTCGTTTAGGTGGCATAATTGATTTGACAGCGAAAGTAATGCTTTGTAACGACTATTGCAAATTCAAACCGCGATTGTTTGACATAACCAAGGCGCGAACCAAACGTAACTAAGTAAACATGACGTATCTAAGGCGCCTACAGTTCACACCGAACACACGCGAAATAAGGTATCGCTACCGATTATGAATTTCATACAGCTGTTGATTTACGTCATCATAGTTTCAGCCAATCCAAACCGTGTTAGATCACGTGACGTATTTAAGGGGCCTACTGTTCAATCACGTGACGTACAAATTCGCACCGCGATTGTTTGACGTAACCAAGGCGCGAACCAAACGTAACTAAGTAAACATGACGTATCTAAGGCGCCTACAGTTCACACCGAAGACACGCGAAATTAGGTATCGCTACAGACCGTGTTCGATCACGTGACGTATCTAAGGCGCCTACTGTTCGATCACGTGAAGTATCTAAGGCGCCTACTGTTCGATCACGTGACGTATCTAAGGCGCCTACTGTTCGATCACGTGACGTATCTAAAGGCGCCTACTGTTCGATCACGTGACGTATATAAAGGCATCTACTGTTCGATCACGTGACGTATCTAAAGGCGCCTACAGTTCACAGCGAACACACGGTAAATGTCGTAAAAACACATTTGTTAATTGTTACAATTTTAATGGTTGTACTAATTCAGAAACCTTCGCGGGCGTGCGCAGAACAACTCACCAAAGTTTTATCGCAATCGGATGAACGGTATAGGAACGCATACGACACAAACAAAGAAACAAACAAACATTCAGTTTTATATATTAGATATATAGAAGATTACGTCATCATAGTTTCAGCCAATCCAGACTGTGTTCGATCACGTGACGTATTTAAGGCGCCTACTGTTCGATCACGTGACGTACAAATTCACACCACGATTGTTTGACGTAACCAAGGCGCGAGCCAAACGTAACTAAGTAAACATGACGTATCTAAGGCGCCTACAGTTCACACCGAAGACACGCGAAATTAGGTATCGCTACAGACCGTGTTCGATCACGTGACGTATCTAAGGCGCCTACTGTTCGATCACGTGACGTATCTAAGGCGCCTACTGTTCGATCACGTGACGTATATAAGGCGCCTACTGTTCGATCACGTGACGTATCTAAAGGCACCTACTGTTCGATCACGTGACGTATCTAAAGGCGCCTACTGTTCGATCACGTGACGTATCTAAAGGCGCCTACAGTTCACAGCGAACACACGGTAAATGTCGTAAAAACACATTTGTTCATTGTTACAATTTTAATGGTTGTACTAATTCAAAAACCTTCGCGGGCGTGCGCAGAACAACTCACCAAAGTTTTATCGCAATCGGATTAACGGTATAGGAACGCATACGACACAAACAAACAAACATTCAGTTTTATATATATATATATATATATATATATATATATATATATATATATATATATATATATATATAAATCAAGACAAAAATCAAAAATGCACACAAAATACACGCACCAAATGAGGGATATAAAGAATGTCAAATAAGATTTAGACAAATACTTGATGTTAGTCAACCAACACAAAAAAGTCAAAAAGTGCATGTACATAATGCGAGTCAGATAAAATAACATAGATCAAAGGTATCTTTCTTTACGATGTAAATAAATTTAGTCTCTGATGCAGAATATTATCGTCTTGAAAGGATCCCGCTGTAGAACGTGAGCCATTTTAAAAACTTTATGCATTTAATGTTTGGTGGGCATGGGGTGTTTCTTTGTTTATTTCTTTTATACATCGTAGATTATGGATTAGACATTCAATTCGACAAATCTAAGGAAGTGAAAGAAATATTTCTCTAATTTGGTGTGAAAGCATTTTTAGAGATGTTTAAAGCTTGTTTAAACTCGAGAACGTTATAAGAAGTCTTGGTTTGGGTGTAGGAACGGATTTCATAAAAACGTAAATAGATCATGAAACACGAAATAGGCAAATGGGTGATTTCAGAAAGGAGTTGGCGATTTGTACCAAATAATCTGTATGGTGATAAATCTACTCTAACAATACATAACTTATCGCGTATCAGAAAGTCTGGTCTTGCTGAGCCTAACAGAAAGATTATCTAACAATTTGGACATTAACATATTCCTTTCCAACTTGGCTGAATGAAAGTGACAGATTATACAATCCAATTATCACAGCTACCCCTCCAAATTCTCGAATGAAGGTATCTTATCTATCACTCCGGATTCTTCAATCCAACCATCGTCTCTATTCCTCCCGAATCTACAATCATGGTATAAACACTGATTTTAATACTTATGACAAGACCAACAACAAAAGAAAGAAACGTAACATAAAACGTAATCAGGAGTTTTCAAGTGACCTTGACACTGCGTATGTATAGATGGAGGATGTGAGTTGAAAGACCGGTGATTACTAATTATGATGTACACGTATGGTAACAAATCCTTTAAGGCTTTGAAATGTGGGAACATTTAAAGTCTGACGGTAAACTTAGCCCTACATTTATCATGGCATTTGTTTTGCTTCGAGAGTACAGGGATGGCGCATTTGTTGTGGCAAATTTTATCAAAGTATCTCCTCGCTTTTATATTCTGACAAAGAGCAAATGTATTTTTGTTGTTCAGATAAATAGCGTTTGCACGTTTGTCAGAGCTTTACTTGACAGTGTCCTGTACCATGATACTATGTTTACTTGCAAACACCTCTGCAACCGAATATAAAACTTTTTTTAACAAATATTTGTTTTATGTACAACTTGTTTATTCGTAATATTTTCCATTTGCTTACCTAAAGCGTTCTATAAAATTTGAAGGTGTCCTTATTGAAATCATTAGTTGCTTTTAATGATGGACTTGTTGTTTTCGAGTCGATTTATGCCATAATTGTTTTCGAACCATATGTCCTCTCTTTAGCTTTAAACCTAGCTTCACATAAAAAGTGTTATATCTCTATAATGCATAGCCTTTTCTAATGGACAACATTTTTGGTATTTTTGATATCGTGCTTTGGTAATCGTCAGTTAACTTCTTCTGCAAAGGGGATCGATCCCTTTCATCGGGAATTAATTTCTCTGGAGTCAAATGATGATCTTTGAAACAGTTGTTGAAGTATAATGGAACTACTGTATCGACTTCAAGGATACCACCAGTCTCATGGTTATCAGGTCACTATAACAATTTTTTTCTATATTACCATTTGTACAATAGAGTATCACAGTGTTCTCCGTGGTATAGCAGTGTTAGGTACCAGTTTCGTGTTGCTAAAGAGACCGCCGTAAAGCAGAGAGGCTTTGGCTTTCCACCAGACTCACTATTCATAACAAATCAATTAAGCCGCTAAGAAGAACATCACAAACATAGTTCATTTAGCCAAATTATCCAACTCCGGCACTAAAATCACGAAGAGTTCCAGCTGCAAAGAGTTCTTCGAGTTTAATAACTAACTAATGTCAAGGAACAATTGTACACCATTTCCAACTACATTGCCTCCAGTAGACCTTTCCCGATCTGTGTGCACATTTCTGCGGAGACAAAGTACAAACCATTAGAGATACGCTTCAAAACACAATTTAAATTGACTCGTCGTCACCATACATTTACGATACAGAATTTTAGCGACAACCATTAGGAACATTTGAACCTGTCTCTATGGATTTAGTACGGACAATCGTGATGAAGAGTCAACCAAAGTCATGTGAATTTGATCCAATTCCCACATCTCTGCCGCTTGAGTGCTAGGACCCAATATTGCCTTCACTAACTGATGTTATTAATACCTCTCTCTCTCTCTCTCTCTCTCTCTCTCTCTCTCTCTCTCTCTCTCTCTCTCTCTCTCTCTCTCTCTCTCTCTCATCCGATGAATTCCCATCATTTTTCAAAACTGCCATTGTAAAGACTCTGCTGAAGAAACCAACCGTTGACCATAACGATTTAAAGAATTATCGCCCAGTTTATGATCTCCCGTTCATATAGAACATCTTAGAAAAAATGTTTATAACCCAACTTGTATCTCAATTGAATTCAAACAGTCTGCATATCGCCCTTGCCATAGTACTGAAACTACTCTTCTGAAAGTAGTTAATGGTTAATGACATTCTCTCTGCACTGGATAGCGGAAAGATTACAGTCCTCGCCCTCTTTGAATTTTCTGAAGCAGTTGACACAATAAACCATGATATATTAATTCACCGTCTCCAGCATGTATTTGGCATTCAGAATACATCCTTACAGTGGTTCAAGTCCTACTTAGTCAACAGGACACAAACTGTATCTGCAAATGGAATACACTCAAACCCAGTTGATCTATGTTGTTTTGTTCCGTAGGGGTTTGTTAATGGACCTGTTCTCTTCATTATATACACTCAGCCGCTCTCAAGTGTCATAGAGCATCAGCCAGTGTCTCACCAAATGTACGCTGATGACACCCAAATACACAAGTCTAGCCACCCAACTGAAGTTGATGCTACAATCCAAGGAGTAGAGAGGTGCATTTCTGATGTGAAACCATGCGTGATATGTAACAATCTGCAGATGAATGATAATAAAACTGAGGCCATTCTGATCATAATGCAAAGACTTTCTCATTCACATCCTTTACCTCAAACAATAAATATCAGCAACACCTACATTAAATTCACACAGCCTTTACGAAACCTAGGTATTACTATAAACAGTACTCTCACATTGCACCAACATATCATGAACATATGCAGGGCTGCATATCTTGAGCTGATACGCATCCGCTCGATTCACAAATATCTTTTAGTTGATGCCACTAAAACACTTGTGTCTTCATTAGTACTTTCAAGACTAGACTACTGTATTTCAATTCTTTCTGGTTCATCTCAATATCTACTCCAGAAATTTCAACACAAAAAAAACAGTTCAAAACACAGCTGCTCTGATCATCTTTAGAGTACCTCGATCAGAGCACACCTCTCCGTTGCTCTCTACCCTACACTGGCTATCCATTCGATCCAGAATCAAACACAAATTTTGTTCTATGTGCTATGTTTCACTGACGGGCTACAGTCCAACATACCTATCGTGCCTCACCCATGTGTATACACCAGGAAGACACTTGCGCTCCACTTCTGACAAGCGTATACTCATTATTCCCACTATGAAAACGAAGTCATATGGACAACGCTCTTTTGGATACCAGGGTCCAGCAATGTGGAATGAATTGCCCATCAAATTGGACACAAAGACACAGTGGTCCCTTTTAAGAGTGCTCCTTAAAGCTCACCTTTTTCGACTGAAAAAACAAACTTAAAGACATATTATGTATGGGTTATTGTCTTATAATACGTATTATCCTAATACGTCTCTGATGGAATCAGTTGTTTCAAATTTCATGGCTCAAGGTATATGCTAGGTTTACATGTATACCTACATTGCTCTTGATCAGAAGCTCCCCTTTGATACATAGGAGAGAGCTTGGAGATATACTTGTACATTTTTAGTAAAGTGGGTTTTATGATTCCTGAGTGAAAAACTTCCTTAGCGACATAATCAAATAATATTTGTAAAAGTTGGAGATTGTGATTATCATCAAGCACACGTTTATTCTGGAGAATAATGATATGTGGAAAAAGTTAAAGGATTTATGTGCTCTACATTTCTCTTCAGCAGTGGACAATCCAACGTCCATACGCACTTGCATCACATAGTTTAAGATATAGTTGCCCTGAGCACTGATTTACCTACCGATCGCAAAGGGTAGTTTTGGCCCAAATCTATGTTAATTATCGTTTACTAGAAATAACTACCCTGCTGTGTATTATCTATACGTGTGAATGTAGCTAATACGTGTTCGTCAACAATGATAAATTATCTGTCAGATGCTAGAATAAACAAAGCTGTTTACCATTTAATGTGCTATTCCACGATACAGCACTGAAAACAGTAATAAAGACACAGAGTGCAAATCTACTTCACCTGTGTCCCAGTTTGGTTGCACGGAGTCTGCACATTATTTTCAATAAGACCCGTTTTCCTTTAAACAGAGCTATTCACATTTTATTTAAAAACACTAACCAAATATAAAACAGAGCATATCTCTCTGACGCATTGTTTCTATATGTATGCTTATTATCTACATCAAAATAAGTATGGAAATTAAGGAGTGATGTGGGAGAAGGAAAAGACAGCGTCAAATAATATAAGAGGAATTGTGTTGCAATTAAAACATGGACAACCGTTCTGGTTGATGCAATGGTTATTTGTTCGTTTTTTAGGCTCTCTACATTTATATAGTATTGTGTGTAAATAGTATGCATGTTTCTAAGTTTTAGGCATGAAATCAAATTTAAAAGGATGAGAAAGGATACATTGGATAACCCGAGAATACCACACGAAACTCTCATTATGGCAAATGTGCATGCAGTCTGTTAACTCTTTCGTCGTAGATAACAAGTGACATACCACTTCCATATCGTTTTTGTTTCTTTCGTTTTGAAATGAAAAACAAATTGAATACAAAAAGCGTGCGTTATTTTATGCGAGATGTGGCAAAGTGTACAACTTTAACAAGTTATTGATGTAACGTTAGAAGCTCTTATATACTAAAATGTACTCCACAACAGGGGCGGCAGCAGTATTTTTCGGGGGAGGGCGGAGGCAAATATGTTGTGGTCAGTTGTTAAGTTTTACGGATGCAGGTAAAAGCATGTTTAGAGGTGAAATCGGGGTGTGGGTAAGTGGCATGTGCAACCCACCTCTTTGTCGTTATGGGCGAGCGCCCAAGCCCCCCCCCCCCAAAAAAAAAAAATTAAATAAAGCCAGTGATATATTGCACGATTCGAGGGCAATCGCACCCGTATCAAGCTACAGCTTGATGCATTTTAAAAATGCAAACATCTTTTTCTTCTATAATACACATAAGGCATAATGACTATACCGTGTGTGTGTGTGTGAATATATAAGGACAATTTTTGGCGCCAAGGATGTTGTGGCGTGAAATCAAATTTATAAGGACGAGAAAGTATACATTGGGTTACCCGAGAATATCACACGAAACTCTCATTATAGCAAATTTGCATGCACTTGGTTAACTCTTAGGTCGTAGTTAACAAGTCACATCCCACTTCCATGTCGTATTTGTTTCTTTCGTTTTGAAATGAAAACCAAATTGATTACAAAAAGCGTGCGTTATATTAAATCTTTTTTATGGCATTGTTTCTATGCGAGATAATTTTAAATTTGATTTCATGCCAGAATCTTTGATAAATATAATAAGTGCTCTAACCTTGATGATAATATGATAATGCTGTTTATCCGCATTTATATATATTTTTTAGTATTATCAAATTATGGAGTATTCGCATTCAGAATCCAGGGATAGCACCTTCCATTCTGTTTAACACTTTCCTGTGAAGACTAATCCAACCAGTTGGAAGGTCGTCTTAACAGGGAGTTTATATAATTTCCTAGGGCGAGTTTGACATTTTGCATAGTAAATGGGGCTTGCCAAACTATCGTAGCTATTGGATAGTGGTCCTAAACTAGGGGAAGTTACAGTAGTGGTTTTACATACATACATACATACATACATACATACATACATACATACATACATACATACATACATACATACATAGAAATTTCCTCTCTACTTGTTGGACAATATCATCCGATTGGGATGATCGAAAAGATAGTTGATAAGAGATTAGTGGGTCAAGTTCCACGTTTTATCACTGAGTGGAATTCCCAGGTCAATTATCAGCTGTTCGTATTTACTTGTGGACATCACAAAAGAGATAGTGCTGTGTGATTTCGTAAACATGGACTTGTCATAAGCACTATTGTATTTGTTCACGCAATCCTTCTATATGTCACAATCTTTGATAAATATAATAAGTGCTTTTAACTGTTAAATAGAACACACACTTCAAATATTTAAACAAACTTTATCATCCCTGTCCATATCTTATGCAACTTTAAACCTACATAATCGGTGCATCTCATTAAATTATTCATCTCTCTCTCTCTCTCTCTCTCTCTCTCTCTCTCTCTCTCTCTCTCTCTCTCTCTCTCTCTCTCTCTCTCTCTCTCTCAGTTATATATTATTATATTACCTCCAAAGGCTCGCTTTAATTTTAAAGGTCACCATTAACTCCCCGAATCAACCCAATGCGAAACTGTCGAACCTCTGACAGTTCAGCCGGCACCGATTGACGAACAGCTGTTTCATTACGACTTCGCTTGCGGATTTCCTTTGGAGAATTATTATCATTTCATTTATGGGTACGCATTGTATAATAAAATAAGAGATCAAATTCAAAATTTACATGTTTATAAAGTTTCACTGTGTACAATATTTATATTATTCGGCAGAAAAAATTGTCTAAAATTTCATGAAGATATTTCATTATGCAGTTCAGTCATCAAGAGTAGATGATCTAATGTTTTCTATCCAACCTTTATATTTCATCGTATGTTGGTACTTTAGACATTAAAATCACAATAGGAAAGCATGAATTTCTTTTTTAAGTATATAGCCTTTTTCTGTTCTTCTATATTACAAGCTGAATCAAAGGCATATGTATGCGTGGCAAATTACAATCATTTTCTCGAGCATCTTTGCTGAAAAGGAGAAATATATCTTAAAAAGAACGATAAATGCATATTCTCGGAAATGGACGTTGGTACCCTCTGTTGTTTTTTTGTTTTTGTTTTGTTTTTAAATTTTATCAGGCTTCATATTAAAATCTTCCAAGCCCATAAAACTAAGTTAAGTTGTTGTTTTTGTATGGTTTAACGGCATTTTTCAGCACAATACATGGCGGCCAATATTAATGGTGGAGAAAAACCCGAGAAAACCCCAGAAAGAACCACTGACCTACGCGAAGCAACTGGCAAGCTTTCTCACACACCCACATTCAAGACTCGAACCCACGCAGACAGAGGTAAGACGGCAGCGATCCGTAACGGAGAGCGCTTTAGACCACTCGCCCCCCCCCCCCCCCCCCTCCCAAAACAAGAAGAAAGTTCATTTCAGGCTAAAAATACTTAGTATTATGAGACCATTAGTCATCGGCATTGCTAAGAAAAAAATCAAGGCATTATCAAACCAATATTCTTTATCAAGCCCATAGTCTTTGCCATTAATAGGTTAATAGTAAGGCATTATCAAGTCAATAGTAAGGCATTATCTGCCAAATAGTAACGCAATAGTAGGACAATAAATAGTATCTGGCATTAGCAGCTCAATAGCAAGGTTTATCAAGTCAACAGTAAGGTATTATCTGACAAATACAGGAGTAACGCAGTAATAGGCCAATAGTCTTTGGCATTATCAGGCCAATATTATCTAGCATTATCAGGTCAATAGTAAGGCATTATCTGCCAAATAGTAACGCAGTAATAGGCAAAGAGTCTTTGGCATTATCAGGCCAATAGTATCTGGCATTAGCAGGTCAATAGTAAGGCATCAATAGGCCAATATTATTAAGGACCAAAAATTAATTGTTAATCTTGATAGCTGATTTAAAATATTCACAGAACATGAACACTTGAATGTTCATAATGATCATTAATCATTTTTAATTGCCATAACAATGATTTTATTGGATTATTCTATCATTAGATTTTATAGCTCATATTAAGTCGTTGATTTACATTTGATTATAAACTGCTTAGCGATATGTTAAGAGCCATGTATTGTAAGAACTCAACGACGATGACGTATCATTTGCTTTTCTTGTTTCTTTGTATTAGGATGGGGGTATTATTTTGCCCTTCTGAAGGAGTCTCCTATTTTCTATATGCAAAGTCACAATTTTGCTATGTAAGTAATGACATTATATATTAGTGCTGATTAATAATTTTACGAGTTTTAGTTGTGCAACATGCATTTCTGGGTTGAAGGTAAATACAGAGAATAAGATTTGGAATAATCTTTGACAAGCTCATATAGGCTTTAGGCATTCTGCGTGCATTTTGACCTGCTCTACGAATAACGGATATGTTGTTGTTTATACCCTAAAACAATCCAGGTATTTAATAATTTTTTTTCTTCTTTTTCGTTCTCTTTGTCATTTCTTAATTTATTTATATCCATTTTTACCATATATATATATTGGATACTTATTGTTAACCCCTCGTTGGCCCCAATTATATATGCAATTATTATTGTAATTTTCCTCTGTTAAGTGTACTTCTAGTACTTTTACTATAACCTCTCATTCTGGAGTATAACTATTCTGGTCAAACATTCGATCATCGCACCACGACCAAGTCATGCATTCCCTAATTATTTCGCAGGACTTTGTCTACAGTCTACTCATGTTCGTAAGCCAATGATCGACGATCAACGTGGAGGAAGTAGACTGACGACCTTTGGCTGGGTGAACTTTGATCCAAAATTAATCCCGCAAAGCTTTTATAATGTATTAGTTACTATAAGGATAATGTTTTAAATCTTTCTTTTCTTCTAAAAAACGTGAAAAAAAAGATTATAAAAATATATAAACTTATAAACAAACGCTTCCTTTTTTGCTTTTGTTTTGCATTGTTTGACCGTGGCAAGCAATCGAAAGATGAAAATCATGGATAATAATAATAATAATAATAATAATAATAATAATAATAATAATAATAATAATAATAATGTCATATCATTGTGCAGACGTCATATAATATCGGTAATTTGTAAAATATCAATTTTATTCGAAGTCATCATGATAAAATGTTTAATAAATATCAGGACATATCTTGATGTTAGTTATAGTCCCATACCTAATAAAGACAATATACGTATTGTATTAAAGTTTCACCTCTTCATAGAGTTTTAACAAAATTGTAAAACAAACTTAATCATAATTACATTAAAAACATCCAATATATAGAATATGATTTGTACCAATCCAGAATTTGAAGTATATGGTGCGGTGTTTTGTCAGCTTGAAATAGTTACCAGTAAATACGCAATTTTTTCAATTTAAAAAAATCAGCACTAATGAAGCATGATGCAAGATTCCGATATTCCAAGTTTTTTTTTTATAAATCAAAATCCAAGGCAAAAGTATACAATAGGTATACATGTACTCTTTTTTTCTTACTTGCATGCAATATTATTACTCAACTCTGAAATATGCAGTTCCAACAAGAGCATACAACTAGCATAAAATCGTATTCAACATTTTCAAAAGCACAACAAATGATATCATTAGTTTAATAAAGTTTTGTTTATTTATATATAAAACATTATTATAAATAATGTATTACTTCCAACGCAGACATTCTACGATTATACTGATAAATTTTCAGTGCGTAATCTGTTAAATATCTCGCCCAATGTTATAAGAATGCAATCAAACCTGGTCTTGCTTTGGTGAGCAAATGTGGTGGATAGCCACAAGTAACTACACAGTAAAATCGATGCCTAATTGTGGTTGGTCAATGTGCCTAGTCTGATTGACAGGTCGGAAAAATAAAGAGCTCGAGAAATTTCCATGTCGTGCACTGGAAATCACTTTACATAAAAACAATTTAGGAAGCTTTACAAACACACATGTCACTAGACTAAAAGGTCATGGGCTTGTTAGTAAGTGGTCTCTTATACATCAAAAGAGCCGTTATTAGGATTACGTCACTGAGTGCAATACCATATCATTGCCTAACATGTCACATGTCTGGATGACGTGTAAACACAATTAGCAATGTAAGCAATACTTTCTGGATATTGAAATCTAATGAGTTCTTCAATTCTTTTCTTGCACAAATAACTATAAATTGCAGCATGCTGTTACTGACAAATTTTGGTCTAGTGACATTTATAACACCACTCATTTAAAAAAAAAATGTTCCTCCCACATCAAGCTGAATGTTCTTCCAATATGGAAAGGGTCCCGTGTGGCCAAGTGGCCTGAAGCGCTCTCCGTTACGTATCACTGCCATCTCACCTCCGTCTGCGTGGGTTCGAGTCTCAGATTCGGCCAATGTGAGTATTTGAAAAAGCCTGCCAGCTGCTTCTCGTGGGTCGGTTGCAGAGGCGTAGCTAGGGGGGTGCAGGGGGGGGGGGGTTACATATGTCCCCGGGCGTCAAGGTACAGGGGCGCCAAAATGAGGCTTACAACGTTACATTATAATAAGTAAACAAGGGTAATAAATCGGTCACATGATCGCTTGGGCGCCAATTTTATAGTTCGTCCCCAGGCGCAAAATATCATAGCTACGCCTCTGGTCGGTTGTTCTTTCCGGGGGTTTTCCCCAGGTTCATCCTCCACCGTTAATACTGGCCGCTATGTATAGCATATCGTGTGCTAAAAAATGGCTTTAAACCCTACAACAACAACAACAACAACAACAACAGCAACTTCCAATATGGGAGTGACACTACAATATACTTAGTTAGCACTCATTTGAGAGAGACAAGAATATACCGAATGTGTCACAGCTTTCGGACCAACGTGGCTATTTCTGCGAGACAAAAATATACCTCAGTGTGATCCATAGGTTTGACTTCGAAGTTGGGAATGTACCGTATTTTCGCGCATATATCCCGCGAGTTATACCAGATTTTACAAACCCCGCAAGGGGGGGGGGTGCGGGTTATATAAGGGTGCGGGCTATATCACAATTTTTTTACACATAATGATATTTCAACATATTGTTTGAAAAACGTAACTACATAACACATATTGTTCTAGTTTTGTTTTGCTAGGGTTGGATATTATGGCTACTACGGTGACTTTACAACAACTTACGGTATCGGGACCAAATCAACATTTCGGGATAAAAACTTAAAATTTCTTATTCGTCACGTTTTCATAATCAATATTTTCTGTTTTCAATCGAAATAACTACGGTACCTAATTTTACCGCTGGGCCACGATCCACTGCTTCAGGTCAGCTTCAAGGTGAGGCCACTTTGCTTTAGGTCCGCGACGAGCACGTTTTCGTGTATTCATCTTCTCCAACGTTCCTTTTTCTTTTCTCCAACCTCGGATTACATGCTCATCAATATCCAATTTTGTGCCTGTGGCTCTATTGCCATGCACTTCAGCATACGCAATGGCAGTTAGCTTGAAGTCGGCTGTGTAAGACTTTCGTTTCGGCATTTTTTAAATTAAACAGAAAGAAATTATTTAAACTCGAATCTACACTTCACAAGAATACAAGATTATTTAAAAATGTCCGTGTTTATGTAGCCTGTAGTTGAGGCACAGCTCCTACGCACACAAGCACTGTGTACCGTGTTTTTCCTGACTTTTATTGAGCAAAGGTCGTCGGCTTACTTTGATGATGGCGCCGCTAAAGGCTCCAGTTGAAGGGTGAAACAAATACCTGTTTGTTATTGCTGCGGCAACTTCAGATAATTGTAGAACATTGAAACAGATTTTTTTTATTTGTTTAGTATATATCAGTGCTTCAAAGGTAATCAGTTCTCTTTGAAGTGTCAGCAAACGTATTTTTTCTTCTTTCATCTGGTATTTGTTTTTAAATTAGTGTCATCTGCTTGACTGTACTCATTTTACGTTTCCGCCTTCTGCGGATTCGGATTTTGACTAGTCAGTTGCATAAAGTAATAAGGCCAGATATCATCATTAGCGGATTATGATATAACAGTGCACTGTTAGTGTGGTTTGCCAGTATGAGACAAGGACTTGTTATTTTAACAATATATTCCAGTACATTGTTTCCTGTCATGGTGCCTTTGATTTTCTCTACTCCAAACGCAAAACTGTATATACGGTTTTTATCAACCAAAATTGGTGTCGCCACAAATATCACCAGATGGTATATTTTGTCACCAAAACGGAAAACAGAATCGCAGTTTGCTACATCAGCGAAGCCCCGTGATCCTGTAATTGATTTCATTTCCGATTGTAGCTGTATAAATATATCTATGGTTGCGGGTTATACAAAGGTGCGGGTTATGCCAACGATTTTTTACACAAAACCCCAAAACCCGCGGGCTATATGAGGGTGCGGATTATCTGCGTGTGCGGGATATATGCGCGAAAATACGGTACTCATACTTCAGTATTTCAAAATATATCTGTGTCAGAAGGCTTTTATATGACCCATGACAATCTGTACCTTAGTACAACGTATTTGCGCATTAATATACCAACAGGATTATGCTTTGTATCTATAATTACACATTATAAGAGGTTTAAACAACCAGCCTATGTCTATATGATGCGCTTGATTGTGAAATTATTTGTATAACTGTGACGTCTGTTGCTTGCTGACTTACAACGTCGTCTGCCCTTGTGAAATAAATACAAAATATGAGGGTTTTCCCCATCACTACCCTTAAAGAATGTGAAAAACTCGTGAAGCCTTGGCTGGGTTTCCCACCACACGCCCACACTTTTTTCAGGACCCAGATTGGGCTACATCTGGCTTGCCGCTTCCCGCCCAATCAAGTTGGTCTTAGTCAAGGAGAACTAGAGTTGGTGAACATGCTCGTTCAGCTGGTCCAACCTAAAGTACGCGGCCGTGGATCATTCACACCACCATTGTTTTCATTCTTGAAGGGTCCCACGGGGTTTCTCTCGAATAAAGGAAGTTGTAGCATCGTCCAGTGAGTGCACAGGGCCAAAAACTCATTGACCAGCCAGCGGAGACCATCACGTCTTATTTAACTATATGTGTGCTTTGTCGTTGCAAGTAAAGGTTTTTCACAGCCGGCACCAACGTCAGATATGTCTATATGAACTGAGTGCAGTGCAATTATTACAACATGCAGGATTTTTTTTTAACCACCAGATCAATCTGATTAAAGTCAGGTCTCCACTATCCTAAAGAAGGACAGTGGACATCGGATTTAATCCGACTGACTACCAGATTTAAATTGCTTTGGCTGTGGAAACATACTTGCAACTGGGATAAACGCCGAAAATTTGTGTTGTTTATTTAATCCCAATTCTGAAAGTTTCAACAACATATTGGCATAAAATTTATGATCCGCCGAGAGCAACGACGTCTTCGAAATATAAAATACTAAAGCTATTGTTAAAACCCCGTAAATAAAAACCAGCCTTCCCGGCAGTTTCTTGAACAAATTTGTTATGGAGGGGATTGTATCATCTGGTTTCAAAATGAAACTGAAAATCTACACAGGAAGCGAAAATGAAGAATTCCAAATTTCTATAGACAGTATGTTGCATAAAGACTCGCTGACCATATGCGAAATACTAGCAAAGGAATAAAAAAAAATATCACTAAACATAGGGAAACAAAATGGAAAATGTTAGGAATAAATTGAACAAGAAACTAGACGGGCAAAGCCTTTTCAATTTCGATCAAGATATATATATATATATATATATATATATATATATATATATATATATATATATATATATATATATATATATATATATATATATATATATATATATATATATCATAAACAGGATCGACAAAACCTAATATACTTTTGATGCAGAATGAAAACTTGAACATTTTACGAAAGAGTGATATGATGTGATCTGGATTTTTAACGTAACTTTAACAATTTTTCAGTCATATCGCTACGCTGTATGCAATGTGGCAGTTTATAGTGATGTATAGCACTGGTACATGATGCATCATGCTCAGATATGTAGCACAATGTCCCACCCAGTCACATTATCCTGACACCAGGCCAACCAGACCTAATACTAACCTCTTAATACTTAGCAGCTGTTAGTACTGGTTTTGTAAGCCTTTGGCATGACTCGGCCGGGCATTGAACCCACGACCTCCCTCATCCGAGACAAACGTTCTAAACAGTAATACACATAGCATCTTTCAAAACACCAGTAAACCAAAGAATCAACATCAATAGGAATTTTGTAAATTCAAACAAGACTCAACATGATAAACAACAGCGAAAAAACTGGACTCCCTAGGCACAACAAAGAAGACATATGCAGAATTCATAAAACGGGGGGGGGGGGGGGATCAGAAATAATCTCCATGAGAAAGACGTTGACAAACCTGGTAAAGATTTTACAATGACTAATAGAGACAACATCACAAGACAAAAGTACAAGAGAGTGGTAAAAAAAGTGAAGTTAACATATTAAGAGAGGTAAATAAACAGTGTTAAACCTATCACGTATACGATAAACTGATAATGACTATGTAGTGTTAAGCAAAGGGCTAACATTTTGTCCCAAACCGAAATATCACAATGAAATAAAATTATCTGAAGTACTTACTGCTTAATTTTTCTTGACCTTTAAAAGAATTTTGTATGATAAAGCATACGGAGGATAAATCGGATTCTTTTCAGTCTGAAGGAATGTTTCTGTTGCACAATTAAATCATCTTTTATTCCACACGTGATTCCTATTTAGATTTTGATATTGACATGATGACAAGAGATATTAATTGGTAATCATAAAAAGCAATATTATAGTAATATTTTTAAAAACAAAATTATGTCTTTATCTAATCTAATGAATGACGACGGTATAGTGATAAAAAAAACAGGCTGATAAATAAAACACTGTTGTTATTATTAGGAATAAGAAGATTATGTAACAGAAGCTGAACGTCGTTTAAATGATGAAAATACTACAAACATATTAACGAAGACACGTCAATATAAATTAAAAAAGTCAACTTGCATTTATGGCCGAAGGAATTATAAGTACATATGACAAAAGGGATTTTAGTGTGGAAAAAAAGTAAAATATATAGTAGCACCAATATCAGGTTTCTAACTAGTAATATGTGGGGGGGGGGGGGAATATGGAAATTTCAGAGAGAGATGTGAGGAAAGCAGCAATGATAAATTTGGGTATTTATGTCAGCATTATAGGCAATAATGTAAGTTGGGTCTGAGAACATATCAATATCAAGTTGGGTGTTTGGGTTTCAGGATGGCTATGACAAATCGGGGTAAACAGGATGGCATCATGACATATCTGGAAAACTGGGTCATATTTCTGCTGTTTCAGCACTATTTAGTTATGGTTTGATCTGGGAAGGGAGCTGTTATTCATCTGCTAATGGTTAGCCAATCATATTGTGTATATGGTAAAGTGTGTGGGATTACGATGTGTGTATTTAGATAGTAACAAGATATAGTGGGTGGAAGAAAAAGCAGAAGGACCGAAAGCAGAAAGAAAAACAGAAAGAGGGCAGCAAAAGAAAAATGGACAGTAGAGATAAGATGTAATTTGGAATACGAATCCGACAGAGAGATACAAGATGGGGAGTTAAGAGAAATGATACCTAATATACATAATGGAATGATATATATATAGATACTATGAGTGTACAAATAGTGAGAAACAATGCAGATACATATTAGTTTAGAATTTTCTGGAGAGGTGGACATAAGTATTGGATATAAACCGTCGATTACAATATGACTTATTTTTTTTCATTAGTATACCACTAGTCACCGCCTCACCCCGAAATCAACAGAAAGACTCGATAGCTCAGATCGATCACACCTAACGAGTCAGACATTAATGGGATCGCTACAAGTAATAATTCCGTGCATGAGGAATTTGATACTTTCCCTTTTAACATACGTACAGCTCAGTTCTACATATTACACAAAACTCATACAAATTCTTATCATAATTTACCTTTATATTATCCAGGGCGACCCATTATATCAAGTAATAATTCAAATGCTGAAAACCTGTCCAAATTTATTGTTAGTCTTTTACATCCTTTAATGAAATCACTTCCTTATACTTTAAAGATAATACTGATTTCATTAAAACGTCGAAGTCTCTTCCACAGCTATATGATAACTCAATCCTGGTATCATTAGATGTAACATTACTATATACCAACATTCCGCATAAAGATGGTATTGAAACGTGTAAATATTTTCATGAGAACAATCCTAATAATAACACACTATCTAGTGAAGATATTTGTAAAATAATCAAACTTATCTTGGAAGATAATTATTTTCAATTTAATAATACGAATTACATTACAATACGTTGTTTACATCCATTAGTCTCGAGACACGATGGAAGTGCGCCCATGAGAGACGTCCTGGTTGGTGGTTGTGCAGCGTCTGTAGTGGCTATATAGCCCAACACGTAAATGGCAGTTCTTGCTGCACTTGAACGTTGAGTCTGGTATGTGTTGGAGCTACTCATTCGCCCGAGATCGCTTTTCATCAGCGAGCAAGCGAAGATTGTCATCGCTGGCTTTCAAGCCAGTGATCACATCGTGTCGCCAGCAAGTTTGCAACCTTTAATGAACCTTTAATGAAATCACTTCCTTCATACATTAAATATATTACTGGTCCTGTCTAGATGCTGTGCTTTAAACAGTTTTTCTGATGTGATCCTATCTCTCTCTTTGGCACTGCCTTTGGGAGGTTCTGAATCAAACGTCATGTAGAGGGCATAAATTAATTACTCAGCCTTGCAAGTTCGTCGTTGATGACTGAAGCCTTTTGAACATCGCTGATTTTCTGGAGATTATCTGAGTCCAGTCAGCATGCTTTAGATATTCTAGGCACTTATCTTGAAAATTTGATGCTTCCTTATTGTTTTGTTTTTTTGTTGTTACTGTTTCTTGGTACAGTATTTGCAGTCCGCTTCGTCAGGTACTCGCGTACCTTAATCCCTACACACCAGTAAGCCAGACAAACTGTAGCGGGACGGCACCTTATTGTCTGAGGGCTGCCCATCATGAGGCAGGCTGTAAGTGTCCAGTGAGACTTGTGGGTCTCTCCTGCAGTCTGAAGCAACCTCTGGCATCTGACTCTACCCCAATCGAGCGATGACTTATAACCGGTAAACTGCTGATTCCAGTGTTGCGTCGTGGAGTGTCTTCTCCAGGCCACAAGTCTGGGTCGGGTGATATGGAGAGTCAATTGTTGCCTATGCAGCTCCCTTTTGTAAAAGCAGCTAATGAGTCCAAAGTAAAGGACAACCCGATACTTCATGGCACCGTCAACGACGCAGGAGTTGCTGAAATGACACGGAAAATAATGGCAAATACCCTTAGGGACCTCGTCTCAGGAAGTCAGGATTTTCTGTTAGGGTTTACTCCTTTAGCCTTTCTTGTGTGAAGGAATAGTCGCAAGGCAGCGAAGGCTTGAAGTCAGAGTTTACCCATCCTGGACGACCCCCCCCCCCCACACACACTCCAGGTTAATGAGCCCCATCTGCTCGAAGCGTCTGATTTTGAGGTGCCAGAAACTCGGTCTCATCCTTTCTCCAGTCGGTTTAAACAGGTTCCGCCGGGCTTAGTTAAGCCAATCGTGAAGGCATGGAGCTGGATTTGGTTGTCAGAGGCTCTGTTAGAGTCAAGCCATTGGGGTTTTCCAAGGAAAGTGGTGCTTATCTCCCACATCCACCCAGGCGATAACAAACCTTGGAAACCACATCCAAATAATGGGTACAGCAATGAGTAGCCCTATTTATGGCTAAATTCGAAGATATTTTTCTTCAAAATGAAAAGTTTAATCCATCTGTTTGGTTTAGATTTTCAGATGACATATTTACGATCTGGAACCATTCAACTGAAGAACTGAAAAATGTATTGATCGCCTAAATCATTTCAACCGACGGTTAAATTAACTTATACTGCATCTAGTACGCACGTTTCATTTTTAGTTGTAAATGTAATTGAAAAAAAAAATGTTGATAACGCTATATCTACAAATATTCATGTCAAGGAAACTAATATCCACCAATATGTGGAATATCATTCGTGTTATCCCATATCATATAAAAACGATAATATTATATTGCCAATTCAAAAGATAAAGACGCATTATTGCAGCTGATTGTCAATTACAAAATTCGTTGAATAATTAGAAACATATTTCCAAAAATAGAAATTGTCCTACACATACAGATGATTTTGAGCTGAAGAAAGATCGTAATCTTACTCAGCATGAGGCTTTTAGCAAAATGTAAAAAAGAGAAAAATATGACTTCTTTCACAACACAACACAATCCTTCATTACTTGATATAGGCCTTTTAATTAATAAAATTTGGAGTCTCCTAAATTTATCAAATTAAACCAGCGCATAATCACTTTACAAAAATAAACCAATTATTGTTTATAGAAGACCCAAGAATGTGCAAAAAATTTCTAATTATAACTAAACAGACACAAATTGAAAGATAATTTTCGTCATCAAAAGGTAACAGACACCAGTACTCTCAATTTACAAATATACGAGACAGTACTTCTTTCAGTAGCTCTAATACAATAGGTGTTTTTTTCCCCTACTAAATGCATATCAACTGATGTGCTTTTACTGATAACCTGTAAAAGTGTAGTATGTATTATGTTGGACAGACACTTCATCAAATCTCTATGAGAATTATTAACTATCGCTTTCATATATAAAAAAAATATATACAGATACTCAGTTTACCTCTAATATTTCAACACACATTAACACCAATAATCACTCTCTGCTCGATTTTTCTTTCATGCCAACTTATATTGCGAATGGTTTCATGAATAGATTCATAAAAGAAACTTATTGGATTCATAAATTTGATACTTTGTATCCGAATGGCCTTAATACCAATGCACTATATAAAATTGTATTAAAAAAAATTTAATTGATGAATTTTGTACATCCTTTATAAAATTATAACTGTCTCTTTTTTATTTGTTATTTTACTGGAAGTAAACATCACACACACACACACACACACACACACACACACACACACACACACATGATATTCGTTTGTGTATGCTTCATACACCAACAAATGTTTTCTTCCGTAAAACCTGTTAACGTGTCTTATGTGATTCATAGTCTGGTTCCCTGACTTCAATTCCACTCCTTTTCTCTTGGTTATGAGGAACGTAGAGTAACAGAGTGGAGAGAGGTCAGGGAAACCAGACTATGTGATTCTTTTTCTTTTGAATCGGAGCAATTTAATTCAAGCCATGAAACGAAAAAGGCAGAGGATACCCCGAATGCCATTCTTCTACGGCTAATACAATCCACATGGCGTTAAATACATGATTATGAAGTCATAGCTATTTAAATGTTTTGACAATTTGAAGTTACACATGCATGTTATATTTAGTTGTCGAATGAAAAGGATAGATGCATTTCATGAAGCTAGGAAGAAGGTAGGATATATGTATTCACTTTTTAATGTTTTCTGTGCAAGGTCAAACGCATGACTGATGATTCGTGATAGAATGTAAATAACAACATTCAAGCGTCATTAAAATTATCTGACGATTCTTCAGCCGAAACAAAATGACGCAATTAGAGTCTCAGTGAAACGAGCGGAGTTTCAGTTAGGCCTATATGTGTACAAACTTTAATATTTCACATAGCTATAAGGTAAGACTCACAGACCAACAAGTTGTTTATGGACCGGCGGCACAATTTACACAAATATACCCAAATACTGCCCAAATATACCCAAATACTGCCCAAATATACCCAGATACAGCGCCTTTTTGGTAACTTTTGACGCTATAAAGTTGACTAGTCTGAGTATGTATTCCCGTTTGTTTGTAATAATAATAATAATAATAATAATGAGGACTTTGTATAGCTCCTAATCTTTCGAAGCTCTAAGCGCTTTACACCATCAGTAATGATATGACTACACTACAGAAAAACAAATGACAAAAACAATTAAATTGAAAAACATGCTGAAAACATATAAGTTACAAAACACGATTAGGTCTATAAGTTTGTTCCTGCTGTCAAAACAGGTGAGTTTTAAGAGCACTCTTAAAGATACCACTGTATATTTCAATGGGCAATTCATTCCACATCGCTGGGCCCTGGTATGCAAACGAACGTTGTCCATATGACTTTGTTTTCACCTTGGGAACAATGAGTATACGATTATCAGGAGAAGAGCATAAGTATCTAGCTGGTGTATACACATGGGTGAGACTGGATAGGTATGTTGGACTGGAGTCATTGAAACATAGCACAGAGAACAAATTTTGTGTTTGTTTCTGTATTGAATTAATAGCCATTGTAGGTTACAGAACAGTGGTGAGGTGTGCTCTGATCGAGGTACTCTAAAGATGATCCGTGCAGCTGTGTTTAGAACTATTTGAAGTTTCTGGAGTAAATATTGTGACAAACCAGACAGAATTGAGTTACAATAGTCCAGTCTTAAAACAACTAATGAACACACACCAACTGAAAGATATTTACGAATGGAACTGATGCGTCTCAGTTCAAGATATGCAGCCTTGCATATGTTCTTGACATGTTGGTGCAATGTGAGAGTACTGTCTAGAGTAATGCCTAGGTTTCGTACTGACTGAGAATTTAATGTTGGTCTTGCTGGTATTTATTTTGTCTGAGGTAAAGGAACTTCAGTGAATGAGCAAGTCTTTCTGTTGTAATCAGAATAGCCTCAGTTTTATCATCATTCATCTGCATCTGTGCGTCTGATGCTTAACGGAAGCTTTCATACTAACACCACACCATATTACATACAATTTGGGAAAGTCTATTTTCCACAAATAGAGTAATGTCATTGCTCCTGTTTGGTTACTCTCTGATACTTCCGTCAATTATGGTAAGGTTGCGAGTTAATATCTCTTTGCCACCTATAAAAACTACCTTCTGTGTACATACATGCGTATTTATGCATCCGCCCCTTCACTGAAAATGGACTTCTCCAGAAACTGGAAATTGATTGCCACGGTTGTAATGAAAACTTCCGTTAAGCATCAGACGCGCAGTCTTTATGCTTTTCGTTACTGAAATCGGCAGGGGGGGTACAAACAAATATGGAGGGGCCCCGAGTGGTCTAAAGCGCTGTCCGTTACGGACCACTGCCATCTCACCTCTGTCTGCATGTGTTCAAGTCTAAGATTCGGCAAATGTAGTTATGTGATAAAGCTTGCCAGTAGCTTCTCGTGGGTTGGTGGTTCTTTCCGGGGTTTGTCCGCATTCTTCCTCCACCATTAATACTGGCCGCCATGTATAGCCTATATTGTGCTGAAAAATGGTGTTAAACCATAAAAAAAACAAAGAAAACCAATTGGGATATAGACTCAGACTATACCTGCATATACAGTTGTAAATGTAAAGGCAAATTAAAATTAAAATGTTATGTTTTACCTTTTATTAAAGGGGTGAAATACATTAAAATAGCAATTTCCATACAATTAGCAATACAAGCGGTTACAACCTTATATAATTTAGTTCACAATGCATTAATTAATTATGCATTAATTAAAAATGTTTAACTATCGGAGCTTTATATCTGTTGTCCGTTCAGTTCTTGGTCTTTTCTGTTGTCCCAGTTTTTGTCCGGCAGTTTGTTTCGGTCGCTTGCACTTGCATGTTTCGTCTGATGAATGGACATGGCTGGACTCAGCTACTGTGGCGATAGGAGGAACAAGAAATTTCTTGAAATTTTTTTCCTTCTCTGGTTACACTCTTTGAATGCCAGGCTTGATTGTCCAAAAGAAAAGAAAATCACTGACCAAAAAGACTACAGTTGCCATCACCATACAAAGCTCGACATAGGTCTATGATCTGCGGTTTGTAACGGAAGACAATCTGTCTACAAGTTTTGGGAGCTTTAGCAGTTTCCACTCAGCTGCTTGTTTTTAACGATTGTTTAGGGACTCTACATTGTTATTGGTCCATAACTTAGAAATTATATTTGTTTTAAATGTGTTTCTTAATAAGTGTAAAATCTTGGATATTTATCGAAATAGAGAGGTTGTCTTTTCGCTTTGAAAACTCTAGGTTGTCTTTACTAAAATCTAATCCGTCTTTGTCTTCGCTGTAGATAATATTTATAATCTTCTCCCTCACTTTATCAAAATGCCTAATGTTATCTTTCAGATGTTTTGTACATAGCAGATAATTTGCTTTGGGGAAATTATTTGTTTCTTAAAGGATTTTGTATTGCTTTCTCATCATTGGTTCCAAATGTCAAATTTTGTGAGTCTAGTTTTTCTCTAACATGGGGAAAAAAAATGGTGATAACTACGTTGCTCAACATTACCGGTGAAGATAAAGAGGTCCTAGAAAAATTGGATATTGGTTACATTTTCTGCTAATGATGTTTCTGTTCTTATAACACGTTGTTACAACCACTTTACCAAGATTAAATGTTCTTTTGATGCTGATCACACTGCCTTCCTGCCCATAAATAGTTTTTTTAAAGTCTAATATTTGATCGTCAGTGTACAAAATAATAATTGTTTGTTTGCCTTTCGTCATTGTAACACTCTGGACGAAAGGGTTGTCATGTACGAAAGGGTTGTCATGTAACTCTCTGATTATTGTCAATATCTCATCCGCAATATTGTTTCCAGGCACCCTCTGAGATATTTTCTTTGCGTTTTTCTCTGTGGATTTTTTCCTGGAGTTGGCGACCTGATTTAGGGAAAACGAAACTGTCATCATCGTCCATATTGCTTACCATTTCCGTCGAATTTATTCTCCCCACTTTTTCATATGCCATTTGGAGGATATGTGGATCCGTTTTTATATATGATTCACCACTTTTTGAGTTTCCATCTGGATTCGGGTGCCTCAGTTACAGTAGTAGCGATGAAGAGTTAATATATCTGTGGGTTGAGGATCACTTGAAACAGATGTTACCTTTTTTCAATGATCTTTTTCAGGCAAAAGTGACCATTTTTCTTGAAAATATTTTTTTCTTTGTTTTCTTTATTTACAACGAATACCTGGTTTACATTGGTGCCCAAGTTATAGTCCCATGGTCCACAGTCATCTGGAAATTCATTCTGTTTTCCTCCTTCACTCTGTTGATGCCTCACTACAACGTGAACATTGTTTTTGTGTCCCAATGGTACTCCTTCTGCTGATGCATCTTCACTTAAGGCATTTTAAATAGTTCGTCCTTTTCCAAGAACCTGTTTCCTGCATTTTCCTTAACTTGTTGGTGGTACAATGGCAAGGGGCTGATCAAAATTTAGTTGAACATGTTGATAAAAGGTTGTCATTTTTACCTAAATTGTTTTAAAAATTTAAAATCATATATTGGTCTTTATTAAAGCTTATATATTCTGAATGGTTCATTAGAGTAAACACACAAAAGTGTATGTGTTTATATTAGCGAACATCACCAGATTCCACCCAATTAAAATGATCTCGTAAGGAAGGTCAGATTTTCATGTCACCAACATGCAAACAATTCCAGAGAAAACTCTGAAATGTACAAGTTAATGACTTTGACAGTTCATTTGTTTAGGTGGCCTTGTCCAGTCCTTAAGTCATTTTTTTTTCATTTGACGTTGTTTTCTCCCTTTTGCAGCAACAATGATAGTCCAGTCCATTAATTTGATTAATTTGGATTCTATTTCACAAATTTGCTAAATCGGGGGTAATATTTTTCTCTTCACTTGTTTTGGAAGTTGCTACAAGAAATGTCTGTAGCTTTCTGGAAGTCGAATTTCTCCCATGTATAGGAGAGCTTGGCATAAACCTATGAATTGTGCAATTACCATTTTTATAGTACCACATATTAGGTGAAATAATGTTTTATATTTCCACCGACCATTTTGCTAAAGCTTGTGGTTTACAGATTTACAGTTATTGTTTATCATGATGTTATGATTTTCTTGATGTGCTGATTTACTGACAGTTTCTTGAATTTGGTAATACAGAAATTTCTGTGATACTTGTGGAGTGGTACTCATAATATCTTTGGACATATACCAAAACAGAGTCTGATCTGTATTAATTAGTTAATCTCCAAATACAGATATCTGCCACATGCATGAATTTCATGTTATCATGATCTCATAAATTCAATTTAATTCTAGTGACGCCTAAAAAATAATGAAATTATTTCTCTTGTAAACAAAAATTTGGATTCATATTCAGCTAAACTATATGGTATGTTAGTTAATTGATGTGAATATTTTTCAAATGAAAATTAAAGGCAGTGAAACCAAATATTTCAGTGTTTCCCTTTATGCACAGTTGTGCATCAGAGATGCACATTCCAAAAAATTGATGCACATGTTTTATTGACATGCATATTTCTGACACAATGTTTGTACATGCTACAATGTGTTCAATCTCAATTGCAGTGGACTAATGATGGCATCGTGTCAGAGATCAAGTATAGGCTTTGTTATGACAGAGTAGCTCCCCTAATCTCGCAAGCGCATACCCATCTGGTTCTAATGTAGGCTTTATTATGATGGAATAGCTTCCCCTAATCTCGCAATTGCACTATTTCCTTCATGCTCAGCAGCATGTCTTGCAAGCAAAGGAGCATTGATACTTTTCTAAGTAGGAAACAATGCATATCAAGAATCATCAGCAAAGAAGGTGAAGGATGATGAATCTTAGACTTGAACCCATGCAGACAGGTGAGATGGCAGTGATCCGTAACAGTAAGCGCTTTAGACCACTCTGCCACTTGGGGCCCCAATTCTCATTCAGAAGTTTGTAATTAAATTCTAAAAAATGACACCCATTACCAAAACATTACTGGATACCCACATGACCTCTATGACTTTTGCTATAATTCTAGACACGATATTTCTCATCAAGTTTCTTTAAAACTTGTGTGATTTTGATTATGTACAAGTGACTGGATATTATGCCATTATCTTTTTAAACAATACTTATGGGGATATAGTAATATAGGTTAAAATAAAATAATGTACAGTTTGGTTGATAGTGTACTGTCAAGTTGTGTACAAAGGTGAGTGCTGTAAAGCCTACTTGGGCCTCTTATTCTCTGAATTAAGTGAACAACCACAAAGTTTGCTTTTACCAGGTCTGTGAGTCAGAACTTAATTCAGTCATGAGAACTTGTATTGCTACACATGATCATTTACAAAATATCATTATGTATTGAATCTTTATGTTTTATGATGTGAAGAGATGTTTGTTAAATACAGAGGTCTTTCACCTTTTTATAGCATGAAGACATTTGATGGAAGTACATTGGTCCAACACTGTATCATCTCTGGTATTACCTCATTTCATCTCTTTTGTCTGAAGAAAAAAATATGATCTGCTGCTAAGGGAGGATTAATGCATTTCCAGCAAATGCAAACACTTCTCTTTCACTTTCCCAGAGTTGTTAAATACAAAACTACACTAATGGGAGGTAATCCTAATTTTGGGTTATAAATCATGGGAGATAATGCACAGTTTGGGTCAGTGGCATTATAAATTGTTGGATTATTTCAACACATGCTGTGACATTGATACATAGTACCTATGACTGATTTATGTTAATATAACCCTACACAATGATTAAGTGGCTACATTGTGTAAATATCTACCTAGTGCTGAAATGCCACTTTTTTTTTTTTTATATATACATGTACCAATGTGCAAAATTTATGTTGACATAAAGTTGTGAGAAAGGCCTTGATGCCTGATTTTTGTCGATAACTTGTTTTTTCTCAGCTGTATGTTTAATTTTTGGGGGGATTGCTTTCCCTAGGTGAGTTGTGCTTATTGTCTTTTCAGTGTTTTGACTTATGCTGATTTTCATTTTGTTTCCTAAACCCGATGATGCTTTGATAGATTGAAATATGAAGCAACAACAATTCATTTTGCAAAATGTGTACTTGTCAGTGATGTTGGAATCAAGGTCATATAAACAATTCATTTTACAAAACGTATACTTGCCAGTGATGTTGGAATCATTGTCATAGAAACAATTCATTTTACAAAACGTATACTTGCCAGTGATGTTGGAATCATTGTCATAGAAACAATTCATTTTACATAGTTTGAAAATTTTCGTTGTTTTGTTTGAATTTTTTTCATTTGCTTTTATTTGCTAAACCCTTTTATGGATTTTCATCATACCTGGGATGAATCATTTTGAAATTTAAGGCAATCTGGTGTTTGATTACACAAGTAGTTGTTGCTTTTACCATAGGGGTCATGGTTACAGTCATTGAAAATGGGCATTAAGATTTTGCTTCAGTTTTACAGTGATCTGCAATGGGAGAGCACCTGTAATTATTAAGACAATTCAACTTGCCTACCATAAATACATTTCTGTTTTCAGAATTAATTTGCCCAGTAAACATATGCAGAATTTGAAAATTAGCTTGCCCACCAAGCAGTTAAAAGATTTTACAATTATCTTGCTGAGCATAAGAATATTCATATACATGTACTCCATACTTTCTTAAGGTCATAAACATAAATGTTCTTTTTATCAATTTGTAATCCAAATTTATATCTATTTATTCTTGTTATTGTCCTAATTTTGTGCTGCTAATTTCATATTTGGGTGTGCCTGTATTAAGTAAATTTGTCATGGTTTCAGTTTAATGTGTTTTAAGCTTTTCACATTTGTTACATTTGTCATTTATTTTATGTCTTACAGAATCTTTTGAGACTAAACATTTTAAAAATCAGGGACTTGTGCTTCTTCACTCATTAATAACTTGCATTTGATTTGATTTGCTAGAAATTCCTCATGTACACACATAAACACACACACAACCAGATGCAAGTTTATACTTGCAACTGACTTTGATATATGGGTCCATCCCAACTCTTAATGACCAAGACTGTGGGTCATAACTTTGACCCTATTGAGATCCCCACTTTTTAACCATACATTATCTTATTGGGCATATAAAGACAAATTTTACATCTGCCCAGTGGTCCATCCATACCTTCCAAAGGAATTAATAGGGCATTGTCTAAATCCTTGTTATAACTTAGAAACTATTAAAAAAATCCCCAGCTTATTTCTGACATTTTACTCCAGGTACAGTTGATCTCTTCAGTTCAGCTCGGACTCCAGGGTGGAAATTGAACAGTTGATGGGGAGATTGAAATTTCTTTCTTTTTTTGTCCCCAGGATTTAGATGATGCCAGGTTCAGCAAAGTTGGACCAAATTTGTTGGCCAGATGATGTGGGGATCCTGGCTTTGGAGGTGTACTTTCCCTCAGAGTATGTGGACCAGTCTGAACTGGAGCAGTTTGATGGGGTTTCCACAGGGAAGTACACCATTGGTTTGGGACAGGATAAGATGGGATTCTGCTCCGACCGTGAAGATGTCAACTCACTCTGCCTCACGGTCGTACAGAAACTTATGGAGAGGCATCAAATTCCTTATACAGCGATTGGCAGACTCGAGGTTGGGACTGAGACTATCCTTGATAAGTCAAAAAGCACAAAGACAGTCTTGATGCAGCTTTTTGAGGATAGTGGAAACACAAGTATTGAGGGAATTGACACAACTAATGCCTGCTATGGAGGCACAGCTGCACTATTCAATGCGATCCATTGGATTGAGTCAAGTGCTTGGGATGGTAAGACAACTCTTATTTTTTCTTAAAAAAGAAGTTTTAAAATTTGTTCAGAATTCATTTAAATTTTAATGAATAAACTAATCATAAAATAATTGCCAGTATGTGTAGCTGGTTAATGTCAGGTTGCAAAATTACAGTAATTTGTTTTGTTCCTGTAAAGAGATCGTTTACATTTTACCTCCATGTCACATCTTATTTCCACACTAAAGTTATATGGCCGATTTGATTCTATGAGCAATAAGAAATTGTAACCTTCATGCCAAAATCAAAGGTAATACATAGGAGAAGCAATAAAGGAATAGCTGTTTGGGGATAGTACTAAGTAGGTATATCGTATCCATGCAGTGATTTGTGGATATTATCACAATGGGTTGGGGGAATTTCCTTACGCATGTGTGTAGTGGTGAGTATTTACAGTTTTTGGGGAGATATGGTTTCAGAAGAACCATGGGTATGAATAGACCCCTTATAGTATATTTCAGTAATTGGTTATGATAAATCACTTTTTAATGAATAAGCATAAAGCTTAGTTGTTTTTATCTAGGTTGGTCACAGTGAAGAAGAGAGATAATGGGATTGTCTATTGTCCTTCAGTTGTCATCCATCTGTCCTTTAGCACATTATTATAACTACTCCTCAACTACATGGGGAGATTGCTATGAAGCTACAGATTCATCTCACATTCATCCTAAATGAAAATAGTGCTCTTGGACAGCCAATATGTCTTCCAGTGAGGCCATCTTAAAAATTGTGTTATCACTACTTCTCTTGATTGAATGATCCTGACAACGTATGCATTCAAACTGCCTGTCTACCATTGTACAGCCTTGCCATATACTTTTAATAACTAAATAACAGTGTATCCCCTAGGGGTGTAAGACAAGTCAAAAGTCTCCTTGGTGTTAAAACTGGGGGTCAGACTGAGTAAAAAAATTAATGTTGGTATCAAAACTGGGTGTCAGATTAAAAATTTGGGGTCTCTGAAACGCAAATGAGGGTAAAGGCAAACACTGAAATAATCATTGAAAGCATCTCATTATGCATTTGTATAGTCACATGTAAGTGCTTTATTATGCTGGTTGATGGAGAAATTAAGTACTCACAAGATTAGATTAAGCTTTAATTATAATAGTGTTACAGCTTTTGTTACACTCACAGCAAATTGACTATGCATGTTTTGCATGTCGGCTCACTTTTAAAGTTTGTTGATTTATTAAAGTTATTCGTGGAATAATCTTAAAGTGGATTTGTTAAAGTTATTCATGGAATAATCCTGGAGAAACCTGTCCATATATGTCCTGAAACAGCTTATAGCACTGAAGTAGTTCAAGCATGTGGATTGATAATGTCTGTCCCAAAGCCTATCATTTGATTTGTCAGTCTGTTCACTGGCATCAGCACTATGGCTTGTGTTTGCACTGAAGTCATTTCTCATACTGTTGTTTGTTGAGTAAGACTCTTAGTATGTAAGTGTCTCTTGAAGAGTTACTTTGTATTACAACGGTCAGTGAAAACATGGTCACTGACCTATTTTTCATGATTAATTGATTGATTCTTATCTTTGTTTTAAGCTCAGTTTCCCTAGTGTCTTTTGACTCGATTTTTGCAAAGTCGTGTAACGTATGAGAAAGCTGAATTATAATTAAAATTGAAAATTACATCTAGCCACAAGTAACTGTATGGGTATAATCATTTTAAGAAGTAATACTAACCATTAGTGTAGCGTTTGCAAAGGTTGGGGTGGGGTACTTCCAATATATTAATTAAAATATTATGGAAGTTCCACATGGCTCGTGAATTATAAATTTAAATTAATGACCAAATAGATGTACAGCTCTGAGCTCCCAGTCAGCACTGCCGATGGTTAAATTATGTAGAACACGAAGATGAAATTCAAACAATAACAATTTAATAACGCCTATAAATTTAAATGATACACAATCACTCGTCCTCCAAGTGATAGCCTATTTCATCTTGTGATTTTCAGTGTGAGTTCGATATTCCACCTGGCGTTTGGCTTTACTCATCTATTTATTCGATCTTCTCACTCCTCCTGGATTTGACCTCTCCTGACTTCTCTCCTTCCTTCTCTTCCTTCTGTTTCTCTATCGAGACTATTGGGACCACTTCCACTGGTCTGTCCCCCGAAGCTTCCTCTCCTGAATTCCCACTTTTCTTCTCCTCCTTCCGTCTCTTTCGGAGACACTAGGACCACTATCCTGGTCTGTCCCTCGAAGCTTCCTGTGAAAATCACAAGGCATTAACATAGGGTTTATCGAATCTCACTTCACACTAAATCATCAATTAACCATCAGATAAGGCTATTACTTTTTAGGTCACTCGTACATACACATCAAAATTCCCACAAACTCTTACAGGGAAACGATGGTGTAATAGCATGATATCATACATATCATCAATACATCGTATCATATCAGTATATCTAAAATATATATTTAATCTCATTATACTTACAATATTACAACAACCAGACGTATGTCTGTACACTACACTCCCACAAGCGTACACAAATATTCAAATATTCATATTACTAATTTCTCACAGTGCAACCATTTCAAAGATACCATTCAATTTCTATAATTGCATGGATAATGTGCTATTGTACTATAAAATAACCACATAGCTAATTATAATAATATTAATTCTTACGACTGCTAACAAGCAATATGATTCTTTACAAATATGAACTAATTCTTCAAAATATACAATCATATCAACATCACAAAATAATTATTCCTACTACGATTTTAGTAATAATAAGTATATATACGATCTACAATTAAATGCAGTCGCAGTCAGCAAAGATCGAGCAAATAGCTCACTGACCTTTTAGAAGCTACACTTAGAATTCTGTTCCTAAGGTTTTTTCGCCAATTAACGTATGGCTGACCGGAGTTCCTATTCACGGGTAAGTTCTCTGTAACGAACTATAGCAACTAAAGCTCGCTGGCAGGTTTAAAGATATTATACTTTAAAATAAATTAGGGTCCCACCCCTATCTTGATTCTGATTGGGTAGCACTGGGGCCCTATCCACTCGATTAATTCAATCTGGCGGTCAGTCTGCATATCCAGAAGATAAGGCACGCTCACTCCTTCTGGCAGCTTCTTTGATGTACCAAACATCCTTCCAGCCCAAGGTGCTAATTACACTTCTGACGGCCTTGGTCGGCTTCCTATCCTAGCTACGGCAAACTTACGTAAGGGATGGTGTTAGCCTGCGGTCATGTTTAACAATAAACAGTGGCTTGTCCGACTTACTTGATTACACATATTTCTAATTTAATTTTGGGTCGGGCAAAACGCTACAATCAGCATAAACAGGTCACACTTACCCACTTTTTTGCCTCAATGTTAGCTTTAAACCATTACACAAGCCTGATAAGTATATTCATTACTGGGATTATTATTGCTCTATTGGCTACAAAACTCCATTGTTTTAGCTTACCAGATAACTCACAGACCTGCTTAAAATGCAAGACAGGTGGTGTTTTTAATACACAAAATACCAAAATAAATATCCCCCCCCCCCATTTGCTGAATGTGAATTAAATCAGTAGCAAGATTCTTAAATAAAACCTTTAGATTTCATTTATTTTAGCATACCAGATATCTCGCAGACCTTTATATTTCATTTGTTTTATAACAATAAATTATATTTAGTGTATGAAATTTTAATTGGAATCAATATCATAACATTTAAATATAACAAAAATCTTAAATTTTCTCAAATTGTCTTTAAAAAAAACCCCTAAAACGAATACAAATTTCAAATATTACATTGCAATGTAAATGTCAGTATTCATTGAAATATTATTCAGTACAATTGTTGCTAATGCTGACTATGAAAATACTTCAGGAAATAAATGCCAATTAAGTATTGTAGTGAGGGGAATCAGTCAGAAATTCATAATCGATAATCGGTTCCCCTAAACCAACTGATCATTGATTATAATCGGTTACTATGAGCAAATTTTAATTTTTGTTAAACAGTTATATCTTTGATCAAGAGATCAATATGTTTATAAATGTACAGGAGTAATCTCTTTTAATGACATGTATACTTTAACCTGACAATAATATTACATTATGTGTTACTTTTTTGTTCTACAACTTTGTTAAATGGAGGCAACTTTTTATGGCTGATCAGTCATATGTAACTGAAATACTTCTACAATCCCCTGAAATTCTTTCGTTCACATGTGATGTGGCTATAACTTAACGTGTAGAAGGACATGTTTTTCTTGTTTGTCATTGTTTATAAATACTACAAAAGATGTTGCAGTTTGACTGAAACAAATCAACAAAATGTGTTTAAATGTATTAACTCGACAATTTAACAACTTGACCATGTAATAATGACTATATGTTCCTAATTATGAATCATAAGGTTTCATATTTGTAGTTGTGAAGGTAATTAATAAATTTCAGGTCAACTTTAGTGGCTGGTGGTTTTACTAACCTTTGTGCTTTGCATACACTTAAAGAGTAGTCTCCCTTTACAAACAATCGATTATGGAGTTCACAATTGATTATCTGCTCAACCAACTGATGATCGATTATAATCGGAACAACACTTAAGTATTGGCAAGCAGAAATTGTGTTGCAGTTTTATATTTTATTTCTATGCAGTCTTGTTTAGTTTTAATCAAAGTCCAAGCAATGCCTACCAGCCTTGAGAACCTAATGAGTGCCTGTTTTCATGTGCAACTTGCAAAAGTGTTTGTCGCAATGTTATAATTGATTAACCAGCTTTGTATTACAGTCTTGATAATGTATTTTGTATCAGAGCAGGTAAAGGGGGTAGAATAAAAGATTTAAAACAAAGGCAATAATACATGCACAACAGCTGGTGGTTATGGTCAAGTGACAATTGAAGTCTTAAGTCATCATAGTTGACCTATCAGATACTGTTTCAGATATTATATACATGTATTACAAAAGTAAGACCATTAAAGTAACCATAAAAGATATGAGTGGTTTATCCTAGTCAGTTACAAATGTGATAAGTAGAGCAAGGAGACCAAGCAAGAATGAATAATTGGGTTTCTGGGTTAGGGTGCATTATGGAAAAGCAAGATCCGTGGTTTGATGTGGACATAAATTTCCTAGATTGACACTCTTAGATTTTCTCAAGGATGAGCAAAACATTTGACATATGCTTGCAATGATTGTCAATCTGGTACTTTACAGAGTTAATAAAAACGCTGGAAGGTATCCAGACTCGCTCTAAAAAAGCAGTAATGTAATACGCAAAAACTTCACTTTTGCACATGTGTATTGAAGGCAGAAGTTTTATATTTTGAATGACCTTTCAGAGTCGTTATCTTGAAATAAAGGTAATTAATACATAAGAGCAAAAATCTTATTTTAAAAAGGGCTATTTATCGACAGTTATTCCCAACATGATTATAACATGAGCATTCCACTGTTTAACACATACATGTTTCATAATCTATGTACAGCCTCATCTTAGTTTTTCAGAGGTATCTCACAAACTCGTTTGCATATTAGCTGTTGTTGCTATTGGATATTTGGATCATGCAAGGCAGAGCAGGCAAGACATAGTATTCCATAGATTTGTTTGATATTACATTTCAGGTCGCTTTGCCCTGGTTGTTGCCAGTGATATTGCTGTATATGCTACTGGTAATGCCAGATGTACAGGAGGTGCAGGGGCTGTAGCCATCCTTCTTGGGGACAATGCCCCACTTATCTTTGACAGAGGTAAGTTCTATTATGCTCCAGGAACTGTTGAATTATACTCTTATTTTTCTTGCAATGGGTTTAGTAAGTTCTTTGTCCAGCAACTTTAACTTAGGACAGATAAATAAATGTTTATTTATTCTTTGTGAGAAATTGAATGTCATTTTTTTGTTTACAGTTTCATGAAAGTTACAAGTTGTGGTTTATGGAAGTTTTAATATTGTTCATTACCATCAGTACAAGTTGAGTCAGACTGCAAGCAAAAAAAGATCCTGATCTTCCATTGCATAATGCACCTGCAGATCAGGGTCTATATTGTTTTTTCTGTTGATTACTCATAGCAGATCTGCCAGTGCATTATGTGACAGCAGATATGGGTCTATGCAATTTTCAGTTGGAACAGTCTGATAAGGGAGAATATTTGTATTTCTGAGAGCTAACCTGTATACATGTACTAAGATCTCTTAAGACAACTCTGATAGCACAAGGAATTGTTTAATTCAGATGCAGATGGAGTATATGAATATTTACTAGTTATTACTAATTGGGATTTTTTGTTGAAGATATTTCATAGTTTTTTGGAATTAAAACCATGACATGTAAGATGTAATCGAAAAGTTTCCACAAAATGCAAGACTTGTATGCAATGTCTTGCAAAATATTGCAACTCTGTAATATTGAAGTGCATTTTGGGAGCAGAGTTATCTAACTTGGTATTGGTAGTGTATGAGACTTTTTAGGGGTTGCCGGTTTTGATGCCATCCAGGCCAGCCTGGTTTAGTTGCCTCATATTTGCAATAAAGTACTTCAGTTCCACTGGTATGATACAGTCCAAGTTTCCTTTGATCCTTCCCTAACCATTTGAGATATTTAGAAACTTGTGTTGATTTGGTGTTGGTGAGAAAGGTCAGTAGAAATTTTGGACTCTGGTATGTTGAAGCCACTAGTGTTACTTAACATCAATAAACTAATTAACCAACATGGCTATGATGATGAGTTCAAGCTGTGTTCACAGTCTAATTGTATCCGCATGTGAAGTATACAGGAAATCACAATATATTGTAATGTTACTGAAGAATAACATGTAGTTTGCATTGTAAAATCATGTCAACTAAACCAGCTCTAACTATAATTTTTAAAGGCTTTTATGTATATATATATTTGATAACATTAACAATCATTAATTATAATTTTCAGCTTGTTATAAAACAGTAACATGTTCAACACTTTGGTATTAAAAAAAGACTGCCTTCAAAACTTTTTTAATTGTTCATAATAATTATCGTTTGCATTAACTGAATGCATAGGGCAGTTATACTACATGTATATGAAACAGTATAGAGAACATGGTATATAGCTGTATCCTTGACATTGTGCAAAGTGACAAATATCAACATCAAATAATACTACGACATGTAACTTGGCAGAAGCACATGAATATTAAACAGTTAGCTTCAGAGTTTCTCTTTCCATCTTCATGTCAGACAATTATTATTGGCTTTTTGTTACAAATTTTGATTAAAAAAATATATAAATAAAAACATTTCATGATGCGATACAGTAGTCAACTTAGTCCGAGTTCCTCTGACCCTTGCGGAAGTTGCCATCCCATTTTTTATTATTTGGACATTATTTACACCCCAGTATACCGGTAAATGTCCAAATATCAAAAATGGGGCGGCAAGGGTCAGACGAAACTCGGACTATAGTCAACTGTACCAACTTATTTCAGTGTATAATTGTCTAGATCCAACATTATGGTAGTCCAAAGGTTTGGGGCCTTGTGTAGCTGTGTATATGATGTGCATGTGTTTGTTTACTTGAGGCTTGCTGGTGACTCATATATTTACCATGTATTTAACATTATACCAGCACGCGTCTGTTGTGAGGGCAAAGAGGGAGCAAAGGACAATTGACTCTAATACAAGATTTTGCATTGCAGTGTACAGTCATTCCCTTTGGTCGACTCTAATGTTTGCAAATTGTTTTGTTATAAAAAATCTAGATTTCATGATCCAGATCAGAATGTCGAAATTTGGTAAATCTGAATGTTCTGCTTGGTTAAAAGAGCTTCCTTAGCTTTTTGTAGACATTGCTTGATTTTTTTTTTATACCTCTTGTGTCATAAAAATAGTGTTATTCTTTTTCAGGTATACATCTGTCCTGTTAAGTCTATTCAATTTTCAGGCACTCTGATGGAGAATTTGTTTCATAAACACTTTTTTAAAAAAATGTTTCAGAATACATTGCATGCAGTTAATGTGGTAAATAGAGATTCAGCAGGGCTTTACAGGTATAGATGTCAAAATTTTAGAAAAAGTCGCCTGGGTACCCATAGATCCTAATGATCATTTAACACGGGTGTCTGATCCAAGCTAACTTATATTAAATGAGAATCTGAAATGCTCTGTTGTAGGTTCATACATATCAATCCCTTGAGAGGTATTAGTGTAATTGTTACTAATAGGAGTGGCAAAAAATGCAGTTTGAGCATAGAAAGAGTAATCTATTTATTACATGCATAATTACAGAAAATCATATAAAAAACATACATTTATTTTTGCTGCTTGCATGGATCCACAATTAGTTAAAATTCTTGTCACATATAAGCTAAATTGATATGGATTAGTACTAGAATACAGAACAAAACAAAATTAAACATTTTTATGCATAAGTTATTTTTAACTAATCCACATCACATGTTTAACTTCTGCTGAAAGGTCGTAAAGTCAACAAATTTTGAATGCTATATTACATCAGTCGAAACCATCTTTCAAAATTTGCTTACTGCGGATTTTTCCATTTCATGATGCAACAATTTTAACAGAATCACTCTCCTAATGATTTTAAGTCGTGTAACATCCACAAGTTGCATCAATAAAGCCCGTTTCAGTTAATATTTGGCACCATGGTTTTTTGTCAATATAGACTGATATTTATGTGGCACCCGCACAACGTTTTGTAATGCTGACGACTACTGCTGAAACCATTAATATTTAGGTGAAATAGAAAAGACTTATCTACTATATGGGTCTGCTTTATTTTTGCCTTTGTGGATCTGGATAGGGTTGAAATGTTCAAGACTGTCACGAAGGTAATGATTTTTGTGTGGATCTGGATAAAGTTGAAGTGTTCAAGACTGTCATGATGGTAATGATTTTTGTGTGGATCTGGATAAAGTTGAAGTGTTCAAGACTGTCATGAAGGTAATGATTTTTGTGTGGATTTGGATAGGATTGAAGTGTCCAAGACTGTCATGAAGGTAATGATTTTTGTGTGGATCTGGATAGGATTGAAGTGTCCAAGACTGTCATGAAGATAATGATTTTTTTGTGGATCTGGATAGGATTGAAGTGTTCAAGACTGTCATGAAGATAATGATTTTTTTGTGTTCATCTGGATAGGATTGAAGTGTTCAAGACTGTCATGAAGGTAATGATTTTTGTGTGGATCTGGATAGGATTGAAGTGTCCAAGACTGTCATGAAGGTAATGATTTTTTTGTGTGGATCCGGATAGGGTTAAAGTGTTCAAAACTGTCATGAAGGTAATAATTTTTTGGTGGCTCTGATATAGGGTTGAAGTAAGTGTTCAAGACTCTCATGAAAGTCCTTCATTTACTTGAAGGTAATAACATAAAAAAAAACAAAGGTGATTATTTACCATCACCAGATCTGTGAATCAAGGATTTTACATAATTATTTGTATAATTCTGCTCATCTTTGGCCTTTTTATTAACAAAACAGCTGACAAGATGAACAATCTAGTCATCTTCTGATTTAAAATTATCATTATTGTTCTAACTATGATTATTATTATTGTTATTATTATTATTATTATTATTATTATTATTATTATTATTATTATTATTATTATTATTATTAATTTTATTATTATTATTAAATTCTCATAAAATGTTACCAACTGGTAGAAGTGCATTCATGCATTCATATGATAGGACACTTGTACACACTATTTTCCTGCTTGTTAGAATTAAACAATTTCTTTTTGTTCAGGATCATTTGCCAAGTTACTATTAATGTATCATGCATAGCTGAGTGTTTCCTGTTTGTTGTTCTTGCATTTAGTCTCAGGTTGCCTGTTGTGACCTCTCATTGTGGTTATAACAGGCAGTTACTTCATAAAGTCATCATTGCATGGAAAGTCCTATATATGTGAAAACAATTAGCAAACAAAACTATGATCACTGAAAGGTTACTAAATGAATGATAGATTTTTAGGTATATATGAATATGTTGGTATACATAGAAACACTGTACATTTCTTTGCAGCTAGGACTTGCAGATTGAGAAATTGTCTTTGGGGCCCTTGATTTTTTCTTTCACTAGCTTATCTGATAAACAAGGTCAAATGTACTTTAATTGAGCTGTGTTAAGTCTACATGAAGTAAAATCCCATTTTGCTTTGTAACATTCTCGGAGGCAATTCAGCCTCTGGGACTTAGCATTTATTTCACAGAGATCGTGGAAATGTCCAATCATTCAGATTATCAGAAATTATCAGTAGCACAAGCTAATGTTGACTTGTGACAAAATTAACACTATATTTATTTGCCATGAGACTATGAAATCTTTTAGTCTAACATTAAACTACTAACCTTGGGCAAATGGACCACATTATTTAGGCTGAAATGAAGTCATCTCTCTTAAGACATGTAAAAATAATTCCTTTGTTCTTTCTCAGAGTCATAAAGTGGGTTCAGATAATAGTACATGTATGTCTAGGTCACTGGAGTTTAAATTGCAATTTTGATTTCAGTATGGTAAAGTGTACACATTTTTTCAACTGGGGGGGGGGGTCCTGGGCTCAAAATTAATGCCAATTGGCTATCCTTTGATTAGTGATTTTGTTGATGGGTCGCTGAAATATAGTAGTCACTACCCATCTGGGCAGTTAAAAATAAAGCTAGTCACTATCAAAATGGATTGAAAGTGGTTTTTAATCAGAATTTCATTTTTTGGCTAATTCGTCTGTTTCTTTTGTTAAATGAGTACCTACCAAGATACTTTATTTGACAAGTTATGTTAAATGATCACTGTACAAATTTACAGGTAATAAACCACTTGTCCGTCCATCAAGTTAATTAGTAATATTATTGTGAAAACTGACTTAAGGCACATGGAAATAGCATGGTGCACTGATTACTAATAATAACAAAAGATAGATATATATATATATATACCGTATTTTGGTGTGTATAACGCGCACCGATGTATAACGCGCACTTTCGACCCAAAATAAGTGGAAAAAACGTAGTTCTGCTATATAACGCGCATGTGATATAATGCATTTTAAAATTTTGACTACCGCTATTTCGCTCCGTTTTCATAGTGCAACAACAGTTGGTCATATTAGACAGTGAATGAAAAAGTGGCAATATTGATATTGTATCTTTCCGATTTTATTGTTGGCCCTTAAAAGGGCCCTTTAAATGTTCGTCTAGTTGACACAGTCTATTGCATCAAATCCCTCAAATTCCACTTTGTCGTCATTACTTTCGAAAAGTCGCTGTACGTCCTGAATCAATTAAATACTGCTCACCGAGACAAAGCATTGTAACTATGTTGAGCGCATCAAAGCTTACCTGGCGCCGGTTACCGTGAAAAGACCACACCGAGTCGATGAAGCATTGAAGCCATTGATCACTGTATAATCGCAAAGATATCTCAAATACTATGATTTAAGATGAGAAATAAAACTAAGTAACAAGCTTATTTTCGAAAGAGGAAAAAAAATGTTTCCCGACTTCATACATTGATTATTTTGTTCCACAACGTATCAGTGTTCCCGTAAGAAAGAACCCGTAGTCGCAAAAATATCTATGTCCACAACAGATGCTCTGATGAGAACATTAACACTAGTTGAATTCTATTTCAATTCTACCAATAATAAATGAAGAAAAATTCGATTAGATCAACAGTTATGGAATACGGTACTGAACATTTACGAAACAAGTACGGTAATCCACACAGTGGTATTTGTTCCGCTCCAATGCGGCACTTTGCACAGCTTTTGAACAAAGGCAAGTCGTTATGTACATGTATTTCCGGCTGTGGCACAGAACATAACTTGACACAGTGACGTGAAATGAAAAAAGTTTATTAACATAAGCAATCAAAGAACAAGACTATTTGTAAGCATTATTTATTTCTTCAATACGGCTAGTAACGGTAAACATTTTAGTTACAATGCAATGTACAATGGATTTAATATTTCACAAGTAGTGAGTGCCTTCATCCTCTTCAGATCGACCTGGAAAAAATCTTTTTTTTTTTTAGTTTTTGTATACAACGCGCACCCCCGACTTAAGATAAGAAAATTAGGTAAAAAAAGTGCGCGTTATACACAACAAAATACGGTATATATATATATATATTTGATAAACATGCACTACATAATGAGGTGACTATTGTAAAACATGTAAAAGTATTTGCAAGGTGACTAGGTGTCACCATACTGCAGAAACATGATGGTGAGAGTGTAATCGCAATTATATCATGATAAATGACTAAGAAAGAACCAGAAATGCTGGGGAAATGAGCAAATGGCTGAAGTATGATCAAGGAGAGGGGTGATGTGCAAATTCTGCACTAAGTATTCTAAGAAATCTTAAATTGTGCATGGTACTTCATCAGTTGATGAAACATGAAGGTGTAGCCTAAGAGGTTAGGGCATATGCCTTGAATGCATGGTATTCGAACCCTGGCCAAGTCATACTAAAGTCTTATAAAAAGAGGTACTAGTGATCAGCATTGAGAGCCTAATGTTAGTACTTGTTGGCCCAGTGTCAGGATAAGGTGACTGTGAAACATGATGCTACATGTTTGTGGCAAGATGCCCCAATGCTAGACATAACTATGAAATACCACACTGCAGACATTGTAGGGATATGACTGAAAAAATGTTAAAGTTATGTAAAAAATAAAAATCACACACATGTGCACATACACACACACAAACACAGCTAAATTCTAAGCTTCCTTCACATAATGGCAGAGATATACATGAAATCATGACAGAAAGTTGGAAGCAGATTGTGGTATGTTGATGAATCACATAGAAAAAGCAACTTTTCATGAGTCTTGTGAAATAACAGTTTTTGAATTTGATTTTAGTAGGATCAGAGAAATTTCGGCAAGATTTGTTTTTATTTAGACGATAGAGTGGGTTAGTAGTACATGAAAATTCCTAATTTGCATTAAAAACTTTATATATATATATATATATATATATATATATATATATGAGAGAGAGAGAGAGAGAGAGAGAGAGAGAGAGAGAGAGAGAGAGAGAGAGAGACAAACACACAGACATCATTTGGGTTAGGGCAGTTTCCTGTGAAATTCAGTCAGTACCCCATTGTAATGTCTTTTTGCAGGTTTAAGGGCCACTCACATGCAGCATGTGTATGATTTCTACAAACCAAATATGGCATCAGAGTACCCAGTGGTGGATGGTAAGCTGTCCATAGAATGTTACCTGCATGCACTGGATAAATGTTATGAGATATTTTCTTCTAAAGCACAGACAGCAGGCATAAAAGGTAATTTACTGCCAGTAAAGTACATTTTCAAGGATCCTTGTCTACATCATTTTCATATTCCGAGATGCACTTTTGATATATCCTACATAAAGTGCAGAGTATCGTGGTGTTTTATGTCAGTATTATGTCCATGCACAATATTTATTTTTTGCGAGGGTTTAACGTCATTTTTAAGCACACGGTAGGCTATACATGGTGGCCAGTATTATTGGTGGAGGAAGAACTCAGGAAAACCCCTGGAAAGAACCACCGACCCACGAGAAGCAACTGGCAAGCTTTCTCACATAACTACATTAGCCAAATCTTAGATCAGCAGTGATCCGTAACGGAAAGCATTTAGACCACTCGGCCACCCTGGGCCCTACTACAATAATTTTGAGTTCTCCACCATCTAGTTACTAACTGTATTGGGGTAAGGAACAAGCCTGGAATTAGATTGTCTAGTCTAAAAAGAAGAAAAATGTTTTCAGTGCAGCAACATTAAATCTACATCACCAACTTGGACCAGACTTTATGGATGGTTTTAACTTGGTTTAAGAATAAATATATTTAATCTTGAGGCAACAAGGTCAAAGGTATAGGTTATTCTGACTAAAAGAAGAAAAATATCTTCCTTGCATCAACATTACATTGTATATGTAGAGAAAACGTTTTGGAGAGATTCATGTGGTGTTTGTAAAATGCCTTTTGATTTCATGGTCTTAAGGTCAAGATTCAAGGTCACTGTGACTGAAAGAAGAAAAGTAGTTCCTGCACAGTAACATTTATATTATGTGACAAGCATGTACAAATATTTGGATGGCTTTCACTTGGTAGAAAGGAGCATATTGACCTAAGGATCATAATGTCAAAGTAGAAAAAGGAGAAAAATTATATCTATTCAGTAATTTTAGTTGCACATCAACTTCAGATTAAACCTTGTGGACGTTTTGTGCTTGGAATAATGCAGAAACTCTCTGATTTGATGGGTTCAATGTCAAGGTCAAAGTCATAGTGGCTGATAACTGACAAATGATTTCTACACAAAATTTCACTTCTTTTCCATGTACTCTACAAAGTTTGTGTATAGCTTATAGTTGGTGTAAGAAAAAAGCCTATTGATTTGATGAATAAACATCATATATGGCATGGTTGCTATAACTGAAAGAAGAAAAAGATGGTTTTTGCATTTACTAACAAACCAGTGTTCAGTGTCTTTGAGACTCAGTGGATATAAATTTCCAGAATCAGCCACTCCCAACTATTACCTACACAGAGGCTACTGAACATAAGATGGGCATGCAATGCACTTTTTATGGTACTTCTGTTTACATTGCCCAAAAGGATATAACATGGTTTTACCTATGTCGACAGATGACCTTTGTACGGAGGTTAAAATGATTATACTAATTAAAATGATACCAAGATGAGACCCATATGAACTGTTTTTTTTTTTATCAGCAGTTGTTTTTTTATAAGATGTCCACAAAGACAGGTTTCACTATGTATTTTGTCCATGTTATTAAAGAAAATATGAATATAATATGCTAAGATGGGTAAAGGAGCACATGCCAAACATTTAATCCGCATTCTGGTGTGTCATTCACTGCACATGTCGGATTCAGTTACCTAGAAGTTTCCTCATAAGTGCTGAGCAGTGTATGTGACTCATTGCATTTTATGCAAAGTTTTTAACCAAATTGCATTGTTTGTAAATGAAAGTTGAGTTTGCATTTGACAAAATAAATTTATCCTGTGTAGCACCTATTTTCACAGGTAGATAATAAGAGTTGTCCCCAAATTAACGACCTATTTGTACATCAGAAAGCAGAACATGGTGTCATGTTTACGTGGTTTTTTTGTGATTGTGTTCACTTTGTGGTTTCACACATTTTTACCAGTCTAAAAAACGTTCTGAATCCTAATGTTTCTTTGTATTCTTTACAATAAATGGTGGTACTTTGCAACCACAAGGTGTTGGTTTGAATCCTACCATTAGGTCAGCTACATTGGTGTGATGGGTAAGCTACATAGCTGCATTGACAAATAATTTTTATGTTGTAAAATACCTTGTAAAGCCAGTCCACCTGAAGAGCATTGAACTGTTAAGTTGCCCAAAAGTAGATTGATAACTGAAACTTTCAAACTTCCTGCATTCAGTATTAGAACAGCTGTGCATTTGCCATAGATTATACTAACAATATGATGGTATTTGAGAAAACCAAGCATTGACAAAATGGGTCTTTCCACATGTACTGGCCATTCATTTGAGAAAATATCTTGTCACCTATACTGGCCATTATGCTATATATTTGTTTAATGGGATATTGATTTTTGTCAGTGATCATTTAATATGTACATTGTGTGGCTGACCTTGGTCTTTAAAAAAAATTAAATTAAGAATGTTCTAAAGGGTTTGAAAATAGTGTTTATGGGTAGCAGGTCAAAGACATAAAAACCCTGCCTATAATGGCCATTCTAAATAAGTCTTACCACATATACTGGCCATTTATTAGCAGTATAGATCTTTCCATACTTGCCCTTCTTTTGGAAAATTAGATCTTACCACATTTACTGGCCATTCATTTGAAAAAAGTTGATCAAACCAGCTGTAATAGCCATTCTATTAACAAAAAACCCATTTGTAATATGCACTCATTTACCCCCCCCCCCCAAAAAACATTTGTAATAAATATGTCCTGTCACCTTTACTAGCCATTCATTGGTGTCATGATATATTTAGTTTTAATTATAGTTAACGGTCAGTTTTAACAGTTTAATTTTAAATATCTGCCATGGTTAATAGTCCTATACATTGTACTTTTTCTCTAATTCCATTTAATTTAATATTTCCACAAAACTTTAGAAATTTTTAATTATTCTCATTTGCAGGAAGTAGTGGCAGTCTCCTTGATTGTGCTGATGCATTTGTGTTTCATTCCCCATTCTGCAAGCTTGTATGCAAGTCTGTTGGACGGCTTTTGCTGAATGACTTCCTTCAAGATCCAGATCCTGATTTCACTGGCAGATATTCAGGACTAGAGACATTTAAGTAAGTTGTCAGGTGTATGTTACAGTGAATGCACTGCTTTTTACAGAATACAGTAAGCCCCTCCCTCCTTACCAGCTGCCACCAATCTCAGCACTTAAGAGTCTTCAGAAATATCCTTCAAGAACAGCCACCCCTATAACATGACCAGTAATCAGCATATTGGTGCAAAAATGTAAAATGTACCCCTCACAAGTAGCCACATTTTATATTAATACGTGTCTAGGACCAGTATTTCATGCATATGCTAATGTAATTAACATGATTATCTCAATACTGGCGTCAACCTTGCATGACATCTGTGGATGAAGCTGAACCACTTGTGGATAGGTCATGGTTGTTGCACATTCAGCCTTGTCCGATGAAGCCACACAACTGACACATTGTAGCTGTGGTGCTCTACAGACCATGTCACATATTGTGAACAACTGTCCATTGACACGGTGGGCTTTAGGCTCTATGCTGTTAAATGACTGGGCTTGTATCGCATATGATAAATAAATAAATCTCAAAAATGATGTTGGGTTTTCTGAAAGAAGTGTTGGCTAAAATGTGTATGTGATTTGGATTTTTAACATAGTGTTAACAATTTTTCAGTTATATTGCTACAATGTCTACAGTCTAACAGTTTATATTGATGTCTAGCACTAGCGCATCATGCTGCAGACATGAAGAATGATGTCCCACCCAGTCACATTATCCTGACACCATGCCAACCAGTCCTAACACTAACCTCTTATTGCTGAGTGCAAAGTGAGGCAGCTGTTATTACCATTGTCATAAATCTTTGGTATGACTCAGACGGGGATCAAACCCACAACCCTCCACATCCGAGGTGGACGTTCTAACCACTTGGCCACCAGAGCAGTCCTAAAAATATGGATATCATTAATGTTAATACATTAGTCCCCATCTTATATGGGCATCCTTTCTGCACCGGGAAAGTGGTCTTACAAGACAGGTGGCCTTTCCAGAGGGGTACTAAACAATTTATGAGAAGTTTATGTAATGGTAATGTACATAGTAAGAAAGCTACATATTTAAAAGCATTAGCAGCAGAGAGGGCGAATCGGATAACTTTATAGAAGCTTCTATTTGGCAGAACAAGGCTTCCTACAAAATCGAAAAAAGATTTTTACCCCCATAGCAGAAGAGGAGAGGGTGAATCGGACAACTTTATAGAAGCGTCTATTTGGCAAACCAAGGCTTCCTACAAAATAAAAATAATAAAGTTTCCTTTGGAGACGCAAAGTCGTTGTCGCCCCCCCCCCCCCCCTCTGCTGCTATGGGGTTAACAATCTTTTTATGATTTTAACCGTATATTTGATCAAGTCCGATACGATATCTTGATCTCGGGTTGTGCAAATTTATTGTTACAAATCCATGTGGAATTGACTGAGCGTAACTAAAGAAATTTCTAAAGAGATTATAATCCATATCACCGCCGCACCAAGTTTGCCAAATATTTCATAGCGTATGTGTGTCAGCTCCATTAAATACAGCAAGAATATTACAGTTATCTCTGATCACTTTTGGTATTTGAGTGTATCGTTGAGTGACATATATCACATCGGCATTTTTATGCCTACCTCTGGAAAATATCCTAGCAGGATTCTTTTGATTGTCTAGCATGACATCATCATATGCGACTAAATTGTTAATAACATCAATGCTTGGTGCTTCCTCCATATCAGTTATAAACTCAATAATATCCTCATCGATTTCCGAGTTGCTTTCTCGTTAAAATCTTGTAACATCGCTGATCGTCTACACTCAATGCTACTAAATACAACTTGTCCCATTTCATCCAACTCGTTATCAAATAGCAGTTGTGTCTTGCCACTTCTAGATGGTCTGATTATAATCATGCAAATAGAATTTGGTAGCGCTGCATGATGCTTAACTGGTTCTCGTGGTTTTGTCGCCAAAAAATCAATTACATTCATGTTATTATAAATAAATTATGGATCTATATTGTGTAAAATGTAAAAAGCGTACTAGCGCAAACGACTTGACGATTACAACTAAAAATAACAGATCAGCACATGCTGGTAAGTGTGTAGAATGTGGTACCAAAAATTTAGATTTGTTTCTATGAAATCTGGAGATGTTTTTTAAAAAAAGAACAAGGTGATATTGCAGCCAAGTTAGTAAAACTCCCAGGAACACCATGGGCAAAATATCCGGGAGAAAAACACCTTTCAGGGTATGGTTATTGTGGACCCGGGACCAGACTCGATATCAGACTCAATGATCAAAATCAACCCGACCCGGTGAAAACCCAATAAACGCCATTGATAAGGTGTGTCATGCTCATGATCTTACTTATAAAAGCAGTAATCTGCAACATAGACATATTGCAGATGTGAAATTAATTCATGCATTGAATTCTATCACTGATAAATACTTCAAAGAAAAATTGGCTTCATGGTTGATAAAATCAGCGATGAAAACTAAATTGATGTTGGTTGCTGTTAATTAATAACATCATGGAATCTATTTATTATTCTTCAAGAGGATACTGGAGGGGTAAATCAGCAATCAGTAAACTCGCTAGCACCGCAGACGTGAAAAATACCACTGCAACGGATTGGTTATCCAAACAGGCGATATGGCAAATTTATCTACCACCGCCTAAACAAATTAACTTCTCGCATTTTGATGTCAGCGCACCTAATGAGGTTAATCAAGCTGATATATTATTTCTGCCGCATGATGGTGTTTACAAATATGCGCTAACCGTAGTTGATGTTGCGAGTCAATACAAACAAGCAGAGCTGCTAAAGACAAAATTATCAACTGAAGTGGCTTCTGTGTTTGAAAGGATTTATCGTAGGGGTCCTCTGCATTATCCAAATCTACTACAAGTTGATCCTGGCAAGGAATTTCAAGGTGCAGTGTTATCAACAATGAAGCATCATAATGTCACCATCAGACAAGGACTTACTGCACTACATCGCGATCAGGCAGTTGTTGAATGATTTAATTGGACACTTGCTGAGCGGTTATTTGGATATCAATACGCAAAGGAGTTTATTCAGGATAAACGATCTCATGAATGGGTCAAGAGATTACCAGGCTTAATTACCGCGCTGAATAATAAGATTACTCGAACAATTAATATGAAACCTAACAACACGATAAAAATAAAGTATATATCTGTAAAACCGCAAAATGATTTTTCAAAACGACCAATACTCGGCAATGTCACTGTTAGGTATTTATATGAACCAGGAGAGCTCGAAGGTGGCAAAAAAAGAGCTACTGATCCTATATGGAGTGTCACTACTCATAAAATATCTAGCATAACACAATCCACGGTTAGACCACCAGTCTATAGATTGGATTCAACTGCTCCTCAGCGAGGATTTACTCGTGAACAATTACAAGTCATATCCGAGGATACTCAATTACCACTGCGTGGTCTTAACTAGCACCTCTGCGTCTGTTGCACTCAAGACAAGTCAACATCACATTATCTCTGGTATGACCTATGCTGCTATTTTTTCTCTCTATGGTAAATTGGCGAGGATCTTTATCCGACCAACACCAACGCATTGTACAATTACAACTCGTGCAGTGATTATTCTGTTGTTGTTTCAGTGTGATTATAAACTCGGCATCAATATCAAATTTTCTGTTATTTTTTTTGTCCTGTTGTTTATAACCAGAGTTTTTTTTCTGATTATGTCATCACTGACAATATCACTTATTGTAGTGTCATTATAGTCTAAAACAATTCTTCGAAGTTAATTTATTCTACGTACTCTGGACACTGCAAGATAAACTAAATTTGACCACTCGATGCGATTATCTATGATCCAAACAATTGTATCAGATATAGTCAACCCTTGCGAAGAATGTATCGTTGCTGCGTATCCTAGCTTCCATGGGGATTTATCAGCATGCAATGCATCTTTGACGACATTGATGGCAACTAACACAATATCATTTAACACTAGATTCTGCTTTTTTGTCAAGCCTGGAATATCAACTTCAGTATTTTGTCTTCGTGTATCCTTGGGTCTATAACACAGCGGCACTGGAAGTGTTGCAAATTTTTCCTTATACGTGTTAAATAACTTCATCTGAAGTGTATCTCTATCTTTCTACTTGCCACTATCAAATCGTTTGGTCTCCACTGTTCCCAGAAATCATTTAATGGGGTTTCTGAAATTATATCACGCGCTATTTCACATTGGATTCTATCCGGTTGTAATCTGATTAGTTTCTTGAACTCACGTAATTGTTTATCGAGTGATCTATGATCGGTATTAATTTCTTCATAATAGTCTACAAAATTCTTCAGCCAATCATGTGGGGATAAACCGACAAATGGTGGTGGTTGACCATGATCGCCACACATTATCACTTTTGTATTCACTAGCAATAACCAATCGAGAAACCTTTGTAATACATCTAACGACACTGTGCATATCTCATCCCAAATAATGATTTCAGGAATATATTTTTCGCCCATTCAATCAGGAGTCCATTCGTCACCTTTCCGTCAAAGGAAACTGTGATAAGTGCAAGCATTAATTCCTCGTTGTTTCATCTCTCTTGTAAGTCTGTGTGTTGGTGTTAGCACAATCATGTTTGATTTACCTCAAAATAATTTAATCGCACGAGTCGTCTTCCCTTACCCACAACAGCCGTTTAAGTAACTGGTTTTATATCTACATATTGGATCATAACACGACGGTGCATTAGATAGTTCTGATATCTGATTATTTTTCAAGTAATTGTTTTTAATAGTAACATCTGCTGATTTGGAATAATCACGCAGTATTTCCTTTTTAATTCTCCATGATCCCCAACTCTCGTCTGAATTAGTGAATTGAGCCACTGCTTCTTTATGTTTTACGTCTATATAAAATGAATCAGTGGCGACTCTAACCGCGGTGTCAGGAAATCTTTTTATCATCGCAAGTAAATTAATAGAAGAAGCATAAGCCAGCATCGACGACCTTAACTCATTCGGCCCCGATGCCGTCTGTATGCGTAATCCAGTTTCTGCATTCAACGGTCGATACCACTATTTCGAGAAGTTTCAAAGCTGCATTCAATGGCCAGTCCCGTAAATACACGTTCCGAAAGGTGGTCGTATTATATTCTCCTCAGTGACAATGATTGCCCTGATAGCTGTTCCAATTTGTATATCCGCAGTGACAACAATTGCTGGAATTATTTCTATAATAACAAAAAAGATATTGTGTGGCCAGCGCAAACTACAAGACTACATAGTTAAGTTCCATGTTGTGTCAACCGCATACTCCCAATTATCCTCGATATCGTCGTCACTCGATGACACATTAATATCCGATAGTGAGTTTTCATTGATGGTACGTGTTTATGATTCAGCGATGTCAAAATTAGAAAAACAACATGAGTATAATAACAATGGCATCATCGCAAGAACTACTTCAACGAATAGCGGAAAATACCACCCCAGTGAAAACCAGCATGATCTCAATAACCTCAACCAATCCTGAATTCAGTGTGAATTTCCCCACTGCGATTCCGGTGAAAGAGATAGCACTAGCAAAATTAAGAGTATACCATAGTTGGCCAAATATTAGATCAGCACCATTCGGTGGTCAGCAACCGAATAATTCCTTAGTGTTTGTGAGTAAGAATAAACCCGATGATACTCCAAACTGGAACGTTGTTTTGCTACCGTTTGGGTCCTACCAAATCGAACAAATCAATTATGAATTACAACACAGAATAAAATCCATTACTGGAAAAGAATTGAAAATCGTTATATCGGTTCATGAACCAACACTATCATCTGCCATCAAGATAAACTCACCCGGGTATGCCGTAGATATCTATCAGAGTTCTATAAGAACTGTGTTAGGATGGCCTGAAATCCCACCTCGACAAGAAACCGTTAATATACCACCTGAACCGAAAAAATCTGATTATATTTCTGATAAGGAGGATGATCATATGGCTTTTAGAGGATATGTTAGAGTATATATCAAATCAGATTTTTTTTGTTTTAGGTGGAAGTGAAAACGATCAATGGCTTATACTATTACAAAAAAATATTACCGAACATTTCAAAGATATAAACGATGATTTTGAAAAAAAGAATAATTATTTAATAAAATATGATCTCACCAGAGATCAATTTATCAAGAATGAAGAACGATTTAACAAAATTAACAAAATTATCGCAGACATGGAATCACATCATTTGAAAATTATTCAAGAAATATTAGGTCATGATAATCCTAAAACAAGAACAGAGTTTGCAGCAACATATAATATAAGCGTAGAGGATATTCCCACTTTTAAGTTTCCAGGATATAATGTCTCAGAGATGAAAAAATCTCTCAATGATGCCATAGACATACATGCCAACCCCTGACGAGGAAAAAGTGTAATCCAAGTGGTCAAAAAGAGGAATCCAAGCAGAAAAAGAGTAATCCACATATAACATACTACAATTACAATTAACAATGATTTATTTGCTTTTCTCGTCTTTTATCATTCATTAATGGTTCAAGTGTTCATATGTAGCACTTTTAGCTTTAGAAAGCAACAGATTGTCATGTTGCATTTCAAAAAATTTTGTACCAGCAGAGGCCATGAATGTTTTGCATACCAGTAGAGCACTCATTACTGGGTTACTTAGCCTGGACCTGAATTCAGTTTTATTTTTGTTAACAACACTGAACAATCTCTCACAGTCAGCATTAGAATGGTAAAGAACCAATATTCCTTTCATAACCTGACAAAGAAGAGGAAATTTATTTCTTCCAGTGATAGAGTCTTTTAGCTGGGAAATAAGGTGCCATTGCACATCAACTCTATCTGCATTAAGTATATTGTCAGGTAGAATCCCAACTTGATACTTCAGGAATTCTTCTTCCAGATGATCCAAGTTAGACAAGGGTGGCAATAGAAAGGGATATCTCTTGACAAAGAATCTAACACTTTTGAAGCTTTTTGACTGTCTCTCATTTACATAAGCAACTGAAGCATTTAAAAGCAGTTCATCTCCATATGGGAATTTATGGAGCATGTAATCACAGGCTGTAGCATAATAATCTCTAACATTATCATAGAACATCTTCACAGGAAGGGTAGAATTGTGTTCTATGAATTCTCTTGCTTCTGCACCAATAGCTAGATCTTCATTATCTTTCTGGTTTGCATGGTCATGAAAGTCAATATCAGTTAAAAGTTTGGCTGATGCGATGATTTCTGGCTTAATAAACCTTATTAGCAAATCTGACAACTGGTTTGACAGAATCTTGTGCATAATATGAATGCATGGTTCTTCTTTCTGCAAGACATTTGCTGCATCAAACAATGGAATGGCACTCTTCATAAACAAGCAGTACAGTTTTGTAACTGGATCATTAAGCTTTTTGTAAACCATCTCACATGCTAGTTTTGCCCTTTGAAGTATGAGAAGATCCAGTATGCTTTTTAACAGATTCATACTCTGAAGAACCTGATCCAGATGGCTGATGAAATTTTATGTCAAAAGATTTATCTTTCACAGTCATGGTCTGAGCCTGGAGGCCCTCTAGCTGGATAGATAGAGGCCTCTCAAATAAAAATTCCATGGATTTAAATTTCTTTCTTTCTGCTACACCAATCTCTTTATTGTTATTATGTCTGTCTATACTTTCATCTCTTGTTCTCTTCTGACTTGCAATAACAGATTCTGCTTTTGTACCACTCTTCTTCACTTTTCCACCATGTTTTCTCTGTGCAGATTCACTTTCAGTTTGAAAGAATGCTTGTAATGCATCCCAAAGCTCAAGTAAACGGCTAACACATTTGCCAAGGGATAACCATCTTGTACACACATGCTTTATAACTTTATAGTCTTCAAGATCAAACTGATCTTGTAACAACTTTAGAGCCTGTTTCCTTTTACTATTTTTCTCCAAATAGTAGTAGATATCTATTAATAAATGGCCAATATCTACTTCTAATTTATCAGCAGCCTTACCAGCAGCAAGGTGCATCAAATGACAGGGGCAACCTGTTATGAACACTGATGGAGACATTTTCAAAATATAGGATGCAACTCCTTTATGAATTCCAGTCATCACTGATGCATTATCAGCTGCAAACCCCATACAGTTCTGCCAACTTATGTCATGTTTCTTCAAAATATTGTCAAGCAAATCAAAAATGTTTTGTCCAGTGGAATCTACTGTTAATTCTGGTAAAGAAAGAACACTCATGACTTTGCCTTTTTCACTGTCAAAGTATCTAACACATACTGGGTACAACTTTTTAACATCATAATCACAACTCCCGTCTGTGGCAATACTAAACGGCCCAATTTTCATTGCTTCTGCAATTTTAAGTGAAGTATCTTCTGCTAGGCACCGAACAATGTGAGATGATTTTGTTCTTGCACAAGCATATTTTTCCGCAATTTTCGTATCAGGAAACATCCGCTTGAACAAGGGACCAACGTGGTCTGCTACCGCCAAGTGTAGTCCGTGTTCTATTAAAACCTCGGTAAATAAGAAGTTACCTTAGTATTAGAGTTCGTAAGGCGAGCTAATTCGATGTGTTTCCTTGTTTTCACGTGTTTTTCCACATCAAATTTACCACCATGACCAATGCTAAAATCGTTTCTGCAGTCTGCAATGAGCATGATGCTGTCCTAGAATGGAACGCTGTATTATGCCATTCATATATTTATCTTTGAATCTTTGGAGGACTCGTTGTTTTGCTTTTTTTCTGATCCATCTGCGAAATTTTTTGGGGAAAAAATGTGCTCTAACATACACAAAGACTAGAATCCATCTTAACATCTGAAGCCATTTAGCGCCAACGATTAGACGTCACGTGATGATGCCCTCGTCGTGTTTGGAGGATTGATTACATTTTGCTTTGTTTATTATTGACTTTTTCTAACCCATCTGTGAAATTATTTAAGAGATATTTTTTGCACTCATAAACGCATTGAGAATTTTTTAATACTTTTTAGCGCAAAAAAAACTTTTAGACTGGTTCTGCACTATACAAAATTAGAACAAAGAGTATGTGCATAATGATTTAAACAAAATAGAAACCAGTCTGTTCTCTCCTCACTAAGCCGCTATAAATAGAATATGAGGTCGAAAGTTTGAAAGTATCTTAGTAACATGATAGTTGCTATAAATAGAACATGAATATTAGGAAAGTCCACGGACAAGTATACTCGTATATCGTAGTTATGTAGAAGCGGGGTATTTTTTAATTAAAAATAAAACAGTATGTAAAAATTAAAGTAATGCTAATAAAAACGAAAATTTTTTTTTTTTCGCAAGATGGATATATCGAAAAAGCGTAATCTATAAACGTTAATGCGTAACGCGGAATTTAGTGGGAAAAAGCGTAATGATTACGCCAAAAGCGTAATGGTTGGCATGTATGCATAGATGATGGTTTCAAAAAGATTCACAATGCATGGAAAAAAAATAACACAACCACAGGCAACCATCCTCAAACATAATAATGACCCAGACGGTGGTGGTAGGCATATCGCTCCTCAAAACATCAATATATCCTCGGTGATTGCAGTGAATTTAGTATGTGATGTTATCGAAGGAAGTTACCAAATAAATCTCGAAAGATCAAATCAAGCCCAGCAGGGATATATTTAATACTCATTTGCACCAACAGCTCCTCCAGGGTTTCTAATCATTGAAGATCCAACTAATCCAGTCTATATGCAATGTCATAATGATTCATTAACGAGAATTAATTTCAGTCTCACTGACCAGTCCAATAATCTAATTGATTTATGAGATGAGGTTTACAAATTAGTCTGTTTGTGAAATCGTATAAAGATTTTTAACCCCATAGCTGCAGAGGGGGGGGGGGGGGAAGGCCATAACTACTTTGTGTGTCCAAAGGAAACTTTTTTTTATTTTGGAGGAAGCCTTGGTTTTGCCAAATAGACGCTTCTATGTCTGATTCACCCTCTCCTCTTCTGCTATGGGGTAAAAATCTTTTTTGGATTTGGAGGAAGCCTTGGTTTGCTAAATAGACACTTATATAAAGTTTTCCAATTCGCCCTCTCCTCTTCTACTATGGGGGTAAAAATCTTTTTTCGATTTTGGAGGAAGCCTTGGTTTGCCAAATAGATGCTTCTATAAAGTTGTCAGATTCGCCTTCTCTGCTGCTGCATTTAATATCTTTGTTTAAAAGTAACATTAATCATTAAAAGGTTCTTCTTGTTATAACAACAAACTTATTTCAACTGAATATACATTAATAGTTCTTTTTCTTGGCGTAAGTTTTATATGCGTGTGGGTATTGTTGTCATGCACATTGCAAATGCATTAAAAAACGTCATTTACATCTTGGTACATACATAATGATCTTTCCATTTGTTCCATTTTTCCGCTGCTGCTGAATAACCTTCTTATTGGTTATGACTTTGTTTATTCAAGTCATTTTAACATAAACTTGCTTTATCGAGTCTTTTCTAAAATTGATTTAATTATGCAGACAAAACTTGTGTTGATTGGACAAAATGCAGTCCTCGTAAAGGAAGTGATAAATGTGTTCTCACATGATTTTTCAGTCTTTGTCTGGTACCCTTTTTTTTCTTCAAGGTTCTTTGTGTGTGCCAATGCACAGAATCTATTTTTAGCCAATGCTGACCCTGTTATGATGTTAACAATTATGTCTGGTTATAATCATCAAAAAGAAGAATTGTTAAGCCCCAAATTCTTTCATGACATTATTGAGTCCGTTTCCTAAAAACATAGACTTTTATAGATAATGATATACTAATAATCTTTTGTCAACACTTCTAATGGAAACTTGACACTGGAAGACATGTATCAACGATAGAGATAATCAATTGCTTACCTTGCATTAAGATTTCAATTAATCATTGGTTCTGGTTACATTTGAAGAAACAAAGGTGGATGCTCATGAGAGGGAAATTTTCCATTTTTTTGTACTAAAATGCTGGTCTGTTTTGAGATGCCAATTTGTGTGGAGTTTGTAATTGCTACAACCTAATCCATGAATAAAAAGATTAGATTAACAGTACTGCTAATCTATTTTTTTTAAACTGCAGGACTTAAATGAATTGATAGTATTTGGCTAATTGTAATTTAAAGAATAAACATTGAATCTTGAGACCTAATGATGGAACATGGATGAAGCTCCTTATTCCTAGTGTTGATAGGTTCATTCATTTTTCTCAGGCTTCATGAGTAAATTATAACACCTAATTGTTTTGCCCCTTGGTATATGTAGTAAACAGTGTATATCACAGCCTGATTATTTGGCATGGTTAAGTTGATAGGTTGTTCTTTCCAGAAGGGATGTCACCCTCCATTCACACTCTCCCTATATATAGAGACTCGGCCATCTTACCATAAATACTTTTTTAAATAAAAAATATAATCAGGTTCCTTTGGCTTATATCTTTAAATAGAAAGTACAAAGTGCAGTTAACAATGATTTTTTTTTAAACACATCTTTTAATGTATGCGGCTCTCAGATTGATTGACATTTGAATGCATGTGACTGTTAGATTGGCTGGAAAATTTGTTGCAAAACAAACAAAAGCTGATGCTATTTTGACGTGATGCTGCTTCACATGACATGGCAACATAACTTTTTTGTATAAACTACAATATTTTAATATATCCTGGAACTTTATGTGGAATACTATCACACTAGATAGGTTACCTCCTTCCAACTACCTTCTCTCCAGTAGAGCTTCTGGACCTATTATCAAATTTCTTCTGTACCAAAGTGGATATACCATTAGAGATTCGCTTGACAACACAATTTCAACTGACTTGTCACCATACAGTTATGATATAGAATTTCAGTGACAATCATTAGGAGCATTTGAACCTGCCTCAATTGATTTAGTATGGACAATCATAATGAAGAGTCCACCAAAATCTTGTGAACTTGATCCAATTCCAACATCACTGCTGCATGAGTGCTTAGACCCAATATTGCTTTCACTAACTAATGTTATTAATACCTCTCTCTCATTGGGGGAATTCCCATCATTTTTCAAAACTGCCGTCGTATAGGCTTTTTTGAAGAAACCAACACTTGACCATAACGATTTAAAGAACTACCGCCCAGTTTCTAATCTCCCGTTCATATAAAAAAAATCTTAGAAAAAGTTGTTCTAACCCAACTTGTATCTCATTTGAATTCAAAGTCTTTTTAGCAATGTACATTCTGCATATCGCCCCTGCCACAGTACTGAAACTACTCTTATGAAAGTATTTAATGATATTCTCTCTGCTTTGGATAGCGGAAGGATTAGTCTTCACCCTCCTTGATTTTTCTGCAGCATTTGACACAATAGACCATGATATATTACTTCACTGTCTCCAGCATGTATTTGGCATTCCGAATATAGCCTTACAGTGTTTCAAGTCCTACTTAGTCAACAGGACACAAATTTTATCTGCAAATGGAATACATTCTAGCCCAGTTGGTCTATGTTGTGATGTTCCACAGGGGTCTGTTCTTGGACGCGTTCTCTTCATTCTATACACTCAGCCACTCTCAATTGTCATAGATCATCACCCAGTGTCTCACCAATTGTATGCTGATGAGACCCAAATATACAAGTCGAGCCACCCAACTAAAGTTGATGCTACCATCCATGGAGTAGAGAGAAGCATTTCTGATGTGAAACCATGGATGACATGTAACAAGCTGCAGATGATTGATGACAAAACTGAGGCCATTATGATCACAACACAAAGACTTTCTCATTCACAGCCTTTACCTCAGACAATAAATATCAGCAACACCAACATTAAATTCTCACAGTCAGTACAAAACCTAGGTGTTACTTTAGACAGTACTCTCACATTGCACCAACATGTCATGAACATATGCAAGGCTGCATATCTTGAGCTGAGATGCATCAATTCCATTCGCAAATGTCTTTCAGTTCATATCACTAAAACACGTGTGTTCATTAGTACTTTCAAGACTGGAATATTGTAACTCAATTCTGTCTGGTTCATCACAATATCTGCTCCAGAAACGTCAAAAAGTTCAAAATACAGCTGCTCAGATCATCTTTAGAGTACCTCGATCAGAGCAAACCTCACCACTGCTCTTTACCCTACTCAGGCTATCGATTCGATCCAGAATCAAACACAAAATTTGTTCTCTGTGCTATGTTTCACTGACAGACTCCAGTCCAACATACCAATCCGGCCTATCCTATTTGTATACACCAGCAATATCCTCTTCTGACAATCGTATACTCATTGTTCCCACTATGAAAACGAAGTCATATGGACAATATTCTTTTGCATTACGGGGCCAGGTGATGTGGAACAAATTGCCCATTGAAATTAGACACAAAGACACAGTGGTCCCTTTTAAGGGTGCTCTTAAAACTCACCTTTATAGACTGCAGGAACAAACTTAGATGCTTGAAAATGTTTTGTATTTATGTTTTCAGCATGTTTTTATGTTTTACAATTTCATGATTTTTGTTTTTCTGTAGTGTAGTCATTTTACTTTAGATGTTGTAAAATGCTTAGAGCTTCTAAATATTAGGCGCTATACAAAGTCCTCATTATTATTAATATTATTATTATTATTATTATTATTATTATTATTATTATTATTATTATGCTTGTACAAAGCATGTGGGTGCACTAGGCTGAAAACTTAGATTAAGGATATAGAGGGTTATTTTTTTATTACAAGTTAATCAAAGAGCAGTAATGCATTTACAGGTTTGACATGAAGTTGTTGTAGCAAGGAAACAGTGATGGAATTTTCTTAGGCTTTGATTCTCTTTTATTGAAAAAAAAAAGTTTTGATTATTTCTGGAAATCGAAATAAACACAGTTTATACTTTTGTAGAGAAACAAAAAGAATAACTAAAAGTCAGCAAAATTTGTTTTCCCTTTCTTACATCAGTTTTTAAAAAAATCAACAAATTTGGCATTTTTCAAATTTATTAGTATATAACTAGTTGTCTAAATTATAATTTGTCAGTATAAAACTTCACTTGATTTACATTTCTCTCCAATTTTTATTTGATGCGACTTGTATTATTTCAGGGGCATTAAGCTTGAAGATACTTACTTCAACAAGGACTTGGAGACAGCATGTATGACAGCTAGTAAAGACATATTTGAGAAGAAGACAAAACCTTCCATCTATATGGCTAACCAAGTGGGAAATATGTACACCCCATCTGTTTTTGGAGGCTTGATCTCCTATTTAGTCCGGTAGGAAAATTACCCTCCAACCCACCTACAAAAACATCTTTTTTAATACCCCCACTCGCTTTCTGTCTCTCTCTCTCTCTCTGTCTGTCTCTCTCTCTTTTTGCATGTGTACATTTCTCGTACTATTAATGTATTGTATACTTTTTATTATACTGTTCAAGTATTGTGTACTTTTCCCATACTATTAACCTTTAAAGTGCTATTCACATGGTCTGTCGATGTCGATGTCTCGGAGTCCTTGTTGCAACTTAAGTGATTTTCTAGGTAAGCAACAATGTACACATCATATTACTCCAGGTAGCCATGTATTTGATACGTTGATAAAGGCCCGGAACAAGTATTCCATTATACTTAAATATGCAGTTAGCGAAGTTTTACAAATACTCACTTTTGAGCATTTGATACCTGGAAACAATATTAAAATGGTTGATGCTGAATACGATGGTATTTAATGCAACAAATACTGGTTTCTGATAGTGATGTTGATAATGATTTTGAAGAATTTGAGGAGGATGAAATTATTTGAGCTGGTGAAGTGTTGACGAAAATATCCACGAGTGAATTTAAGCCAGGAATTGACGTGAAACTGAAGAAAATGGTTGATGCTGAATACAATGGTGATTTCATGCAACAAATACTGGTTTCTGATAGTGATGTTGAAATGATTTTGAAGAATTTGAGGAGGATGAAATTATTTGAGCTGGTGAAGTGTTGACGAAAATATCCACGAGTGAATTTGAGCCAGGAATTGACGTGAAACTGAAGACTGATTTACATGCTCACTTAATGTGAAAAGATGGCAAGTCATAAACCCCACCCCATCCCAATCACTGGTAATTAAAAATTAAATGTCGAGATGGTGAATACTGAACCTATGGACTATTTAAAACTTTTTATATGACAGTTATTGTATCTGATAGTAGATCAAACAAATCGTTATGCAGATCAGAGTCCATGTAAAATCGTTTTTGCATTGATTATAGCAATGGGTTTGGTACATAAATCTGATCTTGATTCCTGCTGATGATTTACAGACCTTTAACAAGTACTTAAAAAGCCCAGTTGTGTTTTGAATTGGAGATTTGCTCAGATTTAAGCATGAAATAATTTCCAGTCAACCAATTTCTTTGTGTTCATTTAAGCTAACCTAAAGGGCACTTACTTTTAGCAGACATCTTTTAATCGACAGTATTTCATAGCGTCATGTTTGTAATTTTTAGACCTGATTAGTCTTGAATTAGCAGACACCTTTATATAATGGACAGAATAGGCGAGTCCTAACATGCTGTATTATATTTGCACTGCATTCTATTTTAGTGGGAATGCCCAGGATCTTGCAGGGAAGCGAGTTGTTCTTTTCTCTTATGGATCAGGTTTGGCTTCATCTATGTACTCACTGCGCATCTCAGATGACCCTTCTCCCACATCGCCGTTACATAAATTACTCAACAATCTATCTGATGTCAAAACCAGATTAGAGAACCGCAGAAAGGTCCCACCGAAAGAGTTTGACCGCATAATGAAGCTCAGGGAAGAGACACATAATATAGGTAACTTACATATAGGAGGAAATTTTAATTGTTTATTAAAAAACTCCTGTTATAAGAAAAAGCAATGGGGACTATGAATTTGGTGTAAAATGTGGTTGAAAATAAGAAAAATATTGTCAAATTACTCAATGCATCTTGGTGAATATTTACATAAATTTTATATTTGGAGTTCAATGTAGTTTTTTTTTAATGAGACTTCGAGTCTTCATTTTACATTAATTTATAATTATTTATAATTAACACCAAATACATATAATTATATTTTCAATGATATGCTTAAATCATATTCTGTACTCTGCTGAGACTGGTAACAAAACATATAAAAAAGGCAGTGTAGAAAAACCTCTGAAGAAGAAGTACTATTTAAAAGACTAATAGTGAGTACTATTTAGCATATAGTACAGCAAGGTAGTAGGATCCCAAGGGCAGGGGATAGTGTCCCCTACCTTCAAAAATTACGGGGGTGGTGGACAACATTTTCAATGGACATAGGACATTTTTGTACATAATGCACTAGTTGTGCCAAAAAACGAGATAATCTTATTTGCTTTGTCAATTAGCCATATTTACGCTGTCCTCAGCACTGTACTATCATAATTTTCATAAACACTTTATTTACATCATTGCAATAAATATTTGATCATGTGCTGAAGTAACTTGTGAAGATATTAACATGTTTGAATATCTGGCTAACCTGAAATAAGCTGCACAATAAAATATCCATTCCAGATCTTGCTCTTAAATCATTGATTTAATGACAAATTGTTTGTTTGCATAAATATTGTCAGTCTTATCATTAATTCAGCCTGGATATAAAATAAAACTTGTTTACAAAAGGTCAGATATTAATCTTGTGTTACGCGTCTATGCTCTTAAAATAAGGAACAGAAAAGAGTGAAAGATAACAAGCTTTGTAAAATTGACAAATATAATTATTTTCTTTGATTACAAAATGAAAATGAGAAAAAAAGAACTTAAGGTATTGCAAATTAAATTTCTAAATAATCCAAGAATTAGATAAAAGTCCTAGTAATTTTAAGTCCTGAATAAAACTGTAAAGTCCCAAAGAAATCGAAAAGCTGAAGGTGATGATGTGTCTTTTATAGCTTATAGAGTGTGTTGATGTGTCAGCACTATTTTGTTGAATCACACTAATATAATTCCAGGTTTGAATTCAGTATAAATTCCAGTGACTGTCTCTAACGAAGAATTGTATCAGAGCATGTTTATATTTCCAGAGAAAATAATCACTTGAATTCAATAATTTGAACCAAAACATTCCAGCCCCAAAAGGTCACAACATATAATATACAATTTGTGTTACAAGTTTAGGCCCAAAAAACAGTAACAGAGAAAAAGTGAAAACAACAAGCTTTACAAAATTTAACAAATAATTTATTTCCCTGAAAAACAATGTAACCCATGAATTAAATTTTCTAAGTCCTAGTAATGAAATGTTCTAATGAATTCAAGTTTAAGTCCCAATGTAAATTGAACATGGAAGTTGATGGTGTATCCTGTATCCTGTACTGTTCTTATCGGTTATCTGCAGTTTCTAGTAGAAACACAACAATTTAACACTCCAGTGTTTGAAATCTGAATTAAATCTTGATAAACTGTCTTTGTCCAAGAATTCTGTATGAGCACATCAAATATTTGCAGAGAAACTAATTAATCTTTTAAAATCCAAATGATCTGAAGAAAAATTAACATAAACTTGAAACCTGGTCACAAACAGACACTTTCCAGTGTAAATTAAAGCCTGGACTGAGAAATTCTTTTTCATAACATATGTATTAAACTATAGCTGCTGCATAAAGCAAATGCTCATATGAGGGTCACGTGACCTTCTTTACATCACATATTCCTAACATGACCCTGACAAACCAATCATTTTACTTTCAGAATAAAAATAAAAAAAGTTATTTACTTTATGAAAAGCCATCCACAAGCCTAAGGTCACATATTAAAACAGCCCCAATCTTGCTGTCATTATTCTCACAATAATTTTTTTTTTTTACATGGTTGCTACTAATTTTGAATCAAGGTCAGAATCTAGGTAAACATTAGGTGTTTACTACAAAATGGGTCAGGTAAAACAAATTCTGAAATTTTTTAAATCTCTAGTTATGAAATTAGAAATAAAAAGATGTTTAAATTTTATAAACAATTAAATTTTTAAAAAAATATATATTAAATCAGATATATGTAAAACTTGACAGTGCAAGACAATCACAAGATTATATAGTTCTCTACTTTGACCATTGGTCACAATTTGTATTTTCTATATAAAAAAATATAATGAAAAATAACCTTCTAGAATGATCTGATGTTTACAACATAATAAACTAGATCATGTAAAATTCACTTGGGAAATTCCAGAAATTTGACCGAAATAAATATATTTACCTCTTCTATTAATAATGATGCTGATATTAAGCCCATACACATAGACATAAATGCCAACCATTACGCTTTTGGCGTAATCATTACGTTTTTTTCCACTAAATTATGCGTTACACTTAAACGTGTATGGATTATGCTTTTTTGATATATCCGCCTCCCAAAAAAATAAATTATTTGTTTTCTTGTTATTATTAACGTTCCATTAATCCCACAGACCATAATTTAGAAAAGACAGCTTTTACGTAACTACAATATAAGAGTACGCTTGACGTGGACTTTCCTAACAGTATCATGTTTTATTTATAGCTAACCTGGTTCTACTGTCGACCTCAAATTCTATTTATAGTAACCGTATGCATAGACTGGTTTTCTAAATTTAATCTTTACACGCAGATTCCATGTTCTAATTCATATTTGCTGCAGAACCAGTCTAAAGATATTTGCCGCTAAGAAGTATATTTTATTTTAGTCTATGCATTTATGTGAGCAAAAATATCTCCTTTCAAAAACTCCCAGATAAATTAGAAAAAGGCAGAAGAAAAAAACTAGAACAGAAATAACAGAATCCTCTAAATATTAAGATAAGAGTGCAGCATGACGTGACATCTATTTCCGGACATGTGGAAAGAATTTTAACATTTGGCGCAAAGTCTTGAGATGGTTTCAAGTTGATGTGTGTAAAGCTAAAAGTGGCTACATGTGAAAACTTGAAATAGTAAAGGATGTTAAAAGACGAGAGGGGCAAATAAATAATTGTTTATTGAAATTTTAGCATGCTATGTGTGGATTTTGCTTTTTCTGCCTGGATTCCGCTTTATCCTCAATAAAGTGGACAAACATGCAAAAATGAAATTCGCTCAAATTTTTTTTATATTATTTGCTATATGTATATTGGTCACTTTCTGAAAATTTGAACATTTCATTCTTACTCGTTACGAAGAAATTTATGAAAATCCGATCATATATCCCGATCCGTCTTGAATTAAACAACACGCTTCCCTCCTCTCGCAAATAGCGGAAGTGACGTCATTTGAGACACTTTACACACCGGCATTGTTCATAATGAATTATGGAGAACTCGTCCCATAGAGAACAGGTAGAAGGATCCTATATAATAATTGTGATATGTCGCCACATGGTTGTTAAGGCTTTATTTATTGTTGCCTTTCGTTAACTTAAAAACTTATTAAAATTAAAAAAATTTTAACTTTTCAAGTTTTCCATTTGATCAACTCAGCTTCGGTACTTAACGAAACAGAAGAGACATCTGTTCCTTTTGCTCTGCTCTTCAAAATTATTTGATATATTTTAATTGGGAAAAAAGAACATGATGTGAAGTTTTATCTATGAAAGAGCTCCAACCTAATAATGAATGATACTTGAACTCGATAAAAAAAAACAGCATTGACGCATACTCGGGAAATACTGTCGCTACTGAGTTCAACATCGTTTAGTCTATTTCTTATTTGTTAGTGTTTTCGTAATTTTACTAGTTCTTAATAAAGCAAACTATTTAAAGTTGAAAAATATTTCACTACTACATTGACTATGCAAAATAATAATGTTTACGTCATTTCATTATATATAACTACACCATGATCACGCGTACTAACGGGATTTTGTTACCTTAAATACATATTTAAACTGCTCGACGTACTTGGGTTCGGAAATAATGAGAAAATCATCTTTAACAACAATTTTAAATTTCACGTTTAAATTCTGTACAAAACTGAATAATATTTCACATGGTCCGAATCAGAAGTTTGGAGAATCAGCCAGATAGCCCAAATGAACGAGTGGTCTAAAGCGCTCTCCATTACGGATCACTGCCATCTCACCTCTGTCTACGCGGGTTCGAGTCTCAGATTCGGCCTATGGGGTATGTGAGAAAGCGTGCCAGTAGATTCTCGTGGGTCGGTGTGTTTTCGGGGTTTTTTCTCTGGTTCTTATTCCATCATTAATACTAGCCGCCATTTATAGCCTATCGTGTGCTGGAGAAAATGACGTTAAACCCTACAACAACAACAACAACAACAACATTACCGAAGTAGAATATACCATTAACATCCAACCTTACATGATAGATTCGTGGGACTAAGATGAACATGTCTCGTCAGATTTTGACAAAAATGGCGCTGCTCTTGGGTCTTTAGAGAAACATTCAAACTCGAAATGTCTCTGGCACAACCTGGTGTGTTAAGTTACCATAAAGCCTTCTCTCTTTAATTTGATCGCCCATACAGCTCGCCTTTTAGGGTTCTTTGGGAATGTGAAAAAAACTAATCTTCTGTCTGGAACTTATATTATTCACACATCTGTTTTGGGGGGTGGGGGTGGCAGGCACCATGCAGATCCCAGCCCCCATTTTCTTAAACAAAGGAACAAAGTTTTCATGCGTTGGTGTGTTCCTCCCGATATGTAGTTTGGTGGTTTTTTTAAATGTATATTTTTTCTCCTCTTTCTTAAATTTCCGTTTATGTAGTTAAACTTTAAGGGGTATTGTATCTTTAGTGTTTCCTGGGTTGATCATCCGAGTAGGTTTTATTCATATAATCTCAAAATTCATTCCCCAGTTCATTTTGTCGACTTTGGCAAGAGATAACCTGTATGCTATTTATGTTGGTGCTATAGGCATTTGATATATATTTTTTTAAAAATCAACAAAAAAATTATATACATGTTTTTGATTTTTAGTTTTGAACGAAGTACGGTGTACTATCTTTGTTTAGGGGAGGGGAGGGAGGGAAAGAAACTGATTGTTTTATAACTTGTATTTATTTCCGTGTCATTCTTCGCATTACACCGCATCCATGACTTAAAATCAGAACACATCTCTATGCTTTAGATGGTGAAACCATCTTCATTTGGACAGCTGGATTTATACATTTGAGTGTCGCATCCTTTTACATGCATATCTCCAACTGCACAAGCGGATGAACGAAATGATAATTCACTTGAGGCTGAAATTTGAATTGGTAAACAAAGTCATTATTCACTGACTAATCGGTCATGTGTTATCGTGTCATATCTTTCTACATAATACAGGATGTAAAATCAATTGCCAGTAGCTTCTCATGGGTCGGTGGTTCTTTCTGGGGGGTTTCCCGGGTTCTTCCTCCATCAATAATACTGGCCGCCAGGTATAGCATATCGTGTGCTGAAAATGGCGTTTAACCCTACAACAACAACAACATTCCCAAAGTAGAATATTATATTAACATCCAACCTTACAGGATAAATTCGTGGGATAAAGATAAACAGGACTCGTCAAAATTCTGACAATGGCGCTGCTCTTGGGTCTTTAGAGAAACATTCAAGCTCGAAATGTCTCTGGCACAAAGTGGTGTGTTGAGTTAGCATAAAGCCATCTCTCTTTAATTTGATTGCTCATACAGCTCGCCTTTGAGATTCCTTTAGAAATGTGAGGAAAAAAAACATAATCTTCTGTCTGGAACTTCTGTTATTTACACATCTTTATTTGGGGTGGGTGGAGGGGTGGGGTGGTGGGCACCAGACAGATCCCCGCTCCCATTTTCGAAAACAAAGGAACAAAATTTTCATGCGTTGGTATGTTACTCCCGATATGTAGTTTGGTGTTTTTTAATATATTTTTTCTCACCTTTCTAAAATTTCTGTTTATGTAGTTAAACTGTGATGGGGTATTGTATCCTTAGTGTTTCAATAGGGTTGATCATTCGAGTAGGTTTTATTCATCTAATCTCAAAATTCTTTCCATAGTTTATTTTGTCGACCTTGGCTAGAGGTCACCTGTACCCCATGTATGATATTAATGTCGGTGCTATATGTATGTGATATACAATATTTTTTTTACAATTATTTTAATATTTATTTATTTGATTTTTAATTTTGAAAGAAGTATGATGTACTATCTTTGTTTAGGGGAAAAAAAGAAACTTTTGTTTTTACGGATTGTAGTTTTTCCGTGTCGTTCATCGCATTGTCTATTTATTTCATAATGAGTTCGACCGTGCTCAAGTGGGGATCCATACATTTTTTAAAATTTAAATTGTACTTCTCCATACTCGAGTATTTTTTTAAAATATATTAGTCCTTTTAAAGATTTTGCTAAATTGTTTAAGGTACCCTTTCATATGGGTTCTCTGTGCAATTCGGGAGCTGCCCAGCGGTTGTGTAGAGAATAAAGTATTCAATGTGTTATTTTTGTTTTTCTTCCTAAAAGATTAATTTGCAAGGCATATTTAGAGACACTTAACTTGTATATTTGGTTCACACAATTTAGAGCTGCGTATTGAATCATCTTGTTTCTACTTGACACTTCGCTGCACAAGCTGAATATGACTTGTATACTTTAATCGTCTCAAATGACGTCACATCCTGTGTATTTGAAGGGAGCTAACAAATTCGCGGCAGGGTCTTTCCGTGTGATCTCGCAAAACAGGACAGTATTCTTTTATAAAATTGAAGTGCAAATACATAAGATGCAAATAAACAAATAGTTGGGATAGATTAAATACACAAACTACTAAATATCCTTCTATTTACAATAAAATTATGCAGGTCCGGGTTTTTGTCCCCTTTAAGGTTGGCATGTAAGCAGAGAGAATAACTTAGCTATGTATTACTTGTATACAGTGAATAAAAAAGGTCAGGTCAAGCAGAAATAAAATCATTTTTGGACAAGATCCAGCCCATTATACAATGTTACGTTACAATAGCATGAAATGAAATATATAAAAAAAATTAAAACTAACAAAAAATTAAATATACACAACACTTGAAAATTGTTACACTGACACCTGTTTAAGACGTCAGTTCAAAATCAGCTGACTACCACAAACGTTGACTGTTTTCTTTGGCAGATACATTGTTTGATGAAAATAGATAATTTTATATATCTTGAATATGTGTTGTTTGCCAAAAAAAAAAAAATTTCCATTACTGTATTTTCGCGTATATAAGACGCGTCTTATACAAAGTTTTACGTACCCCGCACCCACGGTGCATCTTATAGTAATAGGCGTCTTATCCAAGTATTTTTTAACATGAACAAACGGTACAGTGTGTGATATTGAAGGATGATTATTGCGGTAAATATTCACGTTTCACGATTTTCATTCCTAGTTGTAAAAACAATTGGGCAAGTGTTCACAATATAATAAACTGTCACTAAATAGTGTTGGACTTTATCAAAAATCAATGTACCGTATTGTTCTATTCATCGTCATTTTCATCGTCATCAGTTTCGGCTTGAAATCCATCGAAACTTGAATCAAAATTCACTGTCGTCGTCGCAGAATAACTACATAACTGATGCTAATTGATCCTCATTAGCGTCAGTGGTATCGGATGCAGCTGAGTCGTCGTCTGAAGAACTGATATAGCTAGCCGGTTCGGGAATTATCTCACACCTTCTGAAGCCATTGATGATTGTCGTAATTTTCACTTTATCCCATGCCGTATATGATTTTCACTTCGGCATCGTGGCAATTTTATAAATTTTAAAAATGCTAAGCAAATTGATCACTCATTTATATATAACAAGAGACTGTTCCCATGTTTATATGTGCTAACCGCATATATGATCGGGCGTTTTTTGGTCAGTGTACTAATCCCACCTGTTTGAAGACTTAGCCTAACGGATCAATGAAGCCGCCTTTGCATCCAGCATTTATTGTTCTTGAATCTAGATACCAGGTCCTAAACCCATCTACTATTGCCCTTTGATCTCAACTAAAAATGGTAATGAAGCCTTGTTTACATCCGACGGGTGATGGAATATTGGACAAATTTTCATTTATGATAAAGGAAAGGTAACCACTGGAGATAAGTTGCTCAGTTCAATGGATGGCTAGGCTGCGTGCGTCTTATATTTGTGGGTGTCTTATTTAAAATATTTTTTACACAAATCATCAAAACCCGCGTCTTATATAAGGGTGCGTCTTATAATTAGGTGCGTCTTAAATGCGCGAAAATACGGTATAGGTTATGTACAATTGTGTTTTGGAGTTTACCTTGTCCAAAATCAAATTCACTATATACTTAATAAGAGAGACTGATGTTTTTTTTTAATTTTGTAAGCAAATAATACATCATTTATATTTCACTGTTGAGTGTGGATTAAATATTAGTATCATTTATCAATGGAAGAAAATGTGTTTACTTGGGTCTGTTTTTAGGACATTGGTAGTCCCTCATGAAGAACCTGTTGTACCTATGTTTTATGTGTTCTTTATAAGTTTTGTAACCAATTTTATCTGTTTACATCTCAGATTTTTCTAGAATTGAACTTTGGACCTACATTCTAGCTCTCCCTGTGTGTCTTAGTGTCTTAAATATAATCTTTGTTTACTTGAAAAATTATTCATTCTGCAAAATTATTCCTTTTTTTATGTTTAATATTTGATTTGGGTGGAATTATTCATCTTCACTAGGAATGTAGAGTGCTGTTCAATAATATCCTTGGACTGCAATCTTAATTTGGAATTTTTGTGAATTCAGATAAGGACATCTTTGGATCAAATTCACATTACGGTCTTTTTGAAATTTCCTCTTTGCATTCTTGGGAGAAAAAAAATTATGTTTAAATCTACTAAACTTGTTGGCTTTGGCTCAGTTTTATTACTTGAAGACCATAGAGTCTTAATAATATTCATTGACAAATTCAGCTTTTATCACCTTTAGCAACTTTGACCCTGGCTAGAGCTAACATAGATGTTGGTGCTCATCCACAAAATAAAATGTGTTGGTATATTTTTCAGTTTTGCATAGACAAAATTGCAGGGGCACACATGATCAAAATTTGGGGGTATATGGGACAGAAATTTGTGAAAATAGTCATTGTGCAAAACTGATATAATAAATTGATATTACATCATTTTTCTGAATGATGCTGCTGGTGTTAAACATAACTATTTATTCATCCACTTTTTACGGTTTCCATTCTCACAGTTCATTCTCAAAAATAGCTGTTCACACATAGATGCAGCATATATTTTAGTATAATAACATTTAATAAATTCCACAAATAATCTTTTACTCTCATATATAACATTTTTAACTATATGAGCATTGAGGTCTATAAACATCAACAGCCAGAGATGGAAAGTACAGGTAACACTGATTACAAATGCACTTCTCAAGATCAGCTGTCACCGATGGACAGTAGAAATCAAACAGCATTCTTAGTGTGTGATGGCTGCAGATGTAAAAGAGCCAGCTGTTGATAAAGCATTCCAAATATTCCACTGTTGCTGCCAACTGGTGCATAGGTAATCCCTTTATCTGTGCTGTAGTGTGGAACAGGTGGAGGTAACAATCGTCTGGGAAATATACCATTGTAGTCAGTTCGACGCTGACCACATCATGATTCACTGTTGCACTTCACAATCTGCAAGCAATACTGTGACTGTTGGATGTGCCGACTTGACCACTGATCTGACAGTGGATTGATGTCCAGTTTTCCTGCATTGCATGATACAAAAGATGCCACGACATTAAACACATCAATAGCCATTGAGCTTGAGATTTCTTTACCGGCCTTCTGGGAAATATACCATTGTAGTTAGTTCGACGCTGACCACATCATGATTCACTGTTGCACTTCACAATCTGCAAGCAATACTGTGACTGTTGGATGTGCCGACTTGACCACTGATCTGACAGTGGATTGATGTCCAGTTTTCCTGCATTGCATGATACAAAAGATGCCACCACATTAAACACATCAATAGCCATTGAGCTCGAGATTTCTTTACCAGCCTTCTGGAAATTGGCAATTTTCAACTCTACATCACATGTCTTGCCATTACTGCCCGAATGAGATCCATAATGACTCTGAGGCAGAATCAATCTTGACAGGTTGCATGACAGAGGAACCATGCATTCAACGGTGTTGTAGGAAGAGTGCTTTGAAGCCTAGCACACAATGAAAATCACATCCAAAATGTTGTAATGGAGGGCTCGATAAGCTATCATGACCACAATCAGCTTCACTAATCCATTAACACACATAACAGGCTGAAAAGCAGGAAGTTGTTTGATTTCTTCAAAATAAGCAGCATGTCTTGTTGCTGTGCTTCTGTCATGCTTCCCACTGTGAATGAAGATAGCAGTTGGCCCTGAATACGATACAGCCCCTGGTTTAATAGCACATGCACCATAGACTCCATTTACATCAGAATGGGCACATGCTTATTTGCTGCCAGTAATACTACTGGGACATGTCCATTGTCATCTTGGCTCAAGTAAAAAAAACAGTGTTATCCCATAGCAACAGCCAGATCATTCAAGTAGCAGATTGTAGCTGCTGCAAAATGAGCATCCTTGTGAATGCACCTTTCACGGTTGGCTGCCTTAAGCTTGACGGACATTGTGGTCTTGTTTGCCTTCAGTCATCGCCAGATTACATGGAAGTAAACATAGACGTCTTCTTCTTTGACTGATGCTGAAGCCCTCTTGGATGAGGACCTCATACAAGTCATCCAACAGTTTGCAGCTTCTACTATGCTTCTCATATTGTCATCGTTGATCAGCAGCTCTCCACATGATACAATGTCAACAGCTGTCTTTAACAACTGTGGTTGGTCATCTTCTTAGCAGGACCTTCCTTCTTTCTGCTGACAGAACTTTTTGATTCTTTAGCCAATGAATGGATGTTCTTCTGTAACTTCAGTCAGCTTACACTTGAAGTCAAGCCTGGAGTTTTGTTTGTGTGCTCATTCAGCTGCCAAGCATTTTAACTTTTACTTTTTTTGCTGCCAAGTTCATCAGACTTTGTTTTCATATCAGCTGTCCACAGTCCAGTGTTTTTATACCTGTAGAAGACTAGCCATTTGTGCTTTGACAGATTCTAATTGATTGCTTGCTATGTCTTGTGCTGGTGTAGAGGATTGTTTTTTTTTCTTCACTAGACATGCTTCTGCTGTAGTTTGCGTATCTGCTCCCATCTCTTTTGCTGTTACGTCAGCAGAAGATGACTCTTCCACCTCGGACTGAACGTTACTATTTATTATTACCACAGTTGATGGAAGTTCCTGAGACTACATATGGATTACACATTTTTGCTACATGAAAAACTAAAAATAAAGCAATAATAAAAAGCTGGTTCTTATCATTTTATTATCATCTTTAATTTCAGTTGTATAAATTTGAGAATATTATAAAATGTTGACTGCTGCATTAGAAAAGCTTAAGAGTACTTTCCTTATTTGCTATTTGACTCATTTTTTTTAAAAGGAAAAGTGAACTTGGCCTAATATATTTTCACTCCTTGATGACTAGTCAGTTAGTGAACCAGTCAATATTTTTAAGAAAATGGTGTCAGATATTAAGTGAAAATGCTTTTTGGTGTGAGTTGTAGATGTTATAGAACAGAAAATGTTACAGGAGATGGATCTTTTGAATCTTCAGTACATATCAGATCAGAAAAAGTGACAAATCAACACCGCTTTACAGACTTTAAAAAGAAGAATATGAGAGTACATAATGTAATACAGCACTCGGAATACATGACCATGATAATTGCAGATATCTAGCTCACTATCATTCAGCAAAAGTTACACATGTAGACTACTTGAAGTGAGTACCAAATTTAAATAATGTTTTTTTTTTGTATTCTGATTGTAATCTATATAGATTTTGCTCTTTCTGACATGAATTTTTACAAGCTGCACAACCAGGTTAGGTGTAATGATTATCTTTTTCATATGTTTGTAATTCTAGCACGAAATATATAGATTACACTTTTTAAGGCCAAAATACACTTATTTTGCCACTTATAATAGCAGTAATTATGCCTATACCAGTCCGGGGGTGGGGGGGGATATGACAGTATCGGCGGTGGCAGCAGTAGCAATGTAAAGTCCCCCAGCGCTGCATTTTTTTGTATTTCATTTGCATGGTACAATACTCTGTATGCAAACATTGTATCCATATATACCAGGACTTTTGATATCCTGCCTGCATCAACATGATGCCATTCCTAAAAATAGATAAGAGACTGTCCTATGGAGCACTTCAACATTGATATATATGAAGCCTTTATGTGACCCTCTAGAATACTTTATTATTTTCATAATATTGTAGACATTGTAGATTTTTTATATCATATTCAGATTTTTGTTGAATTTATAAATTTTTGACTTTGTAATTGGTACTGCTCAGACATCTAATATGTTCACAACAGCATGCATAGTGAAAAATTAATTGCTTCTGAATGGATGGCATCAAAATGGGTCTTCACTGAAGACTTTTTATGATACATATGTATATACTTGGTGAATTGGGTGCTGACCTGATATCCAGTATTGGTGTACATTAGGGTTTTATTGATAACTATTTATGTTTAAATGGTCCTAAATGAAAATGATGCCCATCTGACATTCAATATTGGTTGCCACATATCTTGTAGTTTCTACTCCTTCAGAATAGAAATTCATGTCAGCATTATATTTTTATTGGTATTCTTATGCTGTCAGGTTGGTTCAATACAATCCAATATGGCCACCACAACTTCCATGTTGAAATCCTTTTGCTACTTCTCCTAGATGGATAGTCTTGTCAACAAAAACTTCATAATATCTAGCTTGTACTACATAAAAACAGTTCCAGGAAGCTTTGTAAAAGTCTTGTTACTGCTACTTCTTAAGATTGAATGCCAAATTAACATAAGGCAAATTATGATATTAGTTGCTCCTGAATGAAAAAGGTGCAAATCTGCTTTTTAATATGGTTTAAATAAATGTACATATTTGAAAATCTTGTCAATAATTTCTCAGAATGAATGGTTATATTAGCATAGGGTTTTCACCAAATATCTTCTAATGGTGTCTTGTTTGTCCTAGATGAATGGTTATATTAACATAGGGTTTTCACCAAATATCTTCTAATGGTGCCTTGTTTGTCCTAGATGAATGGTTATATTAACATTGGGTTTTCACCAAATATCTAATGGTGCCTTGTTTGTCCTAGATGAATGGTTATATTAACATAGGGTTTTCACCAGATATCTTCTAATGGTGTCTTGTTTGTCCTAGATGAATGGTTATATTAACATAGGGTTTTCACCAGATATCTTCTAATGGTGACTTGTTTGTCCTAGATGAATGGTTATATTAAGATAGGGTTTTCACCAGATATCTTCTAATGGTGACTTGTTTGTCCTAGATGAAAATGGTGCCACTCTTACATAATGGTAGCCATTTAAAAATCTTATTGATCAAGAATCTCATAGACAGTTTCAGCACTTAGCAGTTGCAAGGAAGAAATGATCTTTTTGTAAATTCCTGGGAATTGTATTTGGATGGTAGAGCATCAATCTCTTCTTTGCTAATGGCACAGAATATGTTTTATAAATTTTGATTCAAGAGAGGGCAAGATTTTACACAGGACTAATATTTCCTCAGCTTAGACAAGAATTTTAAATATCCAGGGTCCAAAAGTGACAGTAAGCCTGTGTTGAAAGACCAGCTATGAAAGACTACCTGCCTTAAGAGACCAATTTTTCATGGATTTCATTATTGCCTTTAGCACACATTTAAAACCCCAAAGAAGATTAGCCACATATGATAAAGAAAACCACAATCAATATTTTTTCCCCCTAGAGATCAGCAAAGTTTATTATTTCTGTAATTTGATTTCAAAACATTTGCCTTTACATGTGTTTTAATTTTTTTAAAAAGAAAACTTATTGGTTCAATACAAAGATTGATACAGTTACCAGTTACTGTATTTTCCATATACTGCCTTAAATTGAAATGTGGTGAGATATATAGAGAGAAATAAGGTATTCAAACACTTATTACTGAAAATTAAATAGTATGTTCAATTTAGTATCTTTGTACATTGATGGGCTTGGAACACATCATAGGTTGCAACTGCTTACCAACTACATTGAGCAATGGTGGCTGGTCACGTGGAATGACTATACAAACTCAACATAATGTCCAAGTTTCTGTGTTGACAATGTCAACACCATGGTCATCATAAAGTCAGACCTGCCAACTGTTACTATTTTAAAGTTCTGTGGAAATTACACTTAAAATATGTATGTAAAAGAATTTGAAGCACAAATTACAGAAATACATCTGCGGTAAAATCAGGGTACTGGCTTGTTCGTGTTTGATTTGGATCCGGTTTTCTTATTAGTTACAGTGGAGTCGTCAGTGAACGGGACCGACTTCTGTGAGATTTGTGGTTGTAAGGTGAAGTTCATTTGCAGCATGCACAGCGGGGGCACAAGACACCATATTTGAAGGGATAACGAACACTTGTGGCAGCCCATATCGACGTTTTTAACAAAGTGAAGTCGTTTTGATTTAGTCGGACTTTGAACTCTTTTTCTTAAAAGACACATTTTGATACAAACAAATGGACGTTTCAGTTGATTGAAATGCGATGGGATCTGAAAATGCCAAAATCGGTTAACGAAATAAATATCTTGAAACGAAACCATGTAAACACTTTCTTCAGTGTTAGGATATATAAGTTCGTTTCGTTAAAGAACTATAAATGTTTTAAAATCCAGTTTTGGTAATTCTCGGCTTCCATCGCATTTCAGGCAACTGAGTAGAGTAGGGTTATGTAGCTCACATCCGCGATAGGAACCAAAATATCTCTGCTCAGAACCACTCAACATCTGCGCTGGGAACCAATAGCCATACCTAAAACGCGCATCGAAGCAATATCGAGTCCGGTACTTATGACATTTTTCCTGATTATTATTATTATTATTATTATTATTATTATTATTATTGTTGTTGTTGTTGTTGTTCATTGCCACATTAAAGATATAATCATTGCACAACTATTGATATAGCATAAATATTGGCAGCTTGTTATTGATGTAGGCCCCTTAATCATATTTAAAGTTATCATATTTAACATTTAAGAAAATACCTGTTACTTTTTTACTGGTTTTCCTAATGAAATTGAAATTCTTCAGATAAACTTACAGTTAGTTCAGATTCTGGGAAGCACTGGCAGAAAATCTACTAATTACCTGAATGAGAAGTGAATATATCTTTTAAATTATACTGACGGCAATCTTGAAGATTTATGTTTTCATTTCGCATTATTTAAATTAACAGTATATTCCATCTTCCTCCTTTTCACAATATAGCAGAATATCATCATCATCAACAACAACACACAGTATGGCAGTAATTTATTACTTCATGTTGTGTCTTCATGTATATTTTATTTTATCGGTTATTCTCCATGTAAGTCCTTCATAAGACAGGTGGCTAGGTTGGCATATATATATATATATATGTCTCATTTGATCCAATATTGTAATGCTTTCGTTTCCTAATTTTGATATCTATATGCGTTCTGCTGTTAACAAAATTTGTTTTTAGTAAAGTGCTGAAAATTATATCTCTGAGAAAAGTGATATTTAGCAAAATCAACAAATTACTTGCACGTTTTAATTGATCCATTTTGCCTTTGTAACATCCGTGCCTAGAACCAAGATTTCCTGTTGAAAGATAATTATATAAATTCTTATATTTTTAAAAAAAAATCCTATCACGAGGATAAGTAGTGAAACAATTGACTCAAGTGTAATCATTTCTTCCAGTTCCATTGTAACATCCGTGCCTAGAACCAATATTTCCTGTTGAAAGATAATTGCAAACAAAATAGACTTACGATACTTAAACATAGTTAAGTACAGATGACAAAATGAATCAGATCTGTATTACCGCACATCAATTCACGTTCTCATCCTAATCATTAGGGCATAACCGATTAGCATTTTTCTACCGATTCCGGATTTTGGGCATGAAATTTTTCAGATTCCGGATACGGTTCGATTAATCGGAAATGCTAGATCCGTATTTTTTTTCTAAAAAATTTAATCTTCTGTTTATGGGTTTCTGGTATCTGGTTTTGCCGTGTCTAACATGTTACTTAGTACTTTACCATATCCGGCTTCATTTCCGGTTTTTACCCGCCAGTTCAAATAGATTGTCTCACAGCGTGGCTGTGTTGACCATATTGGACTTTTCTGACTTCTTATTTAACTTTATTAACGCACTATCGAATGACACGCAGTGTTAGACACGGTGCTATAGAAATTCAACTTTATTATTTTTGCTATCCGAATCGGTCGTTCCTGCCTTGTCCGACTCCGATTAATCGGAAGTTCATACTCTCCGGTGGAATCCGATTTCCGGATCAAAAGTCGGTTATGCCCTACTAATCATGCACCAATAACATGTAGAATACGGACATTTGCTCCCTCGATGATAACATCCCCGCTGGGAGCCAAACCAACTTCATACATAAAATACCATGCTCTAGGTAACATCTTTAATAGCATATTTAAATTTTGTGGGCTGCATAACTCGCCATATTTCATACTATTGCTGACTATAATGTTAGTTTACTTACATCATAGATTCATGCACTTGAGCAATATAGTACCGTATCAATGTTTGCATCCGTGCTCAGAACCAATGCTAATATTTCTCTTTGTAAAAGCCTGGGTCATATATATTTCGTTTCTTACACATCTGCACACGTCACAATACATCCATGTATATAATTTCACATTTCTTTATCTTTCGATATTGCAATTTATCAACTTTATTCTTAAAGCCTTGCTCACAACACCTGTTTCCTATTGAAGTTACATAAATTCGCTTCTTTGAAGCGATGCATCTGCACTCAGAACCAAGACCTACTTGCTACTGCCATTAACAGCAACAGTCGATGCCAAAACAATCATAAGTTAAACTATAATTTCAATAAACATATGTTACTAACCACCAGTAAATGAAAGGAATATTCCTTATATTTAAAAAAAAATCATATCACGAGGATATGTAGTGAAACAATTGACTCAAGTGTAATCATTTCTTCCAGTTCCATTGTAACATCCGTGCCTTGAACCAAGATTTCCTGTTGAAAGATAATTACAAACAAAATAGACTTACGATACTTAAACATAGTTCAGTACAGATGACAAAATGAATCAGATCTGTATTACCGCATATCGATTCACGTTCTCATCCTAATCATGCACCGACAACATGTAGAATACAGACATTTGCTTCCTCGATAACATCCCCGCTGGGAACCAAACCAACTTCATACATAAAATGCCATGCTCTAGGTAACATCTTTAATAGCATATTTGAAATTTCGTGTGCTGCGTAAATCGACATATTTCATACTGTTCCTGACTTTCATGTTATTTTACTTACATCATAGATTCATGCACTTGAGCAATACAGTACCGTATCAATGTTTGCATCCGTGCTCAAAACCAATGGTAATATTTCTTTTTGTAAAAGCCTGGGTCATATATATTTCGTTTCATACATATCTGCACACGTAACATTATCTCCATGTATATCATGTCTCATTTATTCATCGTTAGATATTGCAATTTATCAACTTTATTCTTAATACCATGCTCACAAGACCTGTTTCCTAATTAAGGAACCTAAACTCATTTCTTTGAAGCGATTCATCTGCGCTCAGAACCACGACCTTTTTATCTCTGCCTGTCACAACACAAGTTGATGCCAGGATAAAAATCAGTATAACTATTGTTTACAATAACCACCTGATACTAACCACCAGTAAACGAATGAATTATTCCTTTTATTATAAACACAAATCATATCATGAGGAAATATAGGCAACACTCGAACAAAGTCTGTTCATTACTGCAAGCTGACCTATAACATCCGTGCCCAGAACCAACAAGTCCTGATGAAAGAAAGTTATAAAAAGTAGAGTTCCAATACCCACACATCTTTCAGAACAAATGACAAAAAGAATAAAATCTTTATTACCGCATATCAATTCACGTTCTCATCACAATCATGCGCCGATAACATGTAGAAAACGGATATTTACTTCATCGATGATAACATCCCTACTGGGAACCAAACCAACTTCATACATATAATACCATGTTCTAGGTAACATCTTTAATAGCATATTTGAAATTTCGTGTGCTGCGTAAATCGACATATTTCATACTGTTCCTGACTTTCATGTTATTTTACTTACATCATAGATTCATGCACTTGAGCAATACAGTACCGTATCAATGTTTGCATCCGTGCTCAGAACCAATGCTAATATTTCTCTTTGTTAAAGTCTGGTTCATAAATATTTCCTTTCTTACACATCTGCACACATCACAATATATCCATGTATATAATTTCACATTTCTTTATCTTTAGATATTGCAATTATTAACTTTATTCTTAAAGCCTTGCTCACATCACCTGTTTCCTATTCAAGTTACATAAACTCGCTTCTTTCAAGCGAGGCATCTGCGCTCAGAACCACGACCTACTTGTTACTGCCATTCACAGCAACAGTCGATGCCAAAGCAATCATGAGTTAAACTATAATTTCAATAAACATATGCTACTAACCACCAGTAAATGAAAGGAATATTCCTTATATTTAAAAAAAAATCATATCACTAGGATATGTAGTGAACCAATGGACTCCAGTGTAATCATTTCTTCAAGTTCCATTGTAGCATCCATGCCTAGAACCAAGATTTCCTGTTGAAAGATAATTACAAACAAAATAGACTTACGATACTTAAACATAGTTCAGTACAGATGACAAAATGAATCAGATCTGTATTACCGCATATCAATTCACGTTCTCATCCTAATCATGCACCGATAACATGTAGAATATGGACATTTGCTTCCTCGATGATAACATCCCCGCTGGGAACCAAACCAACTTCATACATAAAATACCATGCTCTAGGTAACATCTTTAATAGCATATTTGAAATTTTTTGGGCTGCATGACTCACCATATTTCATACTCTTCCTGACTTTCATGTTTTTTTACTTACATCATAGATTCATGCACTTGAGCAATATAGTACCTTATCAATGTTTGCATCCGAGCTCAGAACCAATGCTAATATTTCTCTTCGTTAAAGTCTGGGTCATAAATATTTCCTTTCTTACACATCTACACACGTCACATTATCTCTATGTATATGATGTGACATTTTTTCCATCATTATATATTGCAGTTGATCAGCTTTATTCTTAAATTATTGTTCAGAAGACCTGTTTCCCATTTATTTTACATAAATTCGCTTCTTTCAAGCGATGCATCTGCGCTCAGAACCACGACCTACTTGCTATTGCCATTCACAGCATCAGTCGATGCCAAAACAAACATGAGTTAAACTATAATTTCAATAAACATGTGCTACTAACCACCAGTAAATGATAGGAATATTCCTTATACATCTTGATCCAAATGCATGGCTTGAGGTAATTTAGCCGTGTAACAGCACAACGTGTTGTTAGGAAACACCTCCATGGAACTCTCACTGGGTAACGTTAAGTAAAATTGGTTAATAGTGTTGTTCATAATTCCAATGTTCTTCTGTCCGAGGAGTCACTCGAGGTTAAAGGAGTGTCTAAAAGAGGATTGTGATTGGAAGGGTGACTGTGAGAGAATGACTAACGTTGGACGCAAGACTCCCAATATTGTTACTGTTGTTCACGTTGTAAGAGTATTTCAGGGAAGGATTGGGAAGAAGATACCCGATGCAACTGCTGAGTAAAATGGTCCACAATTGTTTGTCTCCTTGTTGCAAACTCAAATTAGCAATAGCTGCACTGATAACACGATATACCAGAAAGATTTGACAGATAAAGACAATTTGCGTTTTAGGGACACGTTCTCCACACCATACATACAAGGGTTGCTTTTGTAAATCTTGCAGAGATGAAGTGGGTGAAGGAGTAGTCACTGTGGTCGCTGAAGCTGTATTGAAGGGCATGATGGTCATTACTTTTTATAGTCGATGACTTGTGCAGCGTCAATCCAAAAATCAAAACTAGGAGGATATCCTTTCCAACGTACTTTGACTTCTTTGACACGACGTTTTCCTACTTTACGGATTCTTCGTTCGAGAATGCTTTCAATGTCGTACACGTCGTCTTCTTTTTTGGTGACACGTTGTAACTCAGGCACGCTCAATCACTAGGTTCCACTAAAGGTAGGTAGTGACAATTCGGAGACCATCGAGCATGTTCCAAGTAAGCGGAATCTTTGTTCCCACTCGTAAATGGACACACTACAATTGAAACACTTGACTTTATTCCCTTCGCCCAAGTAGAAAAATCCGGATCTGGCTAATTCTTCAGGTGTTGGCCCAGGCAGATATTTTGGCCATTTATCTTTGAAGGTTTGGAATCGACTTTTAAAGTGACAGTATTCAGGCAAACTCGTAGGGAACGAATATTCGACTCTCCTCACTTCAGTTCGATGCAGGTAAGGTGAAATTCCTAGGAGTCCACGATAACGTGTGGCACCGCTTTCGCATCCCTCAGGTTTGACACGCACAGCATCACTTTCCATGGTAGATATAGGGGTAGCAGTCATAGCAAAGTTCCCACGATATCCTGCTGAATCACTAAGGTCGCAGCGTCTGGCATCACTACAATCGCAAGGTTTAGCATCGCACTCTACTTCCCAAATTTGAATGATGGCTGTTTAAATGGATTCAACTTTTCGCTTGGTCGTTGTAGTTAAAAGTGAGCTATTGGTCTTGGACAATGTCACTTATTATATGCTGCCCAATCTCAAGGTGACCGTACGGTAAAGTGAAGTGATTGGGAAGTCGTACTTTTTTTTTTTTTTTTTTTTTTGGTACACGATTTGATAGACTTTTTCCAAAGGTCGGCTAACGGTTTGGTGTGTGGGTAAACGAACAATCTTGTGCGGTTCGTGGGTGGTCACTTTAAACGTTTCATCCTGTCCAGACTGTAACGGTTCTTGTAGCACGTTAAAGTTCACCACTCGAATGGTGCGATAATTGAGTCAATCCTTTCACTTTACATTCGGTGTGCATTTCTCCTTGTAGGTCTCGGTATTCGTAGCCGTAAATTTTAGGACCACCACTTGCAAAACATAGAATCTTGTCGTCGGGATGTTCATCGGTCCAGGCTCCTAAACTGTCTCCTTCGATGACAGGGTTACACTGGTTCGGTCGGTGAATGTAGATGCAACTGTCCGTGTCAAAATACAACATACGATCTCCTAACAGTTCTAACACTTCGTACAATTTTAAGCGAGCGTGGGCTATCACGAAAGCCGCAATGATGACATTTCCAAATTTGTCGGCTTCTACAAAGTCTAGTTCTTCTTCGTAATTGACTAAGATCAAGTCCACGTGTTTCATGACTGGTTTTGTCGTGAATCATCTGGAAGTAGCGGGAAGGTTCGGACAAATACTCTATCTTGGGTAAAGACGGTCGTTGTGCCATTTTACCCCACAAGCAATTTAACATCACTTTGGCAAACGATCACCTTCCATCGTTTATCTCGATTTGGTCTAATGTGATGCCTTCCTGCTCCCGATATTTTTCTTTGAATATCTTTTGGTCTTCGGGAGTGTGATACCAGGAAGGATAGCCAATAGTTTCTTGTTTTAGTTTTAAAAAGGCATCCACGTAGTCTGCAAAAATACCTTTCTGTGTCTCGTTGCCCTTGTGGTATTGTTGTGTCTTTGGAAAGTGGTAAATTTCGTACACTTCTAACAGTTGGTATCCCAGGTCTAGAGCTTTAAACAATTCCACGCTAACCCACGTTCCTGTCAAGACACGTTCTTCCTGGGTGTGCTGACAAGGTTGGTCTTGGTTGCACGTTTCGGCACAAGTTCGACACTAAGGAAACGTCAGTTTTCCTTGGCAATAGTGAGGTAAAACGGGATGGTACAAATCTGTTGGAGGTAAGACTTTACACTTGGTTAATGATCCTTCGTACTGTCGAATGTGGTCCAAGTCAATGTGTTCTGTCATCAATTGTGGATGCTCTACGGGAAAGCGACAATATTTGCACACGTAAGGATACAGCGAGCACACGTCCAAGTATCTGATTTCTTCTCCTTTCTTCTCGTCCACTTTGTACAGCAAACAGGTGACATTCGTTCGTCCTCCGTACAAACTATCCCGGGGGTTCAGGGGGTCCACCTACTTGTAATTTTCTACGATGCGTTTTAACTCGGAATCGGTTTTCAAACGCTGATCGTACTCGTGTTCCCACATTTCCACTACCTGGTATCCTTGCTGTTCTAACTTCAAACGTCGCTGACAAGTGGTCTGGTACAAGTCTTCCATGGTCCGTTGTAAAAACTGATATTTGGTATCACGTTGAAGGTAGCACATGGGACATCCGTGAAATAAGCATCCGTTAAACTCGTACACGATCTGAGGGTTTTCTAAGTCCCATCCATCTACCGAATACGTTCCAATGGTCTTTTCGCCTCCTCCGTTGAGAGCGTGTTGGATCCATTTGTCTTCCTTGTCGCACAAGTAATGGAGCCAACGTAGGGCTTTGACCGAATATTGACGTTTGACAAAGTTCGTCGTTTGAGGACTGATGACAGCTAGAGTATTTTCGGGCATGAAGCGTTTTCGGTACACTAAGGAACATGCTTTGGCAATGGTACAAGCTTCTTTCAAAGGATCGATCCCTCCGTGTTCCATGAACAATTCTCGAAATTTTCCACAGCAACGTCGTAAAATGTCCACGTCAGATCGACAGTACTTTAACATTTCTTCTTGAAAGTCAAAGGGGTCCGAGGCGTGAGTCTGGTACCAAGCATGGAAAGCTTCTCGTTGTTTGGTGCGCATGTTATCGGGGTCGTAGTCGTCAGCCTCAGGCAAATGGGGTAGAACGGCATGTTAATTGGCTTCGGTATTGAAAAAGTGTGGAAAATAACCTTAGGCCATTTATGTCATTCCAAACGTTTTAGGCGTGCGACTCAAAGGCATGGCCAAGTAACACATCGAATCTTTAAACTGTACTTGTCCTACTTGCATAGAAATGATTGTGGCTCCGTTCAAAGTTATCTGAGGCCGTTCGGTACTTTGTTCCGCATAGTATCTGAGCAGAAATTGCCCATCGTATCCCGAGAAATTGTGAGCCATGACCATGGCATGGTGATGACAATCTCCGTAACGTTCGAGGTCTTCTGGACTCCACGTTTCGTCGATGGGGTTTAGGATCCATTGGGCAAAATCGGCTAGCGTGTTTGACCCTGGAAAGATTTTTTCACGTCTTCCAGGAATCTTGCTACAGTGAGGGCAATTACTAAAGATAGGTTCTTAGATGCACTTCTCGCACGCACGGTGAGCCACGCAGAAATTAGGAATGTGAATACCAGTCTCTTGCATGCATTCGAAATCAAAAAAGATAAAAATTTCCATTGTTCTGGGTATCTTCTGGTCGGGGTTGATATTTTTGAATGAAGCATTCGTGCTCCAAGTCCACGATTTAGTGACAAATGTGACATCGTTTCTTCCCTCGACAAACGTGAAACTTGGCATTACTGGTACGTATGCCTTGTCCACAAGTAGGGCACAATCTCAGAAGCTGACAAGTACTTTTCTGCTGAGAATCTTGCATCTTCAAATGTTGTTGGTAACAGGTAAGACTGACAAAAGTGCGCTGACAAACAGGGCAATGCACTTGTACTTGTCCTTTGTCCAGACAAGGTTGAGAGGCCAATCATCTCTATCATTTAGATCCACAATGCTTCTGTTCTCGATTGTTATAACCATAGTCACATTTTTCACAGTAGTAACTGTATCCCAGAAATCCAGTAATAACCAGTATATACCATTAAAATACATTCACGTTTATCATCACGAATGGTATCAAAATGACCATCGTGATGATAGACGTGAATGTATTTTCCGTCTTTGAAATCGTGACCTCGAAACAAAAGAGGACCACGCACTTCTTGAGGGTGTACTTTCAAGGTGAAATGTGGAGCCAAGGCACCTTGCAATATTTGCATTTCTGGAATACCGCAAGGGGTGTCTTTGGATATCCCTGCTTGCTGTAACAGGAGTTCTGCTTCACTTCGTTGTTTGGCTCGGCCGAATTTTCGAAAATTTCCAGGCTCTATTCCATTATATCGTCTCTTTCTTGTTGCATACATTTGTCCCACGACGATGGCACGGGCTAAACACATCTGGTCTTGAGGATTGTTAATTTGGACCAGGCTTCGCTTAATGTTGCGAAGGCTGTCCACCAATAACACTTTTTTGCGTCGTCCGGTCCCCTGAGAAAGAGACACGTGAGTCATGAACTTTTCCATCGGTGATGTGAAACTTGTCGTTGGATTGTTGCAGATGTTGAATTTTGTCGATGATTTTGGAAGGTGTTAATTGTGATTGGCTAGTAAACTCGATCCAAACGGGAGACTTCAAATTATCGTGATGAATAGAAAGTCTCAAGCGATCGTCTTCTTGGGCTTGACATTGCTGTTTCAGTGCAGTTAACACAGAATCCCACACCTCGGTAATGAACCCTTCTGTATTCTCCAAAGGTACATTGGACTTGAAATCTTTAAACTTTACGGCATACGTGTAAGCCATTGTTCTAAATTTTCGAGAGGAACGCTTTTCCGTCTCTCGAATGTGATAGTAATTTTCAGGGTTTACTAAGGGTGGTGAACTTTGCTTGGACGTCGATTGCCTGGTTGTGGATTCGGGCTCACTCATGTCATCTTCAAAATCACTGGCATGAATTTGAGCCAAGACTTCAGCTACTGTGCTAGGCGATACATTACGTTTCTGTCTCTTACTGCCTTCTCCTTTCTCGACAACATGATGCGGTCTTTTCATCTTGTCTGTAAAATGTCAAATGACTACATTTTAAAAACCATAACCCCTATATATTCATGTCCGATCCGTGCATATATAAAGAGTCAGTGTCTAACCTTTCAGTGTTCATTTTATTCTCACATTGACCAGAACAATGGAAGAACCTACACAAGTTGAACTTCTCATCAGAGCTTTACGTGGTGTCATACGAAAGTTTTCTTCAGACAAGCCTACGGACTACTCTCCCTCCTTTCGAGATAAAAGTCAAGATACTTGCTATATCTGTAAGAAGTAAGGACTTTGGGCTACAGAATGTTCAGATCGTGACAAAAACAAAAAAGGTGCCAATAGAGACAAAAGTGAAGATACCTGTTATCATTGTAAAGAGAAAGGACATTGGTCTCCAAACTGCCCTAAGAAACAACAGGAGCAGGAGGAGGAGGGGGAAAGGAGTTCTGAACAGGAGAAGGAGGAAGAAGAGGTACCCTCCCCCAATGAAGAACCCCGACACGTTCACAAAGACAAGAAAAGAAGACGAAACGAATGTGAAGAGGAAGAAGAGAAAAAAAAAACCTGTGACAGTAAAAAATTAAAGAAACAGAAAGAGTGAAACAGAAGAAATCTATGAACTTTTTAAAGTGGTATTGTGTTATGTTATGTTGTGATATTGAATTGTAACGTTTGTACCAGAATACACCAGAGAGAAAAAAAAAAACGTAAGTGTCTCATGGTTTTGATTTTATAGAATAAGAACCTACACTCACACATTCATTCACTCACACGTACATCATGGGTTTAAAAAAGGACTTTTGAGTTTTCATTGAATTAGGCAATTGAAATAGTATTTCTTTTCGAAATAATTTGAGTGGCCCTGAAAAGGACCGTTGGTGTTTTGTTTGTTTAAAACAAAACAAACTCAGAAACGGGACGTAACCATCTTTAGCTGTCTTAAGCCTTTGCCACGGCCAAGGCCTACTTCGGGACTGGTGGTTCCTGTCAATGATTTAGTAGAAATCACTAACGGTGGTATGGCAGACATAGTCACATATAGATTGGGTTGTTTAGCTCGAAAAGGTCTTGTTCTCATCGTTCGTGATAAAGAAGTCTGATACAGTTGTTTCAGACTCCTTAACTCTGCTAAAATATCTAAAAGTACCGTCGTGACCATTTGATTTTCACTATTATAATTCTGTCCTTGGTCTTCGTTCTTCTCTGTTGCTGCCACTGTTTCTTCCTGGTGTTTCCTTCTTGCTTCTTCTTCCTGCTGTTGAATAAGAAAAGCTTGTTCTTCTACTTTCTGTTGTTGTAAAAATCGCTCCAATTCTTCTTTTTGTCTTTGCTTAAAATCATTGACGTGTACATAAGAAGAAGCAGAAGGTAACGAAGGTTCCGGAATAAATTCTTGTGATGTTAAAAAATCCACAATATCCCAGTTAGAATCAACGTCTTCTGGATGTAGATTTGTCATGACTTTGGTAGTCACTGCTGTCCCATTACTTGCTGTCTCTACTACTGGCTCACCCCAATACATCGTCTTCTTAGTGTCCGACATCATTGACAACTCTGTCGCATTGATTGACTGCACACAGACGCTAGTACCACTATATAGGGAAGGTGACGTCACAGACTGCTCTCTTCCGATTGGATGACTGTGACTGTTTTTTGTAACGCACGTTTGGATTGGTGGATACACTCAATCCGTTTCGATCCGCTCTTCCCCTATAAATAACCGCAGTACATGGCATTCGCTTCACCTGTTTCTCACCACAAGATGTGGACCAACGTAGAATCTTCTAACCTTGTTTCTATCATGCTGTTTCGGACTGATCTACCCATGTATGTCAGATCATCGTGGACTATCACTGATATGACGGATGCAGCCTTTTGGAAGAGAAGGATATATGTGGAGAGACAAGGTTGTTTAAAGAGAGTTCTCCTCAGCAGCAGAGTGGGTGAACAGACTTTCTCTAATTGGGGTATATTTTAAGCAAAAATATTCTAAGTCTCCATTTGCCAAACTGAGACTTAACAATTTTAGAGCTCTGTTTGTCAAACGGAGCCTTCCTCAAGGGTAAAAAAAAAAGACGTCATTTAGTTGACGTTCACCTCCTCGGCTGCTAATGCGCTAACTAAATATTTGATCAAGTCCTTAAGATTTCACAAACAAACTAATTTGTAAAACCTCACCTCGTAAATCAATCAGATTATTAGATTGGTCAGTGAGTTTGAAATTAATTCTCGTTAACAAATTATTATGACATCGCATATAGACTAGATTAGTTGGGTCTTCAATAATTAGAAATCCTGGAGGAGCCGTTGGTGCAAATGAATATAAAATATATCCTTGCTGAGCTTGATTTGATTGTTCGAGATTTATTTGATAATTTCCTTCGATAACGTCACATACTAAATTGAGCGCAATCACCGTTGAAATATTCACATTGTTCGGAGCAATATGTCTACCGCCGCCTTCTGGATCATTATTATATTTCAGAATATTTGCTGTAGGATTCTTCAATTTTTTCCAATTATCGTGGATTCTTTTGAACCCAATATCAATAGCATCGTCAAGTTGTTTCTTTAGTTTATCCGGGTTATATCCAGGGATTTTAAAATCTTTAATCTCCGTTTTATTAATATTGTATAGATCCGCAAACTTATCATGTAATATCTCTTCATTTAATACTTCTTGAATAATTATCGAGTGAAATATTTTCATATCATAGATGATTTTATTACCCGTTTCTACGATGCTGATAAACTCGTCTTTAGTGAGAGAGCCGGATTTAAGAGATATTAGCAGTAGTGAAAAATCATTATTCATTACTGTGAAATTTCCGTTGATGAGAGGGAGGTAGATTGAATGAAAAACTTTTTTATTTATGAACTTATCGGGGGTATAATCTTGATAACTTTTGACTTCATTGACGGGTTTTATTTTGTTGGTGATATAATCGGATTTTTTAGGTTCGGGTGGAAAATCCTTCGAATTTTCTCGCGAGTTATCCGGTGGTAATTCAGGCCATCCTAACACTGATCTTATAGAACTCTGATAAATATCTACAACGTATCCTTCTGTATTTATCTCGATAGCAGATGATAGTGTTGGTTCATGAACTGTTATAGCGATTTTTGATTCTTTTCCAGTGAGAGATTTTATTCTTCGTTGAAATTCAGCGTTGATCTGTTCGATTTGATATGACCCAGTTGGTATAGAAACAACCTGCCAATCTGGTGTTCCGTCTTCACGATTCTTGTTTGCAAATACCAAGGAATTATTCGGTTGTTGACCACCAAATGCTACCGATCTAATATTAGGCCAGCTATGATACACTCGTAGTTTTGCTAGTGCGATCTCGCTCACGGGAACAGGAATTGGAAAATTAACACTAAATTCGGGACGTGTTGAGGTTATTGATATCGTGCTTGTTTTCACTGGTGTTGTATTTGTTACTATTTGTTGAAGTAGTTCTTGCGACAACATTATTATTATTATTCTGCTCTAATTTCAGCATTGTTGATTTATACAATTGAGCCATAGTTGAAAATTCGCTATCTGATATTGTTGTGTCATCCAACGACGATGATATCAACGAGGATAATTGCGAGTAACCGGCAGATGCAATATGATATTTAATTAAATAATCATGTAGTTTACTCTGGCTACACGATGATAGTTTTTTTGTGATCCCAGTTAATATACCAGCAATTGTAGCCACTGCGGAAATAGCGATTGGAACTACGACCGGAGCAATCATTGTAACCGAAGATAGTATTATTCCAGCAGCAGTGATTACTCCTGACACCGAGTACACGGTGATATCAACTGTGGTTATTCTTCGTTTGTATTTTTTGATTTTTATTTGATATTCTTCACAGAGAGAACTGAGTTTAGTTTGAAACTCTTTGACTTGATCATAGCGATACTGATTCGATGATGGAGTCATTTTATTTTAAAAGCGTTAGCATTTTCAATTACAAATTACTTTGTAATTTTGAATCGTGAAAGAATTTTTAAATCAATTTAATTGTTTACTTAAATCCACTACGAATTCTACGTACCACGTTACTGAAACCTTGGCTAGATTTCCATCTGTAGTCGTTATCGTGAATTGTTCAGTTGTATCCTTGTCGATTATCGTTGATATCGTATTATTGACTCCAGATGAACTACTTGATGATATATCAAACTGATTCGGTGATACTATTGTTAATCGATAAATACCCTTGACTGCTGCGGTTATGTTTAAAATGTTGTTTTTGGAAGTCCACATAAATGATCCGTGTTGAATCGTGTGTACTACGTTGTTGACGATAGATTTATCATGAGGAATTTTTACTTTTTCAACAACGCTTATCATCCTCGTTGCATCATCCTTTATTGCGTTGTTGAATGTTTTAAGTTCATCGATGGATTTTTTAATATCGGGAAGGGTTATTTCAATTTTATCAAATGGGCTCCCAATAAACTTGTCCATGAGGTTTTTACGAAACGTCATAAATAGTTTCGTGTGTTTTTCATATTCGGATTGAAGAGTTGCTAGTTCCAATATAGAATCTTTTATTGTGGTGAGTTTTGGTGTGGTTACTGGTGGATTTCCAAAAAATTCTAGTATGGGTTTGTCAATTTTGTCAACTATATTTCTTTGTAATGTAGTAAACTGATCAAATACAATTATATGATCATCATACTTATCATTAAGCGATTTTAATGAATTCACCGTGTTATCGTATGTTGTTAATTTATCCGTAATTGTTGAAACAAGTACACCTGGTTTGAGTTTACCCTCATCAGAAAATAACGCGATAGTATCCTCTGCTGCGTCTCGTTGTTTAACCAAAATATCATTAAGAGAGATATTACTACTTTTCAATTTACCCTGACGATCTTGAAATACAACTATTTCACCAGGATCAACATTTGCTAGGTTTAATATTTCAGCTATTTCATCTTCGATTAATTTTTTAACATCCTTGTTATCAACGGTTTCAACTCCACTATCAGGTTTTTTCAGCGATGATAAAGATCGTCCCCAAATATCAATCATTATTATAGAAATATTTTCATCGTTTAAATCCGATGGATTTTCAATCTAAAGATTTTTAATCTAAAATTCTTTCAGAATTTTTTAAAGAGATTTGCCGCTAGTATACTCATTTACTACTATATGAGGTGGTTTCGAAAATCTTTTGGATATAGCATCAAGTACGTTTAATACTTCATTACCACATATTGGTGGATCAAGCATTGTTTGTGTTGGTAACGTAGAATACCAAGTCTTCATTGGAAAATCTTTTATATAACGCATAAATTCTTTCGGCGGCGCTAATCCATATGAGTCAAAATAAATAATCCCACGTGGATCAATCGCGTATGCAACCCAGTGAGTTCCAGGTCCGGAGCTGTTATCTAAATTAATAATACCGGTTTCAACATCATTTGGTTGTGCCGGTAACTGATCTCTCATAAAAACCCCTCTGAAATTATTTATTTTTAATTTTTTAGCGGTATCAATTAAATCAAAATTGGACATAGGAACTATATCGTTCCTGGAATTCGAAGACCCTTTCCGCTGTACCATGAACTCGGGGTTCCTGGTAGTCTTAGACCCTTTCCTTTTTTTTTATACCCTTTTCCAGTTGCCTTTTTCAATGCCATTCCTGCTGCAGTACCAATAGCTCCTAATGCTGCTGCCTTCGCTACCGCTGGGGCTGCTGCGGCAATCAACCCTGGAATCAACCCTAACAACGGGAATATACCACCAGTCTTTTCCATATTTTTAATCGCGCTCGTAGAAAGAGTAACCTGAACTCCCTTTTTTTCTTTCAGCGCTTTATTAAAATGATTAACCTGAGTTTTCGTCAGCGATAGTTTATTCCCTCCGCCATTCATTTGATTAGGTTTCAGCGTTATTGTGGTTCCACATTGCTTAGCTGATTTGGATTGTAATTTTTTTAGCTGACCAGGTGTCAACGTAACATTGATATTACTATACGACATTATACAAAATAGATTGATTCTAAATCGGAAATGCAAGTATTTCTAAATTCAATTATAGATTTTCAACTGGTGCATCTACCAATCTCATTCGTCCACCAACACCTTCAAGTATCATTGATTTATCACTAAGAATAACAGCAACCGCTCTATAATTAATAATACCAGCAGGACGGGTTACACGAGCTCGGAAGTGTATATCAACTACGGACTGTTTCATCAAGTCAAGATGTTCTAGGGAAAAGTAATAAATCGGATACAGACCTTTAAAATCTAATTGTGATATTTGTAGACCAGTATCTACATTTTGATCACGTCCCATAAATGATAGCAATCGATGATAAACTCGTGCAATGTGGTTATTTTCATAGTTAAGTTGTATATCCTCTGATGGTTCTTGTTGTCCGTTTATTTTTAGTGAAACTTCATTACATCCGATTTGATCAAATATCATATGAGAACGTGTTTGATTATCCAATCGCGCTTTATCCTGTAGAGCAATAAAAATATGCCGTGGAGCTGAAACACCCTGTCGTGCTGCCAAATGCCATGTAAGTGTACCATCAATATTAGAATCCATGGTATCTGTGGACGTTGTCAACCAGCTTAATAATCTCTTTCCCCCTTGATCCATAAATGATAGCAACCGCGGTTCTACTGACAATGATGGAGTCAACACTGGCATCCATAGTGATAGTTTTGATAAAATTACTTTACCTACAGCAAGAGGAGTACCATCAGCAAGAGCAGCAGGACGCCAAATTGCACTATTATCATCACCTTTTCTCACTAGTGCTACAGTATGCTTTACTCCATAAATAACCTTTCTAACATTTCTACAAAATCCAAATATGTGATGGAGCGGAATAGCACATGAAAACCGTCGATGATCTCTTTGTAATGTTGCTAATCGTGTTGCAAATCCTAGGTTATATTCAGGATTAGTATTTATAATCATATTCTCGATACCACCAGCAGCACCAGCAATAAAATTAACAGGATTAGCAGCACGATCCCTTGGTTGCCTTACTAGATAAGGATTACTATTAGCGTTATTAGTAATATCTTTTGTGAACATCATAGATGGACCAGCCGATCTTGTATAATCGTCAGAGTATCTTGCTAGCCCTAGTATTGTTGTTGCTACATCAACTTCACGTTCAATAGATTCGATTTCTTTTCCATCAATGAGATATCTAGCACTTTCAAATAATGCCATGATACCATTATTGACAAAACCAACTTGGATATTATCTGCATATGATGTATTAGCTACAACATCTGTTACAAGTTCACCTTCGACTTCAATAAAGGCTTCAGCGGGTAAAAAGTATTTACTGGTATCATGAACTTGAAGTTCAATTCTTCCTCGAAGATTAGGTTGTACTGCGTGATAAGCAAAAAATTGATAATCACGTACAGAAGTATCTTTAAGCACTGGGGCTTCCATGTCAAATGCAACATCAGGGTTTTGTTTGAACATTTTTATTATATATCCGATGGTCTAAATCAAAAATTCTGAAAGAATTCTGAAAGTAATTTTGAATTGAAAACCCCAGGAATTCATTTAGAGAAAATCGATTTTCATGAAATTATGTCGACGGATTAGCCAAAAAATAATACAAAATCAATAAAAAAAAACATCGAAAATTCGATGAAACAACATAATTTTAGCCTCACAGGATAAAAAATCTGATCAAAATCGATTTTCTCTAAATGAATTCCTGGGGTTTTCATCCTCGATTTTCATGAAATTTTGTCGATGAATTGCATAAAAACACTAGAAAAATGAGTAAAAACACTAGAAAAATGAGTAAAAAAAAGTAAAAAATCTAACAAAATTAGCAAAAAATAAATATTTTATAATATAAAAATAATTTTTATAAACTAATTATTTAGTTGGGTGTATTTTAATAATGATGATGAAAATATCTGATAATGAAGATAACGTAAGTAGAATCACAAGTGATTCTGATACAAGTGATTCTGACACAAATATTTCTAATGCTAGCATTTCTACAATAACCATAACAACTGAGCATCCTATTCAAATAAATAGAATCACAAGTGATTCTGACACAAATATTTCTAATGCTAGCATTTCTACAATAACTATCATAATTGGAAATCCTGTTCAAATAAATATTTCTAACGTTTCTGTCGAATCTTCTTAAAACCACTTCCCGGAAGCCCACTTCCGGCTATCATATTTGCTGTTATGTTATCCTGGGCGTTAGTCATTAATGATTGTAGTTTTTTATCCACAGCGTTATTTATTATTTTACTAACCTGTGTAGGCATTACTGCAGTAGATGGCAGTGAAGTCATTCTAGAAATGCTAGCATTTCCAGGTTTTGATTGGAAATTCGAAGAATTTCGTCGTCGAACTAGCGCTGTTAGTTTATCCCGAGCGGCTGAAAATGCCTTACTAGCAAGATCACCAACAGTGTTAATACCCTTATCTCGGATAACATCAATTGCTTTCATTGCTGCCTGTTTTGCAAATGGAGCCACTTTTGGAGCCATTCTTGAAAATAATCCCATTATAGTATTACCGAGACCATCTCCATAGTATACTCGGTATTTTGGTAATCGTGAGTTTACCACGTAGACGTTAGTTGGTTTATCATGGTTGTAGTGTATGATCATTCTTCTATATACAAAAACACTAGTGTTTTTCCAAATGCTTTAGCATTTCCAATTATCTAATCACAGGAAATTTTCGATTTCCCACCTACGGATTTCCAGTGACATTAGTCACTATGATAACCGTAGAAATTCGAAGAATTTTCGGCTAACTCCTCAATGAAATCTCTATATGTTGCAATATCCATGATACCACCTTGAAATAATCTCCTACAGATATCAGCTGCTTCATTGATTATTTCCAGTGAGTTATTCCCGGCTCGTTTTCCTCCTACAAGTACTTCTAATCGGGATATATCACCGAGAATATTACCAGGACATGTTACACTAGCGTGAAAATCTATAGGATTTTTACCAACTAAACCACTACCCTTTTTTTTAGTTGTACCAGTTGCACCCTTCAGAGTTTTCAACTCTGGAGTTTTACTCTGGGAATCAGCCTCTGCCATTATTTGTATTTCATCAGGGATTGGGTCTGCTGTGTATACTGGTGGTGCTACTGTGATCCCCTTTACCATAGTTAGAAATTGGTCATAATCAGATTTTATTTCTTTTGTGATTTTGTTTTTCCTCTTGTTTGCTAAAAACACCTTATTTGCCCAAACTTCTGAACCCTTTACAAAATCCTTAGCCGTGTCGTCTCTTAAATACTTAACTCTCTTCGCTTTTTTAACGTTGTCTTTGGTAAATTTAGCTAATCCAGCAAGTGTTGGGATATTTCTGATTGTATTTAACGCATCAACTGTAAATATATTTTCAGGAGGATAGTCCCTTTTTGAAACAGCTCCCTCTTCTTCTTCTTGAACTTCTTGAAATTCTTCAGGTTCAGCTGGTGAGGAAATATCAACATCACCTAATCGTTCAATTTCTTCCTGAAGTTCTCGTTGTTGTTCTTCTTGTCGTCTTGCAGTAGTTATTATATCACCAGGAAGTGTTTTTAATGATTTTTTCGTTTGTTTAGTTCGTTTTGATATTTTCTCTAACACAGGGAGAAAGGACTCTTTTTGCGCGCTTTCTTGTTTAGAAATTGCTGTTTTCACACCCTCAGTTGCACTAACAATAGGTTTGAAGAGTTGTTCTGTATCCTCTGTGAAGTCAGTCTGAAATAATTGCCGTTGTTGAAGTTTTTCGCGGATTCTATCACGAAGGGGTAATATTTTCTTAAGAGCTTCAAGTCTTTCTCTAGCTAATCTCGTTGTTAATGATTCTCCTACCATTATTGAAAGAGTATTACTATTGTCAAATTAAAAAATCCAAAGCATTTTAGAAATGCAAATCATTTTAGAAATGCAAATCATTTCGAAAGAAATCACTAACCTAAAAATGCAAATCATTTTAATACTTCCTTGTTGTTACACACATAATTTTACTTCCTCATACCGTATCGGTTATACAAACAAAGGAGGCTCTCTACGCGTGGGCTCATCACCTTCAGAGTTTTCCATTAATGTTTTTAATTGTCTCACTTTACAATTAATAAGTCTCTTTTGTTCATATTCTAATCCTAATTGCTTTCGAACACGTTCAACGATGCTACATAATGGTACGAAGACATTAACATCTTCAGTATTTACTAAGCTCTCACGTATAAGCTTTTGGATATTCTTAATTAAAAAATATTTTTTAGATAGGACATATTTTCCGGTCTGTTCTGCAAATTGTATATCCTCGAAATTGGTCATAATTTGATCACAATCCAAACCTGAACATAATTTTACATTTTCATCCTTCAACTTGTTGATTTCAATAATAATCAATTTGAGATTTTCAATATTCATATATATATAAAAAATATATTTGTTTAAATGCAAAGTATTTCAAATACAAAGTATTTTCAAAATGAATTCTGGATACACTAAGGTGTTGATCATCTTAGTATACCCAGAAGCTTAATGCGATTATAGGTGATTATGATTATATATAATGAATGACGACGGCACATTCACCGTTTTGAACCCCCTTGGTGTTTTATACATCAAGCAGCGCTCAACGGTTACAACCGACAAACACATAACAATAGATTATAGGTGAACAATGAATGAATTGATTTCAATGACAATGACGACGGTACAATAACCCCTGATCTAGTGTGGTAGGCGGTTATACACATAGGACGGTACAACAATAGATTATAGGTGACACAATGAATTGATTTCAATGACAATGGATGACGCGGGCTATTCTACATTCAAGTGTAAACAAAACCGCAAAATCGAAACTTTGGTTTTGAATGTCAATAATAACGTTCATACCACGTGTGACGGTGTGGTTTTGTTTACACTTGAATTTCGGCTAAATGCCCAATTATAATAAAGACGAATTTGTATATATACACTCATTACGACGAGGTGATATAAAATAGGTGTAGTGATTGTAATTATTTGTTTGTTTATTAGCGATCACTGACAACGTTGAAAACACATATAATACTTGAAACAGACATTAAAAAAAATGTTTAAATACGACGTGTTTATAAAACAGTTTTGTTAATACTTGAAAAAAGACAAAATTGATTGTGTTTTGTTCAGATTTATGTAATTATAACAGCCAATGAAAAATCGAAGATTTTCCAATCAATGTTAGAAACATTAATATTTCCATGTTTAAAATCCGTAACTCTGTCATTGATGATTTGTCACACGAGTTATACCTAACGGAGTTATCTCCCTACGTAAGAAAACTGAATTTTGTTTTTAAAACGCTTTGAAAAAGCGGTCTTATAAATTCCCTCTGCTACTTTTTGTACCGAGGAGGTGTGAATATCGAAATACCTACCAGCTTCTGACATTGATTGAAATACTATCTCCTTGTTGTCAGTGTCCATTGACTTTACGGATCTAGCATTTTTCGGGTATTTCCCAGTTCTTCCTCGTTTTGTGTTTACACATTGAGAAATAACTTGAAGGTTGTTCAATTTGTTATTCTTAGTATCGGAATCAATATGATCAATAACAAAACCATCTTTGATTGATTCGTTATACACTTCGAAGACGAAACGGTGATTGAGATACATTTTCCCTCCAGCTTTAAATATCAAATACCCCATACCATTATCCCGCCCAACAGATTTCTTATTTTTACTGTGTCTAACAACACCATCACGAGAAGCTTCGTAATTTTTAATAACAGGATGTCTTTGAAATTCTTGGCTCATTTATATATATAATATATCTATTTGTCTAATTCATTAATTGGCTGAATTATAACATTAACAAATCTTTTTATATAGTCATCCGTAGTTTTTATGATTTTGCCATTGACGTCGTCAGGATTTTTGATTCTTCGCTTGTCATAATAACGTTTTAACTCTCTATAACGCTTACCCCCGCAATTAATGCATAACTGCGACTTGCCTCTTACACCTACCCCACAATGCAAGCATGGTAGAGGTCCCTCCGAACCGTTTCTTACACTCTGCATATGATACCCACAGAATTCATTTCTGCATGATTTGTTACACGGAGTCTTTGATCCAATCATAAGCCATTTGCAATGATTCATTATATAAAAATTTTCTTATTTAAATACTTGTTTTAATTATAATATGAAGGAGTTCAAGAGATTATCGAAAATTAAGCCTTGGAAAAATGTTAGATTTAATCTCGATAGAATCTCTGATATACCTAAAAGTCTAGTAGATGATAAACCACTATTGAGTAAAATCAGCGACTGTTTTAATGAGTTTAAGCGTGATGGAGCATCTCATACGTGGTCGACATTTCGAATTATTGATGAAGATGTCAATATACCCATAATTGATGCTACTATGAATGATATAAGAGCAGCTGTGATACTTTCACACCTTGGCAAGAAATCTCTACGGAGGTATTTTTTTTAGAATAAAATTCATTATCGAAGAGGAAGGTGAATGGATTATCAGAGATAAATTTGACCCAATCCTTAAGGATAAAAAAACTGTTATTGTGAGTAGAGATTCCAAACCAGGAATTCTAACTGGAATTGACAAACCATACTATGAGAAATCTTACCCTGTAACAGCAGTTGTGTATGGGTTATATCCAATAAATAATAATCCTAATATTACAAAACTAGCTCCGATGTTTTCATCATCAGTGGCTTTGCCACTTAATTGTGTAGCAACACGGTTAATAGAACACTTCAAAAATGCATCCCGGGGAAACAAATTAACTGATCTACGAAGAAAAAAAATAACCGAATGGGAACTAACAGTGAATCAACATGGAGCAAGGATTTCCGATATAGCTAAATTAGAAGCATTATTAAAATTTCCAATATCGGTAGCGACAATAACCGGAGAAGTATTATACGAACCGAAATATCAATCGCGAGGAGCTCCAATTGAAATTATTGATCATAACAAACACGCGTGGACACCCGCGGTAAATATATTTCCACGAGAAAGAACTGTTCGATATATCCCTAAAGCATTTTCTAGGGATGGTTTCTATGAAGAGAAATTATTTGATGCTATTCACACATTAACCAAAGACGACCCTGTGTCAATGTGGTTACTCAGGAGTAATGAGGATCCGGAAATAGGATTTGATCAGTTTGTAAAACCAAATGGTGAATTATATCGAACTGAAGAATTAGATACTAGAATGAGAAAAATCGCTAATGAATTTTCACCTGAAAATTCTAAAGAATTTTCTAATGAAAAACTACTTACGGATAGTTTTACTATTCCATCAGTGGTAGCTCACTTCGCACGAGAAAAAAACTCATGGCGTCCAACACGAAGTGATTTTCTGGAGGATGTGAAGTTGAGTTGCGTCGAATTGGGTCATGGAGGATTGTGGAATACGAAATACTCACGTGATGGTATGATTTCAATTGATATATCCGCGTGTTATCCTGGAAGTTTTCTCGGATATGGAGAATGCTCTGAATATTTTAAACGATTTGGACATCCCACACATGAAATGACTCGTGTTGCGATTAATGGTCCATTGCCTGATTTTGATTTAACCGGGTTCGCTCGTGTGATATCATTCGAATTAGCTACAGGGTTACATCCGTGTAGTTATCTTTGGCTTGGTAGACATATGTATGAAAAAGCGTGGATGCCAATTGTGCTATTGCGATATATGATCGATTGTGGTATGTTAACATCGTTAATTGTCAGTGAAGCGATTATTTGTTATAACGCGCAGAAAGATGTTTGGTTACCAAAACCCGATCTAGAAAAAATAATTAACGAACAACGAAAACAATTTCTAGATGGAAATTCGAAGAATTTCAGCGAGGAACAAATCATAGATTGGTCTAAGAGGTTATTCGAAGGTAGGAATAGAGAGGCTAAAGAACTCGGACGAAGAATAATCGGTAAATTCACTCAAGGTGGAAGATTTGACAATGCAAAATATTCTTCGAGATTGATCTTAGACAATGAAGAATACGATTTTATCATAACCGATTTAATAAAAAAAGGAAAATTTGTAACCCGTAGGGATGCTTTTCGATCCAATGGTGAGAAATTAGGTACGGTTATTACCTACTGTGATGGATATAGTTGTCAGTACACACATTTGAGAAGTTCTATGCTAGCCTATTCTTGTATTAATCTATTCTCGATGATAAACAGATTTCCTAATACCGCGGTTAGAGTAGCTACTGATTCGATGTATATCCATGAGAAATACAAATCAGATGTAGCTAAATTCACAGATCCTAAGGAAGCGTGGGGAAATTGGAGGTTTAAAAAAGAAACATTACATGAGTATTGTAAATCCGCAGACGTTGCTATGGATGATAAATACTTGAAAAGTAACCATAATATCTCAGAGATTCAATCAGAATTTTCTACTGCACCGCCCGTATCCGATCCGATTTGTAGATACAAGACAGTTTATTTAAACGGCTGTGGTGGATCAGGAAAGACAACTCGTGCAATCGAATTATTTCGTCGGTCAACCATGGTTGTGCTAACACCAACTCACAGACTCGCCAGAGAGATGATAGCGCGGGGAGTAAAAGCCTGTACTTATCACAGCTTCTTTCGATGGAAAGGCGATACATGGACTCCTGATCGAATGGGTGATAAATTTATTCCTGAAATAATAATCTGGGATGAAATATGCACGGTATCGTTAACAGTATTACAGATATTTCTTGAATGGTTGTTATTGAAAAATACAAAAGTCGTCATGTGCGGGGATCACGGCCAACCGCAGCCATTTGTTGGTGGATCTCCACATGAATGGTTAAAAGGATTTGTAGATTATTATGAAGAGATTAATACCGACCATAGATCACTTGATGAACAATTACGAGAATTCAAAGCGCTAATTAGATTACAACCGGATAAAATCCAATGTGAAATAGCGCGTGAAATAATTTCAGAAACTCCCATGAATGATTTTTGGGAAATGTGGAAGCCAAATGATTTAATAATCGCGAGTAGAAAAATAGTCAGAGACGCACTTCAGATGAAGTTGTTTGCGCTACATAAAGAAAAATTTGCAACGCTTCCAGTACCACTCTGTTATAGACCTAAGGATACACGAAAGCAGAATATCGACGTTGACATTCCTGGACAACAACAAAAGCAGAATTTAGTATTAAATGATATTGTGTTGGTTGATATCAGCGTCGTTAAAGATGCATTAGGTGCTGATAAATCCCCATGGACGTTAGGTTATGCAGCAACAATACACTCTTCACAGGGATTGACTATATCCGATACAACTCTTTGGATAGTAGATAATCATATTGAGTGGTCAAATTTAGTTTATCTCGCAGTATCCAGAGTACGGCGAATAAACCAACTTCGAAGAATTGTGGTTAATGATAATGACAATACATTAAGTAATATACACACCGATGATAATATAATCAGAAAAAAACTCTCTGGTTATAAACAACAGGATAAAAAAAATAAAAGAGAATTTGACATCGATGCTGAATTAATTAAGACACTAAAGCAACAACAGAACAATCACTGCGCGAGTTGTAATTGTATAATGAGTTGGAATTGGTCGGATAAAGATCCTCGCCAATTCACCGTAGATAGAAAAGATAACAATCTCGGTCATGTCAGAAACAATGTGAGGTTGACTTGTCTTGAGTGCAACAGACGCCGGGGTGACAGCACCTTAGGTGCTAGTTAAGACCATGCGGTGGTAATTGAGTATCCTCGGGAATCACTTGTAATTGTTCGCGTGTAAAACCCCGCTGAGGAGCAGTTGAATCCAGTCTATAGATTGGAGGTCTACCAGTTGATCGTGTTATACCGGATATATTATGCGTAGTGACACTCCAAATAGGATCAGTAGCTCTTTTTTTACCACCCTCAAGCTCTCCTGGTTCATATAAGTACCTTACAATGACATTACTACCAAGAATTGGTTCTTTTTGTGAAATTCCTTGGATTTCCATTTTGATAGACGCCTTCTTAATAGCGTTGACAGGTTTCATATTAATTGTTCTAGTAATCTCATTATTGATTGCGGTAATCACAGCTGGTAATCTCTTGACCCATTCACGGGATCGTTTATCCTGGATGAATTCTTTTGCGTATTGATATCCGAATAACCGCTCAGCAAGGGTTTTATTAAACCGTTCAACAATTGCCTGATCGCGATGTAGCGCAGTGTGTCCTCGTCTGATGGCGACATTATGATGTTTCATCGTAGATGTAACAACACCTTGAAATTCCTTGCCAGGATCAACTTGTAACAGATTTGGCCAGCGCAGAGGACCTCGTCGATAAATTTTTTCAAATGCAGAAGCTACTTCAGTAGATGATTTTGTTTTTAACGGTTCTGCTTCTTTGTATCGACTTGCAATATCAACTAACGTTAACGCGTATTTGTAACCGTTGTCATGCGGCAGAAATAGTATATCAGCTTGATGAACTTCATTAGGTGTTGTAACATCAAAATGCGAATAGTTAATTTGTTTAGGCGCTGGTAGATAAATTTGCCATATTGCTTGTTTAGATAACCAGTTTGCCGCTGTAGTTTTTTTCACCTTTGATGCACTAGCTAGTTTATTGATTGCTGCGTAACCTCTCCAGTATCCTCTCGGAGAATAATAAATAGATTCCATATTAAAATGCTAGCATTTTCAATTACCAGCACCTAACATCAATTTACCCTTCATAGCAGATTTTACCAACCAAGAAGCCAACTTTTCTTTGAAGGATTTATCAGGAATAGCATTTAACGCATGAATTAATTTTACATCTGCGAGATGTCTGTGTTGAAGATTGCTGCTTTTATAAGCGACATCATGAGCATGACACGCCTTATCAATAGCGTTTATTGGATACTCGCCGGGTCGGGGTAAATTTTGATCATCAAGTCTGATATCTAATCGTGTTCCCGGTCCACAGTAGCTATATCCTGGAAGGTGCTTTTCTCCTGGATACTTTGCCCACGGTGTTCCTGGGAGTTTTGTCAATTTGGCTGCAATATCACCTCGTTTTTTTTTAAAGCCTTGGTTGCACCAAGGGAAGTAAATCTAAATTTCTTTGTACTACATTGTACGCATTTACCAGAAAGCGCTGATCGATTATTTTTCGTTGTAATAGTCGTCAAGTCATTTGTGCCAGTACGCGTCCTACATTTCACACAATATAGATCCATAATTATATTATATAACGGCATGAATGTAATTGATTATTCAGCTACTCGACGACGGGAACCTATTAGACACCATGCAATGTTACCAAATTCTATTCGCGCGATTATCATCGGACCATCTGGAAGTGGTAAAACACAATTGCTACTTAATTTGATAACGAGATGGATGAAGTGGGATAAATTGTACATGATTGCTCCGAGTGTAGACGATCAACGATGTTATGAAGTATTAAAGGATTTTAATGATGCCGCGCAAGAAATTAACGGCGATGGTGTTATTGAGTTTATAACCGATATCGAAGAGGCACCTAGTATTGATGATATTGATGGAAGTATTAACAATTTAGTCGTATATGATGATATCATGTTAGATAATCAAAAGAATCCTGCTAGAATATTTTCCAGAGGCAGACATAAAAACACCGATGTGATATATATCACTCAACGTTACACTCAAATACCAAAAGTGATCAGAGATAACTGCAATATGCTGTGTGTATTTAACGGAGTTGATACTCATACTCTTAGAAATATTTGGCAAACTTGGTGCGGTGGTGATATGGATCATAATCGATTTAGAAATTTCTTTAGCCACGCTCAGACAATCCCACACGGATTTGTGACGATAAATTTATCAGACCCTCGGACAAGATATCGTATCGGACTTGATCAAATATTTAGTTAGCGCATTAGCAGCCGAGGAGGTGAACGTCAACTAAATGGCGTCTTTTTTTTTTACCCTTGAGGAAGGCTCCGTTTGACAAACAGAGCTCTAAAATTGTTAAGTCTCAGTTTGGCAAATGGAGACTTAGAATATTTTTGCTTAAAATATACCCCAATTAGAGAAAGTCTGTTCACCCACTCTGCTGCTTCCTCTATGGCCCAACAGTGAGGAGAAGTTTAAGGAAGAGAAGAAGATCTGTGAGGTGTCCTCCGTGTTAACAAGATACTGTTAACATTACACATAACGGTCCTTTTCAGGGCCACTCATATACCTCGAAAAGATATTAGCTTTCTTTGCCTCCATTTTCCCCTTGTCGCTAGACAGTCCCATATACAAATAATATTCCCCATATTCAATTTCCTTTGTCCCTATACAGGCCCACCATGTTCAATTTCCCTTTTCCCTATACAGGCCCACCATGTTCAATTTCCATTGTCCCTATACAGACCCACCATGTTCAATTAATTTCCCTTGTCCCTATACAGGCCCACGACCTTTTGTGCCCATATCGCCCCAAGCTTTTTTTGACTGGATTTTTCATTGTCCCCATAAATCTTGTCCCCATAGCGCCCCAAGCTGTTTTTGACTGGATTTTCCATTGTCCCCATATCGCCCCATATTACTACTTTTGTATGACCCAGACTTTAACAAAGATAAATATTAGCATTGGTTCTGAGCACCGATGCAAACATTGATACGGTACTGTATTGCTCAAGTGCATGAATCTATGATGTAAGTAAAATAACATGAAAGTCAGGAACAGTATAAAATATGTCGATTTACGCATCACACGAATTTTCAAATTTGCTATTAAAAATGTTACCTAGAGCATGAAGTATGAAGTTGGTTTGGTTCCCAGCGGGGATGTTATCGATGAAGTAAATATCCGTATTCTACATGTTATCGGCGTATGATTGTGATGAGAACGTGAATTGATATGCGGTAATAAAGATTTGATTCTTATTGTCATTTGTTCTGAAAGATGTGTGGGTATTGGAACTCTACTTTTTATAACTTTCTTTCACCAGGACGTGTTGGTTCTAGGCACGGATGTTATAGGTCAGCTTGCAGTAATGAACAGACTTTGTTCGATTGTTGGCTATTTATCCTCATGATACGATCTGTGTCTATAAGAAATGATTAATTAATTTCTTTACTGGTGGTTAGTATCAGATGATTATTGTAAAACAATAGTTATACTGATTTTTATTTTGGCATCGACTGGTGCTGTAACTGGCGATAGCAAGTAGGTCGTGGTTCTGAGCGCACATGCATCGCTTGAAAGAAGCGAGTTTAGGTAACATAAATAGGAAAAAAGGTTTTGTGAACAATGATTTAAGAATAAAGCTGATAAACTGCAATATATAATGATGGACAAAATGAGAAATGATATACATGGAGATAAGATGACGTGTGCAGATGTGTATGAAACGAAATATATATGACCCAAGCTTACAAAGAGAAATATTAGCATTGGTTCTGAGTACGGATGCAAACATTGATACTATACGGTGTAGCTTATGTGCATGAATCTTTGATATAAGTAAAGGAACAAGAAAATCAGGAACAGTATGAAATTTGGCGATTGATGCAGCACACAGAATTTCAAATATGCCATTAAAGATGTTACCTAGAACATGGTATGAAGTTGGTTTGGTTCCCAGCGGCGATGTTATCATCGATGAAGCAAATGTCCGTATTCTACATGTTATAGGCGCATGAATAGGATGAGAACGCGAATTTATATGCGGTAATACAGATCTGATTCATTTTGTCATTTGTAATGAAATACGTTTGAGTATCGTAAGTCTTTTTTGTTTGTAATTATCTTTCAACAGGAAATTTTGGTTCTAGGCACGGATATTACAATGGAACTTGCAGTAATGATTACACTTTAGTCGTTTGTTACATTAGATATCCTCGTGATACGATTTTTTTATCTAAAATAAGTAATAGTCCTTTCATTTACTGGTTATTATCATATGTTTATTGATGTAAGGGTTTAACTCGTGTCTATTTTGGCATCGACTGGTGCTATGACAGGCAGTAGTAAATGGGTAGTGGTTCTGAGCGCAGACGCATCACTTTAAAGAAACTAGTTTAGGTCTTGTGATCAAGGATTTAAGAATAAAGCTGATACATTGCAATATCTAAAGATGAAGAGATGTTAAATAATATACATGGAGATAATCAGCTGTGTACATGTGTGAAAGAAACGAAATATATATGACCCAGACTTTAACAAAGAGAAATATTAGCATTGGTTCTGAGCACGAATGCAAACATTGATACGGTACGTACTGTATTGCTCAAGTGCATGAATCTATGATGTAAGTAAAATAACATGAAAGTCAGGAAGAGTATGAAATATGGCGATTTATTAAGCACACACAATTTCAAATATGCCATTAAAGATGTTACCTAGAGCATGTATTTTATGTATGAAGTTGGTTTGGTTCCCAGCGGGGATGTTATCATCGAGGAAGTAAATGTCCGTATTCTACATGTTATCGGCGCATGATTAGGATGAGAACATGAATTTATATGCGGTAACATCTAAATATCGGAACTCTATTTTGTTTGCATTTAACTGCAGGAACAGTGTGATGTTTGTTGATTTATACCAGGAACATATTTTCAAAATATGATATTAGTGATGTTACTTAGAGCATGCTATTTCATATATGACGTTGTTCTGGTTCCCAGCCGGGATGTTATCATCGACGAAGTAATTGTACGTATTCTACATGTTCTCGGCACATGATTGGCAAAAGGATATGAAATGATATGCGGCAGTAAATATCTTATTCATTTTGTCATTTGTTATGACATATGTATATCGCAACTCCACTTTTATGTAATTTCCTTTTAACAGAAATTATTGGTTCTAGGTACTGATGTTATAATGGAACATGCAGTAAAGAATAGACTTTGGTCGATTGTTACACTATATACCTTCATGGTACGATTTGTGTCTAAAATATGGAATAGTCCTTTCATGTACTGGTGATTATTATCTGATAGTTATTGTAAACAATATTTATACTGATGTTTATTTAGGTATTAAATTGTGCTGTGATAGGCAGGAAATGCGAAATTATATTCATGGAGATAATGTGACATGTACATGTGTGTAGGAAACGAAATATATATGACTCAGGCCTTTACAAAGAGAAATAATGGACGTCCATTAATAATGTCAACAATTTTTAGGAATTTGTTCCCCCCCCCCCTTGTCAAGAACTGTCAAACTTTCAGTGACCTCCCTAATAAAATGAGGTCAATTTTTTTTTATCCATCCCCCCTACAAACTAACAATATTTTTTTATACGATTGAATTCATGAAGAAAAAAATCGAGACTTTATATTCTAGCTTCTATCATGGGGAAACCAACTGTTCCTCAATTGTTATAATGCGCATATTGGCTGATTCATTAATTAATTGTAAAAAAAAAAAAAAAAATAACATTGTTGGCGTCAATTTATCTTGAACTCCCCCCTATGTCAGCAATTGTATAAAATTTCTTCAAACTCCTCCACCCTATTTCGTTGACATAATTGATGGCCCACCCCTTATATAAATTGGTTCTGAGCACAGATGCAAAAATTGATGCGTCACGTCATAAGTCAGGTGCATGAATCTTGTATGTAAAGTGAAACAACACGAAAAGCAGGAACATTATGAAATTTGTTAATTTATATAGCACACAGAATTTCAGATATCCTAACTATTGTATGATAAAACATACTTTAAGCTGTTTTGGTTTACAGCGGGGATTTTATCATTCATGATGTGAATGTTCTTATTCTACAGGGAGATAAATTGACGTCTGCAAAGGAGCAAGTATCTCAAATATATATATTAGTCATTTTCAAAGAGAAATGCGCCAGTTGGTTCTGAGCAAGTATGCAAAAAATGGAATCGTAGGTTGATGTGAAGGAAGTCAACACATTTTACTTAGGCACATACAAAAGCGATATGTATACGTTTAAATAGTTTTTGATACGGGTGCTAGAATTCATACGGAAATTCATAGCACATGTCCATTCATCTTCTAAGTAGCAAGGAACAATATAAATCCATGATATTATTTGATTTCTGTACATTTGCAGACTAGACTATATTTATTATTGTGTTGTAGAGAAAAACGAATCTAGAGGCTGGTTTACAGTAAGGATGCAATAATTCAAGCGGTATTACGTATCCCGTTTTAGTATGCGCCACATGACAAAGTATAAGCGCTTCGTGAAGTTCCTAGATTGATCATGGACACTTAATTAAAAAAAATAATTGTGTGACTATTACTAGAAAATGTCTTTAATTGTTTTGGTTCCTGGTGAGAATGTTATAAATGCTCGTATTCCACATACTATGGACACAGGATGCTACTACTACTACTACTACTACTACTACTACTACTACTACGAACAGTCGTTAATTTGTATAGGGCTATAGGTATCAGATATTTTGATATTTCTTCTGAGATCTGTATGCGAGACTTGTCAATATTGTTAAACATTCTTAAACTATTTGCGTTAGTTTGAGATGAGGATGGTGCAAGGAAGCCAGCAATACGAAATATAATTAAGTCCATTGTACTAGAAGTTGTTTGTTCGTTGTTAGAGTTTATCGATATTAATAGAGATTCCAAAATTTCCCATAATTTCACCTCAGTTTTGTGCAGGCATAATACGCTCCATATGGTGCGGTTACTCGTGCCCTTATTTAATTGCTATCGCATGCGTATCTGAGAGAGAGAGAGAGAGAGAGAGAGAGAGAGAGAGAGAGAGAGAGAGAGAGAGAGAGAGAGAGAGAGAGAGAGAGAGATGTTTTCATATGCCTTTGCTTTAGCCGTGGGAGAAAAAAAGAAGAAAAATCACTTTATATTACAGGACTCCGTGCACAAAGAAATATTGTTATTTTACTTTACTTGAAGAGACATAGGTTACATATTTATTATCTATTTCGCTGTTCTAGTTCTTCTTCGTACTAATGTTAATAAAGGGAAATTACTCTTGAATTGGTTCCCAGCGTGGATGTTTGGCAGTGGTTCTAGCTGTGGACTTCCGGTTCTTATTGCGGATGTGCACTGCCCTGTTGACTGAATGTGCAGTTCAACGGAACTTAAGAAATACATCCATTTGCTCGTGTCGTAATTTGAGTCCATTAGAACGAAACATTAAAGTAAGTAAAATCAAACTAAGGGAACGCGACTTCAATTTGTAGAAAAGTGTCGATATGGGCTGCCAAGTGTGCGATATATTCCTGGAAATTTGGCCTCTGGTTAACTCTAAAACAAAAATCGCGTAGACCTCTTACATTACATTACTGTTGGACTAGGCGGGAAAGATGTTTGCAGTCGCCGTTACATTTAGATATAACAGGCCAAAATTAAAATTTCATCTCGGCTTAATGAATAAGGCGTAAAAATAACATAGGTACTGGTGCATTGATACAAAATTATGATGCAGTAATGCATAAACCAACAGTTGTAAACTAGAGATAAAAGAGAGAAGTTGCCATATTTACATGCATATAGCAGAGGCATCTAAACCCAACAGCATGAGCAATAACAGTTCTTTATATCAAAATAAGCATATTAATTAAAATGCATATTTTCAAATGGACTGACAACATAACATGGTCATGGGTCTTGTCATAGTCCAATTAAATTATACATATTTGAATTGGGTAGTAGTAAGAAGACAGGAGAAAACTTGAGTATAATTTATTGACGTTTCCAACCAATTTATATTATAACATTTCCTTGCACTAACAGGGCTTGAATTTAACACAAATTTCTTGGTAGCCAGAAGGACTAGTGTACTGATAAATTTACTAGTCCTGCCAAACATTTACTAGTCCTGTCTACAAAACAATGTCACACAATTGTATTGAGATTAACAACAATTTTCTTTCATAAATAGCATTATCATATGACATGCAGAGGTACAGAAGTATAAATCCTACTTCAAATCATCAATCAGTCAATTAACATTTCATGTTTCTCAGTATATTCTGGATCCAATTCCAGAAAGGGATCCAAATGTCATTTTTCGTCCTCCACCTGCACTCTGGATCTATATGGGGTTTGTTCTGGTCGTCTTACCTGTCCCATTGAAACATTCCACAAACGTATTGGTGGTGATGGATCATTTGTTAGAATGTCATTTGTATGGAAGATTATAAAGAGTAGGTCAGACAGAACCCAAGGTCTCAAACAAGATCTCCAGTCACTCTTCACCATTTTTATATCCAATTCAATTTTAAAGTTCAAACAACCCGCAACAAAACTGGATGTTTTCTGTGTTTGTTTTTGCGAATTCCATACACCAGTAACACTGCATAACATTCTTGTTCTCATCATAATTCAGCCATTCCCCGTCTTTTGTCCATGTCTTCTGAAACGTCCTATCACGCTTTTCCTTATCATAAGAATTATCCCTCTCTTTTATTTCATTTTCATTCAACTTTTGCTTTTTCCGGAGGCTGAACACCTTATTTAAACCGCCACATTTTGCCTGTCTTATATAGCAGGAATTATGCCTCTTTATGAAATACGAGATGTTACAGTATAGATGACACAAATTATTTAAAGTAAGAAAAGGAATGGCAGTGTCCTTTATATAAGAAAGTCTGAGCAAGACATCCATTTCAAAACATGTGCCTTTGCCCCCCCCCCCCACAGTAAATGGTCTCACCCTCAAAAAGTCTTGACTTCTGCAGGATCAAAGCAGTAAACACTGTTATAAAATATTAAAATCAGAAGATAATGTTAGTTTCACCTTGGAAAATGTGTGTTCCCATTAAACGAAGCCATCTGAGTCAGCGCTTTGCATTCAACAGCGCCAATTACGGTCTCATCATTAATAGCGTAAGTTTAGTAGGTGCTCCTAATTAGTACTAAGCGGAAATTTTTCAAATCTTAGATGCCCATGCTGAGTGATTTTAATTCCTAACAAATGTAAGGCCTTCTGCATGGATATCTCCATGCATACTCAATTATTTGTTCAGTCTTGTATGGGGAAAATATTGTTTATAAAAGTTTTATTGACATAGAAAAAGTAGTTGTATGGAAATGATGTGTCAGTAATGTGATCATAATAAATTGATCTAAATTAAACTAAATTATGCAGTTTCCTGAATGTGATTGTTAGCACGTTTGGCTAGCAAGCTAAAAAAAAAGGAAACAAACAATAGTTGATGCCATGTGTTCTAGTTTTGTAGTTTGTTATTGTGGTCGCGTGAATAAAGTGTGAAATGTTTCATTTATTCGCTGTCAGATTAATTAGGATATAAATTACCAAACTTCCCTTGTTAATGACGGGATCGTGATTGGCACTGTTAAGAGAAATGCACAAAATCAGATGGCTTCTTGTAATAGAAACACATTTCTGAGGCAGAAATTGACTTCATCTTCTAATTTTAATATTTTATGACTGTGTTTACAACGGTCACTACTGAATATATGTTGAAGTCACGTCTTTATTGGGGTATTGAGTAAACAAATGCTGACTGTTGATGAACAAAACTGACTAGCCCATCGGACTAATAACATTATGATAGTTACAAGCCCAACAGGCTAGCCTCGGGCTAGCGGACTACTGCTAATTTCGAGCCCTAATTATGATGGTAGTCCTTTAACAAACAATAAGTAGTTTGTTCTGTTTTAAATGTCATTATGATCAATAAAATGCCTTGATTGATTAGTGGGTTGGGGGGGATGTATATAGTGTTCCAAGACATGTACATGAAAAAATTGTTAATTCATAATCAGTTTATCACTGCCAAACTGTTTGATTATTAATCTTTGCATATTTCAGATTTGTATTTTTACTAAAACTTGTTTGATGTCAATTTTTTATTTGTAGCCCCATATTGCCCAGTTGGATCTGTGGACATTCTGTTTCCAGGGACTTGGTACCTTTCAGAAGTGGACAGCATGCACCGAAGAAAGTATGAGAGAAAACTCCACAAGGAATCCAATGAGGAGAACCTCAATCCAGTGGTACAAAATGATACTTCCAAGGTACCAGAACTTGCTGAATCTCTAAGTGGCAGATACAGACAATTGGTGTACTGTAACTTTCCATTTTCCAGTTTAAATCTTTTCAGTGGGGAAAAAAGATATCCTTTTCCATTTTCAATCAAATAGACACCCTTCTGTTTATAAATCCCCACCTAGAAGTAGTATATCCTAGATTCTTTCTGTTGCTCTTGAGAACAAAATGATTTATAGCTTGTCACTATAATAGTTAATCAACTATATTTTATTTAGTTCTAAATTTATTTGGCACTAACATTGTTTATTTTACCCATATGAACTTTGATTTGATGCCTAATATAGGTGTGCAGTGTAATCTTGTGGTCATTTGTTCACATTTTTTCCACGTAGATTTATATATTGATTGTACACAAAGTAATACAACTGATTCAAATTTCAGACAGCTAATGTGGGATTTTTATACAGTGTAAAAAATGTATTGTCACAGGTAACAATTGACATCACACAGTCATCCTTGCTAGGTTTCACAGAGTTGGGTCAGAGCAAATAACTGACATTAGACAGATGTCTTGGAGAGGTTAAGAAAATATTAAATCAAAGTAAAACACTGATTGGATTGGGTCCAGATCAGATTTTTCTGACACTTGATAGGCCAGAGATTGACACAAGATGGGCATCATTGCCAGGTTACATCAGCAGCAGTTTGGACAAAGAGTACATTTTAATTTAAAATAAGGGCAATTTTAATAAAATTGTGGTCTGACTAAAATTTGAAAAATGTAAATGTCACATTTATCAAAAAGGTTTTGATGAAATTGGTTTTGGAAACACCATCAGACATGACTGCATCATGAAAACCCATTCCTATGGTCATTTAATCGCTTCATATGATCTGAATGCCTGTTTAATCTGACCGAAGATGTTTGTCACACATTTAAACCAAGTTCAGAAATGCCTCATACTACAATACCAGCGTATCTATTTAGTCATCAGCCTTTCTGATGGTTATCTCCCTTTGTATACAATATGCAAGGTTCGGGATAAAGTTGGGTGAAATTACATTTTTTCCCAACCGTGAAAAGTTCTTAAAAGTTGCAAATATTGGCCAAAGTCAGGGGAAAACATCAGATTTTTCTTCTACAACTTGACGCCCAAGACAATTACATGGTCATTTGGGTGCCTGCCATAAATATATTTGTTGAGACAATCAAAATGCTCACTGGATTAGATTTGTCCTGTAGACTTTTTGTTTCACAGACGGCTTGATATCTGTATCGTTTTTTATATGGAAGGTATGAAAACCAGTCTAGCATCAGAAGAGGTAAACAGGGTGGTGTTAAAGCATGGTCGCTTAGTGGATGGGCTAGCAGACTTAAAACAGTGTTAAAAAAGAGTTAAACCTGCATAAAATCGTGATGTTTTTAATCTGCTGAATGACGATAAAACTATGGAGTTGATGAAATTTGAGCTGGTACTAGTGATTTCAATTGCAATTGCGATTTTTTGCAGTAAAAATACAAAATTGAAAGCACAAAATGCTTTATATTTATTTTGAGACCAACTTCCGGAGTTTTGTTGTTTCACGCGACTACCATGTTGACATATGCTCTCTCACACGGTGAGCATTCAAGCAGGGAACCAGACTACTCTGCTTGATGAATCAGACTGGCCAAGTTTCTTTTAGTTGTTCTCAAAATAAATATGCTGAGAATTATGTTATTTCTGGAATTTACAAAAAGTATGACTTTCAGTTAATATAACTGAAATTTTGTACATCATTAAAAAGGAGTTTGTTGTTGATATCACATGACTATTGGACTTCCGATGTCATTGCTTGATTTGTGAAGTTGTGTGACTATTAACGCAAATGGTGAGTACCCAGTCATGATTCATCTATGCCGAGTTTTGTTTAGTCTGACAGCAAATTAAACACGCAACAATTATAAGCCTTGCCATTTATGAGAAAATAAATAATTTTCCTGTTGATTTCATGCAGGTATAAGTTGAAAAAACAGTTTAAATTTTCTAGGCCCACTGGTCAGCTATCTTAATGTGGCGGCACATTCCAAATTTTTTATATGTATGTGCTCTCCATCATAATTATCCACATGTGAAAAATGGGGTTGGAATATTCTGAAGAAATCAGGATTGGAATAATTTTGAATCTCTGAACTTTGGTGCGAAACTATTACACAATGATTTGTAGCTTAAAGCATTGGTTTTAGATCTTTGAAAGAACTCGGTTGAAATGGGCAATTGTTTTCCCTTTTATGCCTTATTCGGAAATTATATGAGCCCATGTATCAATACAGATTTGGGGACTTTTTTAATTGAACTTCAAAAACAAGTTGATTTTACAGAAAATAAGGTCATTATTTATCCAACAATATATAATTTTTGAAGATATTTTGTCAAAATTTAAATCAACTCTTGTAAATTTCTTAAAATTTAATTTTTAACCATATTGTCTTAAGGAGTTTTACCTTCGTCGAAAAATCTTGAGATTTTATTGGCACACATAAATTCAGGGTTTAACTTTTTTCATTACAAGAAAATATTTTGATACTTTGCATTATAGGGTTTTTATCATACTGTGATAAGAAATGTTGTATTTTTATAACATGCATATACATTGGTCAGATTTCTTTAGAATATAGGTTTGAAAGGAAACAAAATAATTTATACTCTCGTTTCCACCTAGCAACATAATGTATGTCAGCAAAGTAAAGTTAGAATTTGTATTATGTACATTGAAATGGATTTAAATATTTTGTGTTACTCAATTTATGGTTTTGTACATGATCATCTTTTCTGACATACAAGTTTTGGAGAGTCTTGAAAGAGAAACATCTTTAGTTTTAAAAATCCATGTTTTGTTATCCAAACTGTTCTTTAATTCCATTCAGTAATGGTCAGGTGTGAACCTTGAAAAATTAATTTCATCCTTGAAAAGACCTGGAAATTTATATTTAGAGAAAGCATGGATTATATTATATGGCTCTGGCATCAACCTGATAATATTTTGAAGAAAAATGATATTTTCCAAGCTGTTTTTGATAACTGAGTTTTCATCTCCTATCATCTGACTATAAGACCAAGTTTGTTTGTGTTTTATGGCTCTGCATGCAGCATACATTGTACATCATTGTGAAGGATCTGTCATCATATTCATGTTTTGGTTTCTTCTAACAGACAGTATGACCAATACAAGCCACATTTATTTATAACATTCAGGTATTATATGTGCCAATTAACAATCAAATAAGGTTAGTGCTACTGAAGAAAGACAATTTTTGACATGCCATTTAAAGTACAGTCAAAATTATTAGAAGATTCAAGTTCATACAAAAGATGCCGCTAAAACATAGTAAATCTTGTGAACTCCGCCTAAAAAGGAAAGTCATTTAGATCCCATTGCACAATAAGCCACCTGGCATCAAGTTCTTTCAAGTTTGCACAAATGATGCAAATGAACTATTGAGTATTTCTACATTTACTATAAATGGAGAAATTGCTTCTCAAAAACAGGTGAACAGATTTTGACAGCATCCTGGCATTGATATCTTATCTTTCTCTTTTACAAAATATGCCGATCAAATATCAGACAGGCTTGGTGTTCTAAAAAAATGACAAAAACATTTCAATTGCTTTGCCGGCTTTGACCTAATTGCACACTCAGTATCAGGACATTAATCCTATTCAGATTTAAGCAAATGATGATTGTCCAGTTATCAAATGTGACAGTAGTTACTGGGCTAACTATTGTAGCAGTTGGCTGTTAAGCCTTCTATGCATGTCAGACAGGTGAATAATATTCGGCTCACATTGTGCACTTGTACCATGTTTTTAAAAAATTGCTTCAGCCATGTCTCTGAACTACTTAGGACTTCAGAGATTTACGATGGGTTGATTTTGCCTTTAAACAATGGCTTTTGTCTGTCTTGTCAGTTTTATGGAAATATATTCTATATTTCATATGTGTAATGCACATCGAGCCATGAACTGCATAAAACCAGTCTGGCTGAGATCATACAACTTTGTTGAAGACATGATGTCAAACTCTAGCTAAAATATTTTATGATTTCCTTGCCTTAAGATCACATTTTGAGTCGGAGGATAAGTTTTCATATTGATTAAGTCAGATCTGACATTACAGAAATAAAGTTCTTTGTGATTGGCTTACATAAACTCTAGCTTTGACTTGTTCTTAGAAGACTGCCAGGTTTGATCAGAAAATTGGATCTCCAGTCATAGTGTGAAAGGATCATATATGAGAGCAGGTCAGTTTTTAATGTTCACAAAGCTAAAAGTTTTTGTTTCTGATTTTGCAGTTGGGTTTATATTTATTTATATGATTTACTTGACAATAACCAAACATCATTTCAGAGTTGTTGCTTATTTACCTATCCTGCAGACATTGTTTTCTACATCTTTATATTGACTAGAACAACACTAGAGCTGAATGGTCAAAAGGAGATAACTCAGTTTATATTAGGAACATTTTTCTTGCACCAAGTAAAATGCTGGAACAGTTTACTAACACAAAATTATATTATATATTATGAACATTTTGCAGGCTCATTAATCTGAAAGTGAATATTTAGATAATTTCTGTCAAATCCTTTTATTATAAGTTTGATAGTATCAAATGACCATGAGGCTAAACTTTCTCTGGAAAGAGTCAGATAATTGTATTTTTTGTTGTTGTTTTAAGAATGAATATTACCTAATGAGCTTAGATAAGTACTTTAAGTGTTTCTTACCGGTAACAGAAAGTCGGCATTCTATATTGTTGACAATAAAGATAACAGCTTTCTTTGAAACTTTTTTGCTTACAAGGAGATGTCCTTAATCAGATGACAAAGATGTTTAGCATACTCTTCCACAATGAATAATTATAAAAAATGTCCCTCTCATGTAGGTATGTGAGAAAGCTGCCAATAGCTTCCCTTGGGTTTATGGTTTTTATCAGACTTTTTCTGGGTTTTTCCTTCACCAATTATACCATGCATTAAATGGGTTATAATGGGACATTGGTATTAAGCCACAACATATCTTGTGAGAAGTGGTGGAGTAGTAGCAAAGGGAGATAATATTGTGAAAGGAGACTATTGGATGCATTTGGACATCATTCACCTTATTGTCCTGTGCATTTTGTTATTTTGGAGAGGAGCATTTAATGTCCAACTTGGAACTACGCAGACCCAGATCTGTTGTCACATAATGCACCAGAAAATCTGGGTCTCTTCATTTTGTTTGGAGTAATCATACAACAATGCAGACACTGATTTACAAGTACATTATGCTATGGCAGATTAGGATCTGTGTTGTTTGCATATTGACACTATTTAAAAGCATATTGACACTATTTAACAGCATATTGACACTATTTAAAAGCATATTGACACTATTTAAAAGCATATTGACACTATTTAAAAGCATATTGACACTATTTAACAGCATATTGACACTATTTAACAGCATATTGACACTATTTAAAAGCATATTGACACTATTTAAAAGCATATTGACACATATTTAACAGCATATTGACACTATTTAACAGCATATTGACACTATTTAACAGCATGTAAATGTGTTTGCTCATTTTTACAGGTTTTGTTAGAACTGTGTAATTTAGAAGTTCAGTGATAAAGATGGAATGAAACTTGTTAGGAATTTAAATATCAAATGGATATTTTTTTCTTCAAATTGCACCTATTATGACATGTTTATCAAACATCTGTTCCGTGAGAGTACGCGACTTTCTGTGACGTGAAAACAGCTGGCTTTGTATACCTGAGAGCAGGAGAAATGAAATGGATGGAGAAAAAGATGTGGAATATTATTTATGCCAAGGTAATGCTATTGACAAAAATTACTATTTATAACACACCACAATTCCATTTTCTTTATTTTCCCATAGGTTAACATTAAGAAAATTCATAGTTACTTACATATTCATCTGATCCAGCTAACTTTCATTTAAAAGTCACATGACAGTCGTGTTACCTACTGTTTTTTTTTATACATGAGATTAATATTTATTACAATAGCTAATTAAATGAGTCGCAGGGGGTGTCATGCCATTGTCTCATATATTTTTTATTTGTTTTGGTTGTAGGTTTCTCAATCAAAACAGTCTTTTAAAACTTTCCAGGAGCCTAAGGTGCATTACAGAATGTACTCTAAAGCAGCAATGGCTGCAGCCATGAAGAAATTCAAGGAGACGGGTTGTTCAATTAGAAAAGCAGCTAAAGATTATGGAATTCCAGAAGCAAGCCTACGGCACAGGCTGAGTGGTCGTGTTAACCCAGAAGCAACCAGGTCTGGCCCACCGCCTTTATTCTCAGCAGTAGAAGAAACCCGTCTTGCAGACCATCTGAAGTTAGCTGCAAGTTTTGGTTATGGTTATGGCAGGTAAATACAATCTGCTGATTAATGTTATTTTAAATACCGTTTGGGTGTTTGTCTTGTCCTTAGCAGTATTAGGCATTGCTGAATAGTGCTTTAGATGCTTTTAGGTGCTTTTGTTTGAGACAAATGTACAGCTGCGAGCAATGAGAAGTGTAGGGGTTGGGGTATGCACAAAGTTGCTGAGCAGGGTTAGTTGTGTGCACCTTTTGAGTTAGTGAAATGGTTCCTTGGTTCAATCATTCAATGTAGGAACTTTGTGCTCATAGAGACTGCTTAAGAAATATGGCAAATTTTTTCATATTTTGTGAAAGTTCAGAATAAAATTTCAACTGAGTAATTATCAAATTTGTTTGGAGAGTCTTTCTTGGACTATATTATTGGCATGTGTGGTAAAAAAATATGCTTTAGTCATGGTCTGAAGTAAATGTTTTTACTTAACCATAGGAACTGTGGTTACATGTCAGTGGACAAAATGAACTGTTCACAATATTTTTTTTACATTGTGTATACAGTAGTCCCCTCTTGAACGGCCCCCTCCCCCCCCCCCCCCCCCCCGAACAGCGGCCACCCGCTTCTTACGGCCAGAATTCCTTGGCACCGACGAGTTTGTATTCAAAAGTACCCCTCTAATGCGGCCAGCATTTAGTACCAAAAATGTAAAATGTCCCCCTCATGAACGGCCACTTTTGTTTCTTCAAATGTATCCAGAACCAATAATTATTTCAAATCTTGACGTAAGGTAAGCAGTTTTGATTATCTCTATCGTAGATACATCTCTCCGAATGTCAAGTCGCCGTTAAAAGTGTCAACTAAAGGATTTATAGTATATCATTATCTATAAAAGTCGATGTTTACAGGAAATGGGCTCAATAATGTTATGATAGAGTCTGGGGTTTAACACCTATGTCGAGTTTTTCTCTTTGATGTTTATAACCAGACGTAATTGTTATAATCCTAACAGGGTCAGCATATGCAAAAAATAGATTTTGTACATTGGTACACACAGAGAACTTTAAAAAATCAACAGGGTACCAGACAAAGACTGGAAAAATCACGTGACAACACATTATGGCATCCTTTACAAAGACTGTATTTCGTACACTCGACACAAGTTTTGTCTGCATAATTAAATCTCATACAGTTGGCAATTACCGAATAAATAATTACCAAACATTGAAATGTCATCACGTTAACGGATACATTATTTTAGAAGAAAGTCTGTTATTCTACACGACGACATCGGGGGAACGGGGTGTGTGTGTGTGTGACTTACCGAACAATTTTATGTATAGACTCGAAAAAACAAGTTTATGTTGAAATAATTTGAATAAACAAAGTCGTAACCGATAAAAAGGTTATTCAGAAGCAGTGGGAAAATGGAGCAAATGGAAAGATAATTATGTATGTACCAAGATGTAAATGACGTTTTTGAATCCATTTGCAATGTGCATGACAACATTACCTGCTCGCATATCACACAAAAAGAAAGAAAAAATAGTAACGTATATTCAGTTGAAATAAATTTGTTATTCTAACAAAAAGAACCTTTTAATGATTAATGTTTCATTTAAACGAAGATATTTAATGTTTTGTAGTATGTAGCTTTCTTACTATGTACATTCCATATACATGTACTTCTCATAATAAATTTAGCTCCCCTCTGGAATGGCCACCCGTCTTATAAGGCCACTTTGCTGGTGCAGCAGGGGTGGCTGTATAAGAGGGGGACTACTGTAATGTGATTTCGCTATTGGGCATGGAGGTGCCCATGAAATACAAGAGCACAAACAAGCTAATAAACATCAGCTTGCTGCTTTATCACACACACCTCAGCCTAAACTTATGACATATATAAACACCAGAGAGAACCTTAATGTAAATCGATCTAAATTTGGTATATTAGATTATTTTTTTAGAAATTAACCTTTATCTTTCAGTTCCTAGTGTTGTTGACGATTTATGTTTTCCAGACAGTAAAATCGCAAAGGAACACACATATGCTTAAACGAAAACAGTTAAATAAGAAAATCACAGACTTGAGAACATCAGTGAAAGTTGATACATTGGAATTGATAATATTGATTGAGAGAAAAAAAGCCAAGGTCTGTTTGTTTTGTTTTTTATGGTTTAACGCCATTTTTCAGCACAATATAGGCTATACATGGTGGCCAGTATTAATGGTGGAGAAAGAACCCGGACAACCCCCGGAAAGAACCACCGACCCACGAGAAGCTACTGGCAAGCTTTCTCACATAACTACATTTGCCGAATCTTAGACTCGAACAGAGGCGAGATGGCAGTGGTCTGTAACGGACAATGCTTTAGACCACTCGGCCACTCGGGGCCCCAAAAAAACAAGGTGTGAGAAAGGCTCCTACAAACAGCCTGTGTCTAAGTGTGTTACACTCTTGAACATTCTGAATGGGCACCCGAATAGAACATGGTGCTTGTCCAGACGATACCAGTGTGCAACACATGCATCATTGACATTAAATAATTATGTAGGGTACAGTCCTACATTACTGATGGTTGTATATGTTGTAAATATTTACATATGAATTAAAATTTTAAAAATCGGTATTTGTTCCTGAAGATCAGTATTTTTATCACAAGCAGTCCATGTTTTTGTACTCTGGTGTTGGCAGCTATGTGAATATTGGGGATATTTGGTTTTGAAACTCTTGGAAAAGCCTAATACATGTATGTGATTGTGCCTTGAAAATGTGCCTGTCCTTCATATTCCTATTGATCTTTTAACTGACCACTTTTTTCATATGCAGTTGTTGAAAAAAACAACAACATTATTGATACATTTTCTGTGTTAAATTTGGGTGTAATTGCAATTTGTATGATTGCTTTAGTGTGATAATCTCTTCTCACCAGTACAACTTTTAGACTATCTGAGATTGTTTTTACCCTTTGATAGATTCACACGTTGATATATTTAGAGGTTTTTCTTTGAGGGATTTCCTTTTGTTTTCTTCTGATTTTCACAAAAGTTCTAATCTTTTGAAATGTCATCTGTCATGAAATTTACGTCCATATTGTACTCTTTCTGATTCTGTTTTAATATATCTTAAGAAAGAAATATGTAGATAGTTGAAATAATTTTTCTTTTGTTATATTTTTCAGGACTGAAATAATTAAGTTTGCTACGGAATATGCTATTGAAGTAGGACATAGAGATCAAGATCATCCTCTTACTCCACAGTGGTATGCGAGTTTTATGTCACGGAGACCAGACCTGCAAAAAATCCTGAAGGCAAGAAGCTTGAATACCCAACTCGTTAGAGCTACTTCTGTAGAATGTATCAGTGCTTACTACATAGAACTGCAGAAAATCTTGAACAGTTACAGCCTGACAGACAAAATAGAAAGGATTTATATTGTGAATGAAAAGATGGTATCGACCATAGATAAAACACCCAATGATCTACCTTTTAATGAAACTAATTCTTCTACCGAACCATTAGTGAGTTGTTCAAATTTCACTGTGATCGGTTGTGGAAATGCTCAAGGTTGTCATATTCCACCCTTTTTCGTACTTCCAGGAGATGGTATGAGCAAGGAACTTAGAGAATGCAAAGACAATGGAGTGGATGTCGATGCTACAGATTCAGGTGAATCAAATAATGTGATAATGAGAAGATATATGGCAAGGCATCTGATTAAGTCTTTGCCAATGAGGACTTCAGATAATCCTGTTTTGTTATTGTATGATGGGCATAACTCGAGTATATCACTTGGACTTGTGGAATGGGCCAAGACTGAGCACATTGTGATGTTTGTACTGCCCTCTCATGCCAGTCATATTTTTCAGCAAGTAGATGCAGGAATTTTTGGTTCATTTGAGAAGATCTATGATAACGAGTGCAAAAGATATATAAGAAAACATAATACAGCTTTAACAAAGCAAAACATTTGTGCCTTTGCCAGGAAAGCTTACAGCAAAGCACTTTCAACTGAAAATCTGAAGGGAGCTTTTAAAAAGCTTGGCATCTGTCCTTTGAATTCAGGAAATCTTGTTGCTAGGGGTAACTTGAAATTCTCATCAAGTCTGAAACATGTGCAAATACTAAACCAGGAGGATGTTAAAATAGAAGCTGCAGTAGAGGCTGTTGAAGATGTTGAGACTGTTGAAGAAAATGTAGAGGCTGTTGAAGAAGCTGACATAGAGGTTGAGGAAGCTGTAATAGAGGCTGTTGAAGAAGGTTTGGTGAATGAGAATGACATGACGTTAGTTATTGATACATCTGAGCCACAGCCATTTATCCCAGGGACTGGGACTACTGGTATCATTATCAAAGTAAATCCTGCCAAGAAACGCAGGTACACAAGTACCATTAGGAGTGGAAAATTGGAGGCTGATATGGAATATAAAAACAAGTCAACCAGAAAGAGAAAACAAAAGTAAAAAGACAGGTTTGTCAAAGTAAATATATGAAATGAACACAAATTATGAAATAAAAATGCAAAAATAAAGGATTAAATGTGCAGTGCCAACATTTTTGTCATTAGCACATTTTAACTGAATTTTCATCTGGTTCTTTCAGCAGTGCATAACAGAAGTATAGAATATTGCATGTACAATCAATTACAAGAATCGACTCTTGGGAATGCTACAAAAGATTTCTTTAAAGGAACATGTATATGAAGACCGGTGTTTACCTTATATACTCAAAAGTCAGAACATACTACAAGATGTATAGACCCAGATCTGCTGGAGCATTATTCACTCCCAGATATGTGTCTTTGGAGTTGGTTAATAGTAACCAAAGGAATAAAACAACATAGACCATGACCCATTAACATTTTTTGTGAAGGCATATCAGGATTAGTCCTGTTTGGTATATGGGACATTTTGACAAGTCCAAGATGTGACAGCTTAAAAAATGACAAGTTGTCTACTATGGACAGACTACACTTGTGATGTTCGATAATTACATTTTTATGGGCTGAAAAGCACACTATATGGGGTCCTAAATTATAGCTATGAACAGTTTTCTTTTTGTGTCTGTTTGCTTCTATTGTTTAGGCACACTTGTATACTGTAGTATCATTTATTTTCGTTGGGCTCAATTTTCGTGGTTTTGTAAAAAAAAAAAGGCATTTTCGTGGGGCCGTAAATTCGTGGTTTTGCCTGTCAAATTTTGCATATTATAAGGTAGTTAATTTCATGATTTAACCTCTACACGTACTCCAAATAAAGAATACAAAAGAATAAAACGATGCCGACGCAAACGGCGGTCACATTAATGTTTAAAACAATACTACCACCATTACGAGTACATATCTAAGACCCGGCAAGTTCAATACTTACAACGTGTTTTTGACCAAGTGATTAACATCTGTCAAAGCAGGCTCAGCCAACAACACTAAAACAATACTTCCACCTATGTGAGCACATATCAAACACCCGTCAGGATTAATCAGTTTCGCCATGTTTTCGTTTGAGTGTTCAAGATCAAAGGAAGCTGCTGCCGCCAACAAAACCAGACCAGTCAGTTATTAAAGTACATTTGAATGATCTCTTACTTAAACCACTGTCCATAAAGTTGCAATATCAGTACTTTATGACTATCATGGCATTAACACAGTGGCTTAAGAGTGGTAAAATTCAACTTAGATCACCCTCGGTTCCTGGACTTCCTAACCCATCAGAAGCTGAGAACCCGGCGCAGGCTCTCGCTTACCAAAAAAACAAAACGGGTCGGGAATTGGGGGGGGGGGGATCATCAACCTATGTGGCTCATTTTTCGTTGGGGATTTAAATTTGTGGTTTGTGGCAACCACGAAAACCACGAAAATTGATCCCCCACGAATATTGATGATACTACAGTACCTTAATTGAATGAGTATTTTAAAAAAATGACCTTAAAGTGTCAGTTTTTAAAAAGGTTGCAGGAGAAATGGGAGATGTAACAACCCTTGTATAGACTGTCAATTATAAGCAAAGTAGGAGTCCCTATATGGATTAGAACAGGTTTGGGGACTTTTTTTTATTGCATGCAGACATATAAATGAAATACACAAAAATTTAAATGTTTTTAAACATTAGTATATAGTTTCAAGGTCTTTTTTGTCAAAAGTTGAAATCAACATGTGCTGATTAAGTATAATTAAACTTCATTCGTAACCACGTCATCTTAAAGAGTTGAGGTTTGAAAGATGTTAGTTTTTGGTTTTACGAGTACGATTTATTTTAGGGTTAAAACTACTATTAATATTTTTAATGCTCTGAGAGGAAACATTTTCTTTTTATATGATGCATATATTTCTAGTGGTATATGTACCAAATCCTTGTATATGGTTTGGAACTTCTTCATGCTAATAACATTTGTTTTCTGTAATTAAATGCTATGTCAATCTATAGATAATCTGATCGAGGCATTGCTATATGATTTACAACTGATGATTATGGATTCTTTAGAATTAAAAATTTGAAAGAAAAACCAGATTAATTTCTGTTCATTCTCTTATTGTTCTTTATACCACCATAATGCAGTTCAGAAAGGTAAAGTTAACATTTGTGTTCTGTAGATTGAAATAACATGCAAGTTTAAATGAATTTTACATGGTCATGGGGGAGTATTGCAATAGAAACATTCTTTGATTTGAAAGATGCACATTTTCTTCAATTCTATCAAGTATTTGTCATGTTAGAAACTTGAAAATTTTCTTTAAAAAAAAAAATAAGAGTGTTGATTAATGCCAAAAGTTGAGCTTGAAGAAGCATATTTCATTGCATTCTACATGGGATTTAAGACACTTGTACAGCATGGCAACTTTCTGAACCAGTTGATGTAAAACTTATTTTCTTTGCATTCAAATGTTTATTCTCATATTTCATTTTTGAAAAACTATTGATGGCTAATGCTTATTGTTTATATTTAAGATCAATGATCACACTGCGAAAAATGATTGTGTTGTCTTTCCCCTTATCTAATTAAATAGGTACTTGATTGGTGATGATATACCCTAAACAAACTTATTTAACTAAGTTACCTTGAATAACCAATTAAAGGTCACCTGCCATGCTGCAATATTTTTCTTTCTACTTCAGATTTGCAATACATGATTAAACTTTAAAGTGCTAGTCGTGCTGTCAGTCAGGGCTTGGCACAGCTGAAGTCGTTTGCTACGTAAGCAGCAATGTACACATCCTAGTACTTCAAATAGCCATGACTGCTTGTTAAACTATATTTGATTGGGTTTATAAAGGTCCGGAACAAGCATTCTGTTGTACTTTAGTATTCATTAAGCGAAGACGTTTTCAAAATACTTGCTTTGGAGCAGGTGATACTTGGAAAAAATTGAAACTTGACGCTGAATACGATGATTTTTGCAATAAATACTGATTTCTGATAGTGATGATGATAGTGATTTTGAAGAATTTGAGGAGGATAAAGTTATTGGAGCTGGCAAAGTGTTGATGAAAATATCTATGAGAGATTTTGAGCTAGTAATTGATGTGGAACTATAGACTGATGTACATGCTTACTTGGCATGAAAAGATGGCAATCCTGTCAACTGACAATTCAAAACCAAATGTCGAGATGACGAATACTAAACCTTTGGACTATTTAGGACCTTTTTATGGAAAGTTATTGCGTCTGATAGTAGATCAAACATAGTTATAACATCAAAAATTCTTTTTTGTATTGACTGTAGCAATGGGTTTGGTACATCAACCTGATATCAACCCCATGCTTCAGCAAACAGTGGGTATGGGATAGATTTCTAGTTATTGAAAGCAGATTACACCTGGCAGATGAGAACAATCAAGGTTACCCTTTGCACAATATTCACCGAATGATTGAAAAAAAATAAAGCATTTGCCAAGTTTTATTCACCAGATATGAACCTCAATTTTGATATTAAAATAAATAACAGGTGAAAATTTTTCATGAATATTTATTAATGACTCTTGGGGCCTAAACGTGCCTATGACATAGTGCTAAAGAATATAAGAATTCCTGGATCTATTTACACTTTTCCATTAAAAAACAAAACTACAGATGAAATACAATTGTGATTTGTTGCACCTGTATATGCAGTTATGTAAAACTTTTGTCTTGATGCTAATCTTAAAGTTTAGATGTACACTATCATTTTTCATACAGTTTGTGTATCTATTGTGTAAATGTATTGAAATACCTTCAATTTAAAAACTGTAATTTTCTTTTTATTTATTTCTGAAACAATTCTGCACAGAGTAATCTTGTACTGCACAACAATATTGCACTTTAAGGGTTAAAGTACTTGCACCTGTACAAAAAGAATAAAAGATTATCTAGTGCAAAGTAGTAATAACATTTTAATTACTTGAAATATAAATATAAAATGCTGTTACTTCCACTTCGCTATGATTTTCCAACTATAGAGGATGCCAACCAGAACTGATGTACATCTATCCCACAAGACGAAGTACATGCCTCTTGTCAAAAAATAAAACACTTGACCATTGATAGGGAACATTTAGATGAAACTGTTGAAAACAAATTTACTTTTCAGCCTTATATTGATGTACATGCACGACACACTGATTGTGTCACATTCAAAACTCTTCCATTGTTTCAGTTTATTTTCAAAAATGCCCGTTAATACATGTAAAAATGAATTGATGCTGATTTCCCGATGTCAGCCGACATTGTAAAGAAGAAAAATTGGCATACTTTAAAGATTCCAAATGAACCAAAGTTGTCTTCTTTTTGTAGGCAGACTTCATAAAAATTTGAGACACTTAAAATAATCCAAAGTCAATTCCCGGGGTTCTCTCGCTTTGTAATAAATTGTTTGTATTTGACATTAAGTCACCAAGTTTAAGCAAAGAATTTATTGCTCGCTGCCAGTTGTGTTTATTCATCACCCAGGCTTATGTGTTTGCCATATGTAATCATAATTGATGTTTGCATGATAAATAGTATATACATCAAAAACTTTTTGTTACCCATGCTAGCGAAAAGATTATCATTTGCACTTAGTTAATGTATTTTTATAATAAAAAAAATTGTGAGATGCCATCATATAGTTAACCATGGATTGAAAATAAATTTGGTCATTTTGCACCTTATAACTTATCATATGTGAATGGCATTTGCCTTCAAACAATCAAGCTATATTCTTGTCTCTTTTGCGATTTTGTTAGACATAAGAAATGCACACTATTGTAAGAATGCATATACCAGGAAGATATCTGCTACATAACAGAGTTCATGGATATCTTTTTTTCTGAATAAATTTTCTACCGTGCTGGGGGTGGTGGACACAGATTCAACACAAAATTATTTCCTTTCTTATTTGTATGGAATAATGAAGCAAATATGACTGATGATGTTGACTAGTAATGACGGACTTTATAATTACGTGCACACACTAAGACATCAACTTGAAGAATAAAATTTAACAAAAAAATAATTGGCAAGAGCTTCATATTGCAGCAACTAACCACTGTCAAAATGTTCAGCATTATTCTCTCTCCCTCTCTCGTGTAGCTGAGTGTGTATTATATGCAGCAGTGTGAAAACCTGAAGCCTAAAATTAAATAATTTGGTCATAATATCTCATACATGCTACCCTTAGAAAAATGTATATGCATTCTGTAGATTATTATCTGTTAAGTATTATTGTTTTATAAATCAATATTGATAATTTGACTGGAAGACCTTAGATGAGAATGTCGTCCAGATACATATATATTTAGCAAAAGAAATAAACGTATTAGAAAGTTTCTGTTTGTGTTTTCTATTATATACATGTTGTTGTTATAGGATTCAATGCCATTTTTCAGCACACAATAGTCTATACATGGCAGTCAGTATTAATGTTGGAGGAAGACCCGAGAAAACTCCCAGAAAGAACCACCGACCCACAAGAAGCTACTGGCAAGCTTTCTCACATATCCACATTGGCTGAATCTGAGTCTCAAACCCACAGAGACAGAGGTGAGATGTCAGTGATCCGTAACGATGAGCGCTCTAGACCACTCTGCCACTTGGTGCCCCTCACATACATGTACATTACAAATTATGATTATTTTCTTTTGAAGAATATCATGATAGTTTGTTTGAATTAAATCTTTTTCCTAAAACATTCTACTTTACAACCTATACAAATTTTCAGAAACATTTTGTCCTACATAAATTATATATATATATATATATATATATATATATATATATATATATATATATATATATACCACATGTATTAAAAATAATATGGCATTTAAAGAGTTGGTGTAAGAGGTATCAGAGGTGGACACTAACCACTAGACCACTGGAGTGGTCCTCAGAAGGTCGTAATTACTGTAAAGTGCTCACAAGTGTCATGGGTTTTATATGAACCCATGTTTGTCTTTGTTGCTGTATGGTTTAATGCCATTTTTCAGCACTATAGGCTATATATGGTGGTCAGTATTAATGGTAGAGGAATAACCCGGGAAAATCCCCTGAAAGAACCACCAACCCACAAGAAGCTACTGGCTAGCTTTCTCATATACCCATTTATCTGAGACTCGAACCCACGCAGAGGTGAGATGGTAGTGATCCGTAACGGAGAGAGCTTTAGACCACTCGGCTACTCGAGGCTCCCTGTAGCAGCTGTTGTGTGTTTTATTTGTGTACATTCCAGGCATTGGATACAAACAGAACTTAAGAGGAATTGATATATTTACAAACATGGACTTTTGAGTACTGTTCATTAGCGTCATTATGAACAGGACATAAATATCTGAGGCAAAGTTTATAAATTATTACTTGTATCTGTAAAAATATCCTCTGATCTTGACTTGCCACAATACCCCCACCACTTGACTTGCCACATCCCAATTAAATTTTGCCCAAATAATGGTTCTGTGCATCTTGTTTTACATTCTTTTGCAATCTCATGCTAAGCATGCATCTAGAGAAAAAAAAGTAAATATGGCTCTTGACTTAATTGGAAAAATTGTGCAGTATGCAGGGATTTGTTTCATGAAGACATGACTGAAAAAAATCATGGTACAGAAAACTTTGGGATCTCGAGTGGTCTAAAGCGCTTTACATTATGGATCACTGCCATCTCACCTGTCTGTGTGGGTTCGAGTCTAAGCTTTGGCTAATGTAGTTATGTGAGGAAGCTTGCCAGTAGCTTCTCGTTGGTCGATGGTTCTTTCGGGGGGTTTTCCTAGGGTTTTTCCTCCACCAATTAATACTGGCTGCCATGTATAGCCTATTATGTGCTGAAAAATGGCGTTAAACCCCGCAACAACAACTTCCTTCAAATACAAAGTCCAATTTTTTATATAAAAAAAAAGAACTTAAGATTTTGTAAATTTAATCCAAATAATCATAGAATTACAGATACAGGTCCTAATAATAAAATATTTGTGTAAACTTTAGTGGAAATCAAATTATATCAAACACTGAAAGTGTTTATTTATCTGTGATGGCCTGTATCATGATATTGTGTGAAGTCTTTTGTTGAAATAGTAACAAAATCCAGATTTTAATTTATTACAAATCCCAGTGAATTTCTGTGTCCAATAATCTTTTTTTTTTAAAAGCACTCTATATTTCCAGAAAGGGGATGGAGGGGGGGAAATCACATAATTAAATAATTTGAATAAATAAATAATTCTGGACAAAACAATATAATTGATTCAGCTGGAACTCTAGTACCATGAGCTAACTGTCCAGTAAGAAGATTATATAATCTACCAAGTACTCAATTTGAACTTAGGCCACAATTAGCATTTTCTATCTATAAAAACGCTGTTACCTGAAGGAAAATTCCAATCTGGAAGGTTCTGTCTGTTTACGAGATAAAATGTTAGTTATAATAGAAGGTCTGTTATTAAAATTATAATATAGAACCTGGAGTATGTCTGGTATGTCAGGGAATCCCAATAACCTAGGCTCAGACCAAGAAGAAAAGTGTTTACTTGTATTAATAATGATCCTGTTATTAAACCCAGACACTTAGAGAATATTTTAACTATGCATTAATTGTTTACAAAAAACAAAAAAATAATAATTTAGGTCCAGTAGAAAATAAACTTGGTTTTGGACAAGGTTAAGTTCAGCATACAATGTTATATTACAATAACATATGAATTATTTTTTTTTAAGATTTAAAAACTAGCAAACAGTGAAAATTAAATATGTATCATACCGGGTACTTCAAATTTCTTTTTTGCTACAAGTTATAATTAACGCTACTCATCATCAGTCTCTTGACCTAGCGTGGTCGTTGAGGCACTGTGCTGCAGAACATCTGACAGGTTTCCTCTGTTTGTCTCGATCATGTGCCAATGCCTGTCTCTGCAAAACTTTTACTGGCCCATTTTGTGATGTCAGTCCACTTATTTTTCTGTCTACCTCACCTTTTGCTACCCTGGACACTGCCCTGCAGTACTGTTGTGGGTAGACCTAGTGACATGGCCATACCATTGCAGCTTTCTATTTTTGAGAGTGTTGAGTGTTCATATTCATAATGGCCTACTTTGTGCCTGATGGTGTTATGCACTTCATCATTTGTGATGTGGTCCATGTAAGAGATGCCAAGGCTGGTTCTGTAGCATCTCATTTCAAGTACCTGGATTCTTTGTTGTAATTCTGCAGTCAGGTCCAGGTCTCACATGAATACAAAAATATTGAGATGGCAAGTGCTCTCAATAGTCTGAATTTAGTTTTCAGAGAGATAGTATTTTCTCTCCAGATTGGTCTTAGCTTTGACAAAGCTGCTGTTGTTTGTGCTGCTCGTGACATAATGTCTGCTCTTGATCCCTCTTCGGTGATTATAGAACCAAGATATTTGAACAGGCAGACTGTTTCCAGTTCTTGTCTTCTGACTTCAATCTTGGTTGAGATTTGTTTGCCACTTTTTGTCATCAGCTTTGTCTTCTCGGCACTTATCTCCATGTTAAATTTGGAAGATGTGTCATCCAGGTTCTTCACTATGTTGTCAAGCTCGTCTTCACTGCCTACCAGCCCATCAGTGTCGTCTGCAAAGCATATGTTGGTGATGTCACACCACCAATGCTGACGGTCCCATGGTGGTTTCCAGGGCTTTGCTCATGATACGCTCTAAGTAGATGTTGAAAGCATGGATGACAGGAGACATCCTTGATGTACTCCAACTGTTGTCTGGAACCAGTCCCCAAAATAACTTTGAGCAATTACGACATTGGTAGGCTTGGCGTACAGCTGCTTGATAGTATTGGTAAACTTTTGACCCATGTTATACTTTATTGTGGCCCACAATGCCTCATGCCACTCTGTTAAATGTTACTATCGACTACAAATGATAATGTTAAATGGTTACTGTCTACTAAATATGTTGCTATAGCTACTATCAACAACAAATGATAATGTTACAGTGGCTACTGTCAACTGAAAATAATAATGTTACAATGGCTTCTGTTGACTAAAAATGAAAATCTCACAGTGGCTACTGAATACTTAAAATGATGATGTTACAATGGCTACTGTCAAATGACAATAATGTTACAATGGCTACTGTCAACCGAAAATTATGTTACAATGGCTACTGTCAAATGACAATAATGTTACAATGGCCACTGTCAACTGAAAATTATGTTACAATGGCTACTGCCAACTGAAAATAATGTTACAATGGCTACTGTCAATTGAAAATATTAATGTTACAGTGACTTCTGTAGACTAAAAATGATAATGTTGCAATGGCTACTGTAGATTAAAATTAATAATGTTACGGTGGATACAGAAGACATCAAATGATAATATTACAATGGCTTCAGTAGTCTAGACTAAAAATGATAATGTTACAATGGCTTCTGTAGACTAAAATTGATAATGTTACTATGGCTACTGAAGACTTTAAATGATAATGTTACATTGGCTACTGTCAGCTGAAAATAATAAGGTTACAATGGCTTCTGTTGACTAAAACTGATAATCTCACAATGGCTACTGAATACTTAAAATGATGATGTTACAATGGCTGCTGTCAAATGAAAATAATGTTACAATGGCTACTGTCAACCGAAAATTATGTTACAATGGCTACTGTCAACTGAAAATAATGTTACAATGGCTACTGTCAATTGAAAATATTAATGTTACAATGGCAACTGTAGACTAAAATTGATAATGTTCCAGTGGTTACTGTAGACTAAAAATGATAATATTGCAATGGCTTCAGTAGTCTAGACTAAAATTGATAATGTTACAATGGCTTCTATAAACTAAAATTGATAATGTTACAATGGCTACTAAAGACTTCAAATGATAATATTACAGTTACTACTGAAGACTACTTAAAGCTACTTACTGACATTGGCATATTTTTAATGTCTATTTTAACTCGTCTTTGAGGTGTTTATATTTACAACATACCAGTTAGGTGAACTGATGTGATGTCACTGAAATAGAAAGTGAGTTCATTTGGTTCATATCCGAGTTGCCGAGTGGGCTAATTTGGCATGTCATAATTAAACCTTGGTTTATGCATTGACTATCTAATTAGAACCTTCATAATTAAACCTTGGCCTATGCATTGACTATCTAATTAGTCAGAACCTTCATAATTGAAACACTAGCTTCAGCTTTAATGATGAACTTAAAGGTTTTATTCTCCCTCGATATAAATAGATATTCTTTGAAATCCTAATTTAGATAGCGAATTTCCATTGCAAAAGTTGATGCATCACTTTACCTTTAACAATAATCCACTATCCAAAACTAATGGATAGTTTTCTGAAATTGGACATAACTATATATTGTGAGTAGATGTTGAATATATTTTTATGCCATAAATGGATTTTTTAAAAATCGCACATTTTTTGATCTTTGTATGAAATTTAATTGTCAGCCAATACTTTTGTTGACTGGTTTGCAGATGGTAGAAATGATTAAACTTCATTATTAGAATCCCAGTGCAGGATTTGGATGTATAATAAGAGTTGATCCACCCTTCCAACAGGAGCTGCACCTGTGCTGTGGTTACCATGCAAACATTGTTGGTCCTCAAGAAACCAGCTTAATTATCAGATACTTGAATATAAAGATCACCTGTTCATCTAGGAAGTTTTTTAAGATCCATCAGCGTGTTTTTCATAGACTTTTCCATGTATATGCTTGATCTAGTATTAGAAAATTTTCACTACAGTTTACCAGCATTATCATATCTTAAGCTGTAACAATAATCAGTCGCATCAGCTTCTGAACATTTTCATTGAATAAATTAAAGTTGTGTAATTTGTGCCGTATATATTATAATTATTTTCTTTGAATAAATTAAAGTTGTGTAATTTGTACCATATTATATATTATAATTATTTTCTTTGAATAAATTAAGGTTGTGTAATTTGTACCATATTATATATTATAATTATTTTCTTTGAATAAATTAAAGTTGTGTAATTTGTACCATATTTTATATTATAATTATTTTCTTTGTTCTATCATAGGTGCTGAACCCTGACAGCAGCAATCAGAAACCTTTGAATTCTGCCTGAAAGAATAGATAGGAAAGACTTCATTTTTAGACTCTTATATTTAATTTAAATATTATTTTATATACAATATTATCACAAATCTTACTTATAATGTTCCAGTGTTTGTGCAAACATCTGTCTTTGCAAGCATGCATTTAGTGTGTGTTCTAGAATGCACTTTAGCATGACTCGTGTTAATTTATCAAGAATCACAATGCATTAAAATTTACAGAATGCATTAAAATTGTGCATCATATATGCAAGCCCTAATTTTATGTATTCATGAAATCCATTCTTTATATAGATAGTTCTGCACTTTCTTCTTAGTCATTTGGTGGGGTGGGAGGAACCTGAATTACCCCAACCCCCTTAAATTTTAAATTCTAGAATAAGTGCGAAGTGCATCTAACATTTCTCTTGTATAAACTACATTTTAATCAAGAGTTATTATCAGTTGCTTATTCCATTAATATATGAGGATAAAAAGTGCTTTTGCAGATTTTGAAACAAATTAAAAGGCTGTTATAGTAATACATTTGTATAAGGTGAACTAGGAAAAGGATATTGACCTTTTTCAAGTAAGACCCACTATTTCATCACATGGTTGTGTTGAAATCCCACCGACTATTTGACTACATCATTACTGTATTGAAGTCACTGATTTTTTGACTACATCATTGTTGTCTTGAAGTCTGATAAAATAGAAAAGGCAGATATGTTCTGGCATCACAAGCTATTTCAGGCATACACATACACAACGTTCCCTCAAAGCGAATGGTAGATGTGCGTGCAATGCTCACTGCATTGTGCAAGCAATTTGGAGATGTGCAAACTTTAATGTTTGATTGACAATTCAGCTGCACAGGAATGTCTGAGTAGCTGCGCACGTGCACAGCTTAGAGGTAACATTGCACATACACATATTTTCCATTATGGGGGTTATAGTATCCTGCCTATAATGTCACACAACTTTTCCTAGACTTTAAAATGGTGACTTAAGGCTTTGGAATATGGTTTGGGGTAGACCATTGACATGCAAAATATTCAGTATTTGGATTCATTCCATTGCAGTATGGAGCTTTGGAGAGTAAGTTTTTATATGGGTGTAATTGTGTATCGACAGTCTAGTGGTTCAAGATAAGGATTCAGAATTTGTGATATGACTGGAGATGGTCTCAGATGTTCACAATGGTTTGCCCTCTAGGGATGGAGATGAGGTGGGTTGTCATTAGGTAAATGAGTATAATGAGGAGGGTAGTGATAACTGAAAAAAGTTGTTTCTCTTAAGACTTTTAGTCGGATCTGTTACGATAAGAAATATAGCATTAAAAAAAACCTCAGTATAGATATATATACTGTTGGGGATGTGTCATGCAGTGTTAAGTGGAAACAGTTGTTACCATCTGCTTCTGCCTAGGTCCAGTTTGTTGCCACTGTAAATCTGTGTTCTGATTAAGCTAACTCGGCCTGGTTAGCATCATTACAAATACATTGCTGAAGAGTGATGTTATCTTTAAGTGTCCCTTAAAGGGTGAAGCAGCATGTTCTCTTCAACAGGCTGTGGCTGCCAATAATGTCAAAAGGTGTGGAGTAACTTTATAAGTATACTTTTGGTTGCCTTTCTGTTTCTTATTGATTGAAGGGGAAGGGTTTACATGTCCAGTTCTTATAGTACAACTGTAAGGTTTTCTCTTTTTCTGGCCAGACAAGTGTTTCAAATGTAGCTCAGACCACAGTTGTGCGTATACAGTATACAGATAGATAAATTGAAAGTGCAGATGTTTTATGATCAAAACAATGTGTATAATAAATTCCTATTTCTTTTGAAATCATAGAGCTACTACTTAAATTTCTTTCAAAATACCGTTACCTCTGCTAATTAAACATGTTGCAAGCTAATGAATTTTAAAGAAATTTACAAAGATAATGCAATCCAGTGATTATGTGCTGTTTCCAAATCAGATATTGATTATGTTTTGATACTTTGTTATCTGTAATTTTTTTAAAACCCTTTTCTTCCTGTGTATTAATAATTAAAGATAATTATATCTTATAACTGATTCTCTTAAGACAAATGAAATTTTTAGACAAATGTTAACTTTATGAAATATTTTCAATACAAAAATATGCTTTTTACTTTTGCAATAGAATGACAAATTACAGAGTTAAAAATCACGGACATCTTTGCAATTTGTACATGTATTTCAAAGCTGTTGATTTATCGAATGATGCAAGAAGTAAGGATTTTTTATTAAAAAATTAATTGTGATATGCCTTTGAAATATTGCTATGTTGTTATTTACTAGGCTGTACTTACCTTTTGTGCTATAACAAATATTAGTTGTTCCAATGTAAGGATGTGAAAGTAGTTTTGGTCAATCTACATTAGTGAAAGAGTCGATTTGACAACATGTATAACACCTGTAGATTGTCATGGCTGTCAATTCTTATGATTTTGTCCAGACTGGCTTTTGTTTGCATTTGGATATACTTCTTATGGGAAACATGGTATCATTTTTTTTTTCCACAGATGAATTATTTTATATTGACTCTTTATATGGTTTGAAAGATAAAATCCATGAAAACTTATAAGATAGATATACTTTGGTTTCTTCAAAGAAATTACAGATAAGTAAATGACTGCCTATTTTTTGTGAACTTTGTATATGATCATACAGAGAATAATTATCAGAGGGAGATATGCAGACTGTAGTAAATAATAGTTAACATTCTTATCTGTAATTATATATGTATACCTGCAAAAATAGTTTGTTACGGGATATGAAAGATTTGACAATTCTGTGAATTCAAGCACAAATCTGAACTCTGGCTTCTTGAAGGTTAAGTTGGAAAAGAAAATGTCTTTTGTATATCATCTTCACTTCAGAGAACAGAATTAAATAATAGAATAAAATAGTACGGGTATATATCATTTATTATTTTATCTTTTTCTACTTTTTACACTCAGTTCACATACATTAATTTGAAATGCAAGACATCCTTTGAATGTTTTTTTAAAAAAACAAATAGACTTTATTAAGAATAAAAAATAGATGTTTTGCACATACATGCCAACCATTACGCTTTTGGCGTAATCATTACGCTTTTTCCCACTAAATTCCGCGTTACGCGTTAACGTTTATAGATTACGCTTTTTCGATATATCCATCTTGCGAAAAAAAAAATTTTTTTTCGTTTTTATTAGCATTACTTTATTTTTTACATACTGTTTTATTTTTAATTAAAAAATACCCCGCTTCTACATAACTACGATATACGAGTATACTTGTCCGTGGACTTTCCTAATATTCATGTTCTATTTATAGCAACTATCATGTTACTAAGATACTTTCAAACTTTCGACCTCATATTCTATTTATAGCGGCTTAGTGAGGAGAGAACAGACTGGTTTCTATTTTGTTTAAATCATTATGCACATACTCTTTGTTCTAATTTTGTATAGTGCAGAACCAGTCTAAAAGTTTTTTTGCGCTAAAAGTATTAAAAAATTCTCAATGCGTTTATGAGTGCAAAAAATATCTCTTAAATAATTTCACAGATGGGTTAGAAAAAGTCAATAATAAACAAAGCAAAATGTAATCAATCCTCCAAACACGACGAGGGCATCATCACGTGACGTCTAATCGTTGGCGCTAAATGGCTTCAGATGTTAAGATGGATTCTAGTCTTTGTGTATGTTAGAGCACATTTTTTCCCCCAAAAATTTCGCAGATGGATCAGAAAAAAGCAAAACAACGAGTCCTCCAAAAATTCAAAGATGAATATATGAATGGCATAATACAGCGTTCCATTCTAGGACAGCATAATGCTCATTGCAGACTGCGGAAACGATTTTAGCATTGGTCATGGTGTTAAATTTGATGTGGAAAAACAAGTGAAAACAAGGAAACACATCGAATTAGCTCGCCTTACGAACTCTAATACTAAGGTAACTTCTTATTTACCGAGGTTTTAATAGAACACGGACTACCATTAGCGGTAGCAGACGACGTTTTTCCCTTGTTGAAGCGGATGTTTCCTGATTCGAAAATTGCGGGAAAATATGCTTGTGCAAGAACAAAATCATCTCATAGTGTTCGGTGCCTAGCAGAAGATACTTCACTTAAAATTGCAGAAGCAATGAAAATTGGGCCGTTTAGTATTGCCACAGACGGGAGTTGTGATTATGATGTTAAAAAGTTGTACCCAGTATGTGTTAGATACTTTGACAGTGAAAAAGGCAAAGTCATGAGTGTTCTTCTTTCTTTACCAGAATTAACAGTAGATTCCACTGGACAAAACATTTTTGATTTGCTTGACAATGTTTTGAAGAAACATGACATAAGTTGGCAGAACTGTATGGGGTTTGCAGCTGATAATGCATCAGTGATGACTGGAATTCATAAAGGAGTTGCATCCTATATTTTGAAAATGTCTCCATCAGTGTTCATAGCAGGTTGCCCCTGTCATTTGATGCACCTTGCTGCTGGTAAGGCTGCTGATAAATTAGAAGTAGATATTGGCCATTTATTAATAGATATCTACTATTATTTGGAGAAAAATAGTAAAAGGAAACAGGCTCTAAAGTTGTTACAAGATCAGTTTGATCTTGAAGACTATAAAGTTATAAAGCATGTGTGTACAAGATGGTTATCCCTTGGCAAATGTGTTAGCCATTTACTTGAGCTTTGGGATGCATTACAAGCATTCTTTCAAACTGAAAGTGAATCTGCACAGAGAAAACATGGTGGAAAAGTGAAGAAGAGTGGTACAAAAGCAGAATCTGTTATTGCAAGTCAGAAGAGAACAAGAGATGAAAGTATAGACAGACATACTAACAATAAAGAGATTGGTGTAGCAGAAAGAAAGAAATTTAAATCCATGGAATTTTTATTTGAGAGGCCTCTATCTATCCAGCTAGAGGGCCTCCAGGCTCAGACCATGACTGTGAAAGATAAATCTTTTGACATAAAATTTCATCAGCCATCTGGATCAGGTTCTTCAGAGGATGAATCTGTTAAAAAGCATACTGGATCTTCTCATACTTCCAAGGGCAAAACTAGCATGTGAGATGGTTTACAAAAAGCTTAATCATGATCCAGTTACAAAACTGTACTGCTTGTTTATGAAGAGTGCCATTCCATTGTTTGATGCAGCAAATGTCTTGCAGAAAGAAGAGCCATGCATTCATATTATGCACAAGATTCTGTCAAACCAGTTGTCAGATTTGCTAGTAAGGTTTATTAAGCCAGAAATCATCGCATCAGCCAAACTTTTAACTGATATTGACTTTCATGACCATGCAAACCAGAAAGATAATGAAGATCTAGCTATTGGTGCAGAAGCAAGAGAATTCATAGAACACAATTCTACTCTTCCTGTGATTACATGCTCCATAAATTCCCATATGGAGATGAACTGCTTTTAAATGCTTCAGTTGCTTATGTAAATGAGAGACAGTCAAAAAGCTTCAAAAGTGTTAGATTCTTCGTCAAGAGATATCCCTTTCTATTGCCACCCTTGTCTAACATGGATCATCTGGAAGAAGAATTCCTGAAGTATCAAGTTGGGATTCTACCTGACAATATACTTAATGCAGATAGAGTTGATGTGCAATGGCACCTTATTTCCCAGCTAAAAGACTCTATCACTGGAAGAAATAAATTTCCTCTTCTTTGTCAGGTTATGAAAGGAATATTGGTTCTTTACCATTCAAATGCTGACTGTGAGAGATTGTTCAGTGTTGTTAACAAAAATAAAACCGAATTCAGGTCCAGGCTAAGTAACCCAGTAATGAGTGCTCTACTGGTATGCAAAACATTCATGGCCTCAGCTGGTACAAAATGTTTTGAAATGCAACATGACAATCTGTTGCTTTCTAAAGCTAAAGTGCTACATATGAACACTTGAACCATTAATGAATGATAAAAGACGAGAAAAGCAAATAAATCATTGTTAATTGTAATTGTAGTATGTTATATGTGGATTACTCTTTTTCTGCTTGGATTCCTCTTTTTGACCACTTGGATTACACTTTTTTCCTCGTCAGGGGTTGGCATGTATGTTTGCATTGAACTGCCTTTTTTGACAGAGTATATCAGTGTGTGTTCAGTTGTGTGACTTATATCTCAGTCATAAAAATGTTATGTAATCAATTTATACAGGTAGTCCAATAATACCACCAATATCACTGTAACGTTTAGTATAGCCTTCAAGTTGATGTATCGTACAAAGATCTTAATGACTTCTTGCTTTATGCATAACTTTATAATGTATGTCCCTGTCAACGTATGCACATTTAAAGACATAGTTCGCTCATGTTTCTTCATTAGCAATAGTCTAGGCATTACAGTCTGTTTGTTACAGTATAGCAAATATATATCTCATTGTTTTTTCGAAAACTGAAATGTTATCTTCCTTAAATGCAGTATAATTTTTTTTTTATGTCATCAGACTTGATAATCAGCTCGTAGGTGAAATGCTAAGAATATAAATATGGTTATCTTTTCCAAGGGTGGGGTAGGGGGGTTTGGTTGTCGACTAGAATAATATGATATAAAAATCATACGGTGCATATGAAAAGATTTATTGAACTTGGTGCTCATAAACTTCAAATTAAATTGTTACTCTAGTTGTTGCTTTCTTCATTTGTTCGTGTGTTTGTTTGTTGGCATTAAAAGTCTTTCTTGCCGGTTAAAAATGTCTTTATTATCGGTTTAGCTGGTCCCAATGAGTAATAACTTAGATCCAAGCTTTGATACTTAAATATTCTTGCAACATATGCCCAAGTTCTAGTCCAGTGAGAAATCCATATTTAATCAGGAAAGTCAATAAGTTTGACAGTGTACCCGGTGTATATTGTTGGCTTTAGCAAGGAAATGGCCATGCATCTTTGTAATTCACAGGAAAAAAAACAGAAATTAAAGCTTTTTTTTCATCCGTGGTTGCCTGGAACGAGATTTTATCAATCTTAATGAATATGATTCAACCTGTTCAACCCATCTTTGCGAGCCGGAATAACATTTCTCGGAATGTTGACCCATCATGACCATACATGCTGTTTAAATGAGTCCATCAAAATTTCTAAACCAAACAAGGTTATTTATCAACCGACAAAAACGGCACGTTCGTTGATGTGTAAGAACTTATTTCATTGTGTTTGTTGATGACGTACTTTTGTTTATTAATATTCATGTAAAGCGATGAAATCTTGTCACAGGCAGCTTCAGGTGAAATAAAACAGCCGATTTTCGCCAGTGGCTTATGCCTCAGTTTACGTGTTTCTTTTGCAGCTGATTGGGCTTTTAATTGTTATTCAATGTGCCATCATGTAATTTACATTTATTAAATATTTCAAGATTTACTTTACTTTGAGTACTTCATTAAATTTGTTTTACATACTTTAAATTTACTATTTTCTCTTATAGCTTTGAAAAAAATGGAGAAGGTGAACTTGATAGTTCACTCCACTTATTTCTCCATAGCATATACACATAATTATATCAAGTCTCAAATACTGTTCTCGTAAATTACTAGTATGAAAAGAAAATATTATTTAATAATGTTTAGCAGACGTTGGAAGTATGAACAAATTTCTCTTGAATAGCCATGATCTGGAAATATAAAAAAAGACTGTGGGTGGGGGCAACGTATATAGGCTACAGCAATTTTACAGCACATGCAAATTCATGGGCGGGGGGAAGGGGCAAATCATCCTCGCCCCCTTCAAATTACGTACTCGCTGTTAACCATAATTATGAACTTTAGAAGACAACATGCTTTAATTTGACCCGAGTAAACAGTATCTGCCTCAGAAAGGGGTATTACATTCTAATTACTATATCATATTTCCTATGTTGGAAACGCACATCATATAATCTTTGTTCTCTCTCTCTCTCTCTCTCTCTCTCTCTCTCTCTCTCTCTCTCTCTCTCAGTGACTGAAATAAAAGATGTCAAATTGAAAGTTGCTTATGTCGCTTCAGAACATCTGTCGAATATCAGCACTGACGCGACCGCTTGTGCCAAAATTACGTATGCTTCACTGAAATAAGCAGAACATCAATCGAGCCATTATCTGTCAATGAAGCAGCTCAAAGAACACGCTGGATAATCAACGCACTGACAACGATATAAATGGGGAAAACAGGAGCTGATCAGACCGTGCGCAATCATGTTCTGTGTTTATTCATATAAAACAAATGATTATTCTGGTAATATAACAGTCACACGGAATGTGTGCAGAATTTAAGTTTTGACCATACCTTCTCGCAATAATATATTCTACATAGTTTGGCTGTAAAAAGTAAATGCCATTTTACAAGACAGTTAAATTGACCACTTCAGCATTGAGCGATATTTACACATAATGGCAGCATCATTAGATTTTCGTTTTTAAAAATAATGTACAATACGTTGTATTGAAATTACGACCATATATATATAATTTTTTATTTTAGAAGAAAACATCTCCAGAGACTACTATGAATATTTCATATCCTGTCTCAAGGTCAGTATTGATATTGGTCACTGGTGTTGAAATGGTTCTCAAAGAATGAAACTCTTCAAACTGCAAATTTAATGGACTGGATGTCAAACCGGAATAGGTTATTTCTAGAAATTTTCAAAAGCCTAATCCTAAACGACAACTATCGCAACTATGGGCGTGTATTGTTTTCTGTATACGTGGCTTTGTTCATCTCGAAATTCAACAGTTACGTGCCAAAACGTACCATGTGACAAATTACCCGAATAATACTGAATCTTGAAAAATATTGGTCCAAATCATGGTTGGGTTCTATCAAAACCTATTAATATTGACGTTTGATCGCATTATCCGCCCCGTAATCCGTCTCGAACTGAAGAAACCGGACAATTTTCATGTGTAATAAATCGATGTTGATCGGTAACATTCGCGGGTTAACTGACCTTAGTCGACAGCATGCAACACAAGATTTGATGACGTTACCTTTGTAAACGTTAGTCAACAGCATGCTGTACCAAATTGTATTTAAACATTATACCAACGGCCCACCAAAACCCCGCTAAGAATAAAACAATAAATATACACATATAAACATAGTCACTTGAAATTTGACAATCGTTTTATTCTTGCACATTTATTGGGTAGTATGCACACTTTGAGTAAATAGACAAGTCAACTTTTGTCTTAGTGCCCTTTCGAAGAAAGTCGACATCCTTTTGAAATTTTGGACCCACCCATCCCTACGAGACCTGATCCGGCCCTGCACCTGATCACAAATACTCAACCCGAGTTTGTTGGGGGGGGGGGTGCATCTTCTAATCAACGTTATTCTTCTCAGATCCGCTTTAAAATGCAGGCGTGCCTCTCCGTTCTTTCTCGAAACAATATGTGCCCCACATGCGAACGTTTTTATCAGATTAGTCACTAACGGAATTTTTCGAATGTATCACATCACTTCTTTTGGAACACATCCGTGAATGAACTGACTTATGAGTGACTTCATTGGCCGAAATTAAGGTGACACCGCTTAATTATAAATAATATTTGAACTTCGCTGTAACTTTGCATCTTGATTATTTCATAAACGGTTTATGTCAGATAGCTTTTTGAACATCAAGTCATTTACTTCCTTCTACGTTTTAGTTATATTCGAAGAATGGTAAAATTTATGATAAGCGGCGGCATTTGGGGCTAAAAACCACACACACACACACATATATATATATATATATATATATATATATATATATATATATATATATATATATATATATATATATATATATGTGTGTGTTTGTGTGTGTGTGTGTGTGTGTGTGTGTGTTGGAATGTGATTTATCTCATCACATGTTACATCTGTAGCATTCTGTATTTCGGAGAAATTGAAGAACTACACTAACGAATTAACCCTCATAGATCTGATTGGATGAAAACGAAACTGTACAGAAGCCTAGTCACGGAACACGTCTCCTCCCGTGGCCACACCTTCAGTGATATAACATTTATTGCCGTTGCGAACAAGCCCAGCTGGAGTTCCGAAACCAGAAAAGAAAAGGATTCGTACTGGATACGCCGCTTTAGAACATTGAAACCAAGCGGATTAAACCAAGAAGAAAAAATCATGTAAAGTTTGGCAGTAGGGAGGGCGAGCCCACCTCGATTTATAAGGTTCTATTTGCCAAACTAAGGCTTCTTACAAAAACAAAAAATTAAGACAATAACGTTCAACGGAAGCATCTAACAGAGAATATCTCATACGGGATAGCTGATTTTGTTACTTTATTTCTATCGTCGCTTTTGTTTTATCTTCTTCATTTGTACGCATGGTAGTTTACCCGATATGACCTTAATTTGTGGGCTCGCCCTCCCTGCTGCTGTGAATTAGATCAGTCTCTCAACCAAATATGTTATCAAGACCGATTCGATATCGTGATCTAGGATCATGTAAATGTATCGTTATAAATCCGCGCGGGGCAATATGTGCACGCGAGAAGTTTTTTAAAACTTAATTGTATCCATGTCTCCGCTAAACCAAGTCTGATGAATAGTTCCTACAGTATGTGTATCAACTCTGTTAAGCACAGCAAAAATATTAATTACAGTTATATCTGATCATTTATGGTCTATACGGCTAAGTAACATAAATCGCATCAGTATTTTTTATGTCTACCACGAGAAAATATTCTAGCTGGATTTTATTTTTTTTTCTATCATCACATCATCGTACATAACTAAATTAATAATAATCCATCAAGGTCATCTGTGTTCGGCACTTCGATAAAATCAGTGATAAAATTAATAATATCATCGCGGTATTCATTTAACAATTTTGCGTTTCATTAAAATCGTTTAAGTACATCGTATCATCTTTGATCATCTACAGATGGTGCCACTAAATATAATTTATTCCGATTGAGCCATTTCATTATTAAATTAAGTAATATTTGGGTCTTTGCAGCTATTATCATTCTGATAGAATTTGGTAACGCTGGATGATGTTTTACTGGCTCTTACTTTCTTGTTGCTGAGAAATCAATTACATCCATGTTGTAGAAATATAATAAATAAAATGGAGCTATATAGTGTAAAATGTAGAGCATACACGGATACAAAAACGACTATGTATAATACAAAAAATAACCCATTTCAACGATCTGCATTTATAATATGTTCCATTACTCGTTCAGCTATACCGTTTATTTGTGACAATTTCATTGGTGCGCAATCATCAATATTGGATTTATCGTTCAGTGCTTATATCTCGTAAATAAATGCAGTTACAAGATATGCTCGTATATAATACTGTTTGTCAACACCGGTCAATATTCCTGGTTTGGAATTTTTACTCAATATACCAATTTTTTCATTAGAATGGACAGGTCCACGTTTGTCGCGGATAAATCAAGTTTATTGTCTTCTTCTAGAAAAATACACTTTACTTTAAAAAGTTAGTTTCGATTGTCGAGATAATTAATTATCGTTTCTTCGTTGTAGCATCGACAGCACATTTGGCAATGACTTTGTCAACACCAAGGGTGTCGTGCATACTTTTAAATGTTGACCACACATGAGATGCAACATCGTCACGAAATTCCTTCTTGGCGTCACTAATACTTTCGGTCAAATTATTTGCCGGATCAAACATATCTCGCTTCGGTATATCCAGTCTTCTTAAGACACTCTTCTTCAAGAAAATTATAAAAATGTTTACTTTTGACGGACAAGCTGTTTTGTTTTCTCGTACCTATATGCCTTTGTTTTAGAACACTCGCGTTCTACGAGTCAAAGGACGATCTAAAATAAAAGGTTCTATTCTTTACAAGCATTTATTCTTATTAATTCCGACAATGCAGTGCAAACATGCCACATCACATCCAGTTTAGGCCATATTTCAGCCATTCGTTTTGTTTTGTTTTTTATTCCCATGGTATCTGGTACTTTTCTCACTCACTTATTCTCTTGATCATTGTTTGGAACTAGCTGATTCGTGTCATCCGATACGGTACCATGCAAGAACTTCCACATATTCCTATTTGTTGCCTCACAATGCAGTGAATGAACAATGGCATATTTTCAAGATTTAAAATAAAGCCTAAAATAAATCTAATCTAAACATTAAATGGTAATATCGACCCTGAAACGTATGGGCATACCGTATATATTTGATTATAAATCCAGTCCAACTTCAGACAACACAGATCCCCAACTGCCGGTGTAGGATTTATGTTTTTTGTTCTACTGATCACATACACCAACTGTATAGGCATAGATCTGGGTCTGCGAAGTTTGCAATTGCTCTCGAATATGCATGTACATACGTGCTCTATTTATCCCACTGTAACTAGAGTTTGAAAGATACGAGTCACTTGATCAATATAGGCATTTGTTGAAATATAGACAGGAGAAAAATATTCATGTAAAACAGCCCCTGTTCACCCTATTGATTATTTGAAAGAATCCATCTATCATAAAGATATGGTACATATTGTATTTCTTGATCTAAAAGAAAGTATTAGGACAGAAATTTTAGTAACAATAATACAATTTAACATCGTTTTTAAAGTAATTTTTCATTAAATTATATTCAATGTAATTTTCTTTTGAAATGAAACTAATTTCATCTTATTCTGTATTACAGCTATATACTATTTTAATATCGATTGCGCCCTTATAATCAAAGATAAAACTCCATTGCACTATACATTACCTTGTATGGAAAAGTCGGCAAAAAGTACTCTCGGTAAGTTGGAGAGGTTGTTAACTAACAAAGTCTCTCTGAATGAGTAGGTAGTTGATGTTGCAAAATGATATCTAATGACATACACATGCGTGGGCGATTCAGTAGGCAAGAGGTTGGAGCCTCGTTCTGTTTCGAAATGAGCGAAAACTAGCATCTTGACCAATGTCATTATTTGACCATGAGATTGCGTTCAAGATTGCATATAAATTAAGAACAGGCTTGCGCAGAATTAGTAGCTCGTTCGGAATCATAATAGTCTGTCTCTCATTCCGGGCAAGAATCGTTTGTGTTCGCAAACTTCTTTTAAGAATAGGCTCTTTCTAATATTAGAGATTTTGAACGGTAAAGTTCATATTCTTGTAACATGTTTCAGAGTTATCCCGATTTTGTATTATAATTTAATGGAATATATAATTGTTTTAAAGAATTTATAATCATTTGTATTTTTAGTAGGTATTATTGAAAAATAACGAGTTTGTTACCGACTTCATGTTTAAATTTAATGTGGAAATAAAATATTCTTTCAATAATAAAGATTATTGCTTACTGTAGTTACCTTATTCAAATTAGTTAGTCAGGAGAGACGAAGGAAGTGTGCCCATGAGAGATATACCGGTTGGTGGTTGTTTAGCGTCTGTAGCTGCTATGTAGCCCGACACGGGAGTGGCAATCCTTGCTGCACTTGCTACACTTGAAAGCTGAGTCTGGTTTGTATTGGAGCTGCTTCTTCTTCCTCCTTTGAGATCGCTTTTCATCAGCTGGAAAGCGTAGCTTGTCCTGGCTGGCTTTCCAACCAGTGATCAGAGCGTGTCGCCAGCTGAGCCTGTCCAGAGCAAGCTCTTCCCAGGTGTTGACATCGATATCAAAGGCTTTCATGTGGAGCTTGAAGACATCCTTGAAGCGGAGATGTGGCCGTCCAGTCGGTCTTTTGCCATAGACAAGTTCCGAACCAAGAAGGTTTCTGGGGATTCGTCCGTCATCCATCCAACGTATATGGTACAGCCATCTGATGCGACCTTCGATTAGGAGTGTGCACAGGCTAGAGAATCTTGGCACGTACAAGTACCTCTGAAGAGAATCTGGACGTTCCTCTCCAGGGCGCAAGCCTAGGCAGGGTGATATGGAAAATCAGTTGTTGCCCATGCAGCTGATTTCCCCTCTCCACGCAGCTGATTGATCCAAGGCAAATGACAAGGTGATACTTCCTGCCACCAGTGGCGTTGCCGAGATGACACGGAAAATTGTGCCACGTCGCCTTAGGGACTCAGCCTTTGGATTTTCTGTCAGGGTTTCCTCCTCTAGCCTTTCTCATGATAAGGCATAGTTGCAAGGCAGCGAAGGTTTGAGTTTACCTTCTCCTAGATGGGCGACCACGCAAGGTAACGAGCCCCATCTACCCAATGCATCTGGTTTTGATGCACCAGAAACTCGCCTGTCATCCCTTCTCCAGTCCAGGTTCTGCCATGCTTAGTTAAGGCATGGAGCTGGATTTGGTAGTCAAATGCTCTATCAGAGTCAAGCCATTAGGATTTTTTGTGGATGGTGGGTGCTTATCTCCCACATCCACTACGGCAATAACAACCCTTTGAACCCTCCAAATTAGTATTTTATTTTAAAACGTCTGTCTATATTGAGCCGCTCGTTCGGAATCAGATGAGTATGTCCCTCATTTTACCATCCCGTACCTCCACATTGCCATTTTCCCCAAGAATTCCCAAAGGTGACTGATGAAGTCGTATCTACACCATTATGAGTGATACCCTTTGTCAAGAGAGACCCGACCCCCGGTCTCTCCCTTGCTATGGGCAAAGATATTTCTTAACTTGTGAGTAATTCCCTCTCATAGCAAGAAATAGGACGAAGTTTATGATATACAAAAATCCCTATCATGACAAAAGTATTCGTTTTGTGTTGACTTAAAAGTACAGATCATTACATTTTTGAGTTTGAAATGGTTTTAATATTTACAGTGATATTTTTCCAAAGCAAAAATTGATTCAAGAATTCGCAAATCCACTTCCTCGACTCGTGTGGCAAGCTCAAATTTGTTTCGGGTAAGTTTCCAAAGCTCTCGCCAATGTTAATGTGATCAGTTAATAATTGTTAATACGATAACTCGTGAAATGTCATTGACGGTTGTCTTTGTAAATAAAATGAATTCGTTTCAAACTATAAACCAACAGGAGCATTTTGTTCTTTAAAAAATGATTTTGATGTATGTCGCGGATTTGAACGTGACTAGATGATAATTTGTAAAGTATATGACCTAGCAAGCGCATGTCATATATGGACAATATACTCTGGCAAAGTCACTAATCAACCATGTGTATGGAATAATTTAGTGATGAAATCATTGATGTGTATGGAATAATTTAGTAATGAAATCATTGATGTGTATGGAATAAATTAGTGATGAAATCACTGATGTGTATGGAATAAATTAGTGATGAAATCACTGATGTGTATGGAATAAATTAGTGATGAAATCATTGATGTGTATGGAATAATTTAGTGATGAAATCATTGATGTGTATGGAATAATTTAGTGATGAAATCATTGATGTGTATGGAATAAATTAGTGATGAAATCATTGATGTGTATGGAATAATTTAGTGATGATACCATTGATGTGTATGGAATAATTTAGTGATGAAATCATTGATGTGTATGGAATAATTTAGTGATGAAATCATTGATGTGTATGAAATAATTTAGTAATGATATCATTTGATGTGTATGGAATAATTTAGTGATGAAATCATTGATGTGTATGGAATAATTTAGTGATGAAATCATTGATGTGTATGAAATAATTTAGTAATGATATCATTTGATGTGTATGGAATAATTTAGTGATGAAATCACCGATGTGTATGGAATAATTTAGTAATGAAATCATTGATGTGTATGGAATAAATAAGTGATGAAATCACTGATGCGTATGGAATAAATTAGTGATGAAATCACTGATGAGTATGGAAAAATTCAGTGATGAAATCATTGATGCGTATGGAATAAATTACTGATGAAATCACTGATGTGTATGGAATAATTTAGTGAGGAAATCATTGCTGTGTATGGAATAATTTAATAATGAAATAACTGATGTGTATGGAATAATTTAGTGATGAAATCATTGATACCTAGTTCTGCTTACTGTTGTTGTTGATGTTGTAGCGTTTGACGCCATTTTTCAGCACAAGATGTGCTATACATGGCTGCCAATATTAATGGTGGAGCAAGAACCCCGGAAAACCCCCAGAAAGAATCACCGACCCACGAGAAGCTACTGGCAAGCTTTCTAACATACCCACATTGACCGAATCTGAGACTCGAACCCATGCAAACTGAGGTGAGATGGCAGTGATCCGTAACAGAGAGCGCTTTAGACCACTCGGCCACTCGGGGCCCCTCTGCTTACTGAGTGGATGCATACATATGCATGATATTTGATCTTTCAGAGGAGAAATACTTATCAAAAATGATAATCATTAAAATGTCATTAAAATTAAATTTACACAGTTATGTTAGAATTTTCATTCTTCAGTTCAACTTCTGTACACCCCCCCCCAACGCCCACCCCACCTCTCTCTCTCTCTCTCTCTCTCTCTCTCTCTCTCTCTCTCTCTCTCTCTCTCTCTCTCAACCCGTTTCTACTTATCACTTATCAATTCATGTTATTATCCATATACATATTTGTTTTTGCTGTTCTCTATCTACCTTCTAACTCTTTCTCATCCACAATGAAAAATGCAACACTGGCGTACACAGGTGACCTCTCAATGAAGAAAACAATATACATGTGCATGAAAGTACCAGTTACAAGCAGTCATTTACAATCCGCACAAAGAAAAAAAACAGAAAATACATGCATAGAAGTATGGTGACAATCCATCTATATATTCAAATGATATCCTAGCTACCATGCACGACACAACAATATCAAAAGTCCACTTATGCATTAGGGCTCTGACGAATAGGGCATGAAAAGAATGTGAACGAATCGACCATTTTATTTTCGAGTTAGGGGAGGCATGATAATTTATTTTTTCAACTAATATATTGAATATTTTGGATTCAAACCAAATTTTCAATCTATTAGAGGGTCGGAAATTATTTTTAAATAAATTCCCATTCCCCAAAATTAAGTTTTAATAATATTTATTGTTATAAACTCTGTCAAATGCAATTACAACCATGGGATTTGGGAATTCGCTAGAAAGCGCGAGCTCATTTAGAATAATATCTCCCAAGTAGTAACATTAATATTAATATTGCATTACATTTCGGGATTCTGGTATAATTGGTTACACAAGAAAAGTATAAATATACCTACATACACAAAACAAAGTATATAATAAGGAATACAAATATAATTTAAACGATCGTGAAAGTTAATTAATTTAATCTTGTAGTCATCCTAATTAAGTTTTCATTCACAAAAATGTTTGCGTTTTCATTTCTTATGAGAACATAAGGCTTGCCACTTGATAAAATTTCATGGCGTGAGGATAAGTTATGATCTCTGAGATCTGAGTATTTAGACAGTCTAGAAAAGAGTGTGTATAGAACTTTGATTTCCATATGTTCATTTTAGATAGTAAAGAAGTGGGTGTGTATAATACTGATTTCTATAATCTGAGTATTTTAGACAGTCTAGAAGGGAGTGTGTATAAGACTGATTTCTATAATCTGAGTATTTTAGACAGTCTAGAAGGGAGTGTGTATAAGACTGATTTCTATAATCTGAGTATTTTAGACAGTCTAGAAGGGAGTGTGTATAAGACTGATTTCAATATTTGGAGTATTTTAGACAGTCTAGAAGGGAGTGTGTAAAGACTGATTTCTATAATTGGAGTATTGCAGAGTCAAGAAAGGTGTGTATTACAATTTTGTTCTCTATAATCTGAGTATTTCAGACAAGAAGGGATTGGTGTATATACAATTTTGATCTCTACCATTTTTGAGTATTTCGGACAGTCTAGAAGAGTTTGTGCATAAACTTTTGATTTCTATACTCAAAGTATTTAGGAAAGTCTAGAAGAGCTTGTGTATACGATTTTGACCTCCATAGTTAATCTGAGTATTTTGGAGTCTTAAAGGGAGTGTGTATGAGATGTGATCTCTATAATCTGAGCATTTCGGACAGTCTATAAGAGAGTGCATACAGTTTTGATCTCTATAATCCGAGTATTTCGGACGGTCTAGAAGAAAGATTTTACGTTCGGCCCCTAAGCAATACATGCCGATTGATGATGATTCGTATATGAATCATTTAAACTACAACACCGTATTCTCTGTCAAGCTTGTATAGCACGTGATATTTGGTTAGCAACTTAATAATAACCTGGATCGATTTCTTTTTTTTCATTCATGACGGCTTTAAAATTATGAAATGAAACAGTGCTTCTTACTTCTAATTACATATTTAGAATCGCAGAGGGTAAGAAGGAATTATGGAACAATGCATTGTACACATTTCAGGTTGAATAACGTGTATTGATTGAGTGAAGTAGATTTCGTCTTCTATAAGTACAGGTTGAGTCACATCTTGAAGCTATACAGGTTAATCCGTGATAAATGTTAAATAACTGGATCAATTTATGTTTGTAACGGCGAGAGTTTAGGCTTTCCAAATTAGTCTCACGGGACAATTGTGTTGGGGATAGACTTTTGGTTGTACCTGTTATTTATTCTACAAATTCCGTTTTTTGAATTGTTCGATTTTTCCAGATGTGATCTGCGTCACACAAAAGTGCAATCTTTTTAGATTTGAACTATTTCCAAATACAATCAGCCCAATTTGAATTTACACTTTGTTGAACAATTTAATTTCTCCCAAGTTTTGTCATAGACATATTTAATATACGTGTGCCATGTGACATCACTGGCTAGATAATGCCCAAACATTTGTGCAGAGTAACCTTTATGGGGGCAATGTGTAAAATCGGATGATGGTTATGGCTCCGTTTTCGTAATACTAGAATTGATGGTCATATCCGGATTAAATTATTTAGCCAACGTCTTGGCATTTTATGTACCTTTACAGTATCAGAGTTTAAGATTTTACCAGCTAAGATCTGATTATGAACAATTATATATAATGCTGTATTATCAGCAAAGAATCTATTATATTATATAGTCTACAAAAAGAAAGGGTCTCAAAATGGACAACTGGGGGACTCCGGCGTTCGCTGTTTTCCGGAAACATTGAGGTTTGAAAGGAGAACTTAAATATGCAGCACCGTGGAACCTTAACTGATTGTAACTGTGTAAATTTTCAACAATTTAGAATGTAGAAAAGTTAGGGCCAAATGCTTTCTGTGCAGTATGATCTACTAAGACGCACAAAACAGCAATGGTATCAATAGTTCGATAAAATAAATAACAGTAAGAGATCGGCAATTTTATGTCAACTTTGCAGTTTTATGTTGACTGTTCATAAAATAAATCATTTAAATAGTTTGCTTCTCTTCGTCCTCACTTATATCATTTCAAATCAGCAATTAGCAGGATTTATTTTTGACCTTACATGACTTTATCGAATTAGTTCCACCCCGTCTTTCGGGTTACTATCTGACGACGTTAACTGTTCCACATACACTTCGTTCACTTGCAGACAAATGTTGTTGATAGTTGAATACCCCTGAATCTAAATTGAATGGATGTATTCGTGTATCTCCTCATAGGTTTTACGTTTTGATCAGATATGAAAAAATAAGCTTTATAAAAATACCTTTCCAAGAAGCTACTAATTTCTTATATTTTCCTCCACCCATGATAAAAAGAACATGTTGACGCTTTTGAGTTTCACTGATACAATGACTAGAGTACAAGCAAGATGAGAAATGTTGACACGTCAATTAACGCGCCATTTCTTTATCCAAACAATGCCTTTCTCATCCAACAAAAGTTCAAAGTCAAATATATGTTCAATGACATGATGTTTTTGGTTTAGTATAGCCTCTAAAAAAAATAACGTTTATGACAATGTTTTCCTTTGAATAAAGTTTTTGAACATACTTTAGCTTAAATTGCGATTTCTGTTTTTTTAGGATTTTGACATAATAGAAAGTTGAGTACTGATAAGTAACTGTAAGTACTATATAGGGAAAACAATTCTGATCTGACTACTGAATAGCCCCAAAGACATATTTATTATGAAAAAGTTTTAGTACACATCAAAAACAATGTGGACGTAAATATTTGTATACAGATTAGTATATATTATTAATATTAATTCTTCGTAGCCATGATTCTTGTAAACGATGCATATCTTCTGCAGCACTTGATAAACTTATTTCAACACACTAATCTGTTAACATCTGAAGAATTAAGACAAATCTTCAAAAGTATAAAACATTAAGAGAAGCTCCACTATTCGAGTTTCGGCTGCACACCTGTGCAGACGAAACGTGTCTTCACAGAACTATACTAAAGAAAAGAATAACTAGATAAAACACTATCCTACGCTGTTTTTCCGTGTTTACCAGACGCAAGATGAAAACTATATAATTTTCGGTGTGCAATGTTTACACAAGTAAAAGAACAGTTACAACACGATATGACTCGCTTGTGTGTGTGTGTGTGTGTGTGTGTGTGTGTGTGTGTGTGTGTGTGTGTGCTGCTTGTGTTCTTAGCAGAATCATACATCAAGGTACCTATTGGTATGACTACGCATATTTTGATATTAAAAGATGTTACATTTTCAAAAATTATGGCATGTCTTTACAAGGTTTATTGTAGAACTGAATTAGTAACTTGCATCCTATAAAAAGACTGCTGAGAAAGACATGCACAAACATTTGCATCAACAATTAACGGTTGAATTTGAGGCGCATGATATATAATGATAATCGCTAGGTCTTTGGTGAAGAGAGGCAAATAGGCTGAAATATTTTGAGGTGAACAAAAAAAAAAAAGAGAACGATTACAGCATTGCGTTCATCTTTTTTGTCGACATCAATGACTTTTTTTTATACAAAATAATGTAAATATTTGAATGATATTAAAATGGTAGCGAACATAGGAAACAAAATAAGGAAACTATTGCTATGAGAATGAATGCACCAATTTATCAGCATTAGACGAGCAATTCAAACACTCAAAATAACGACCACGTAGTCATCACATGCCACTAACTTGCAGCTGTTGTGAAATGCTTTATTTCTTTTATGCATCCACATGGTCTAATCACAGCATTACTACACGAGTTGAATAACATTCTGATAAACATTTCCAAACCAAACATGTACTACCTTCTAGAAAATATAAAGAGATATATTTTAGTGCAAATATTTGTAAAAACAGATTTATGCACATATATAGTGATTGTTTCCTAAATGTCGCTAAGCTGGAAGGGACTGTCAAAATATAAAATATTTACAGCAAGCCTAGAATACTGGGAGAACAATGTTCAAAATCACTTGGTGCGTTTACTTTTGAGGTTGGACTTTTTAGCAAACCTCGTGATTTCATATATACAAGATCCTGGAGAATCGGACTCTGCCAGTCCCACCACCACAAAGTCTTTGCACTTTTGAATCGTTAACATCTGGTTCTCCGCTCGACCAATCAGAACGTCGGTGTTATGAACGTTCTGAAAACAAGTAAAAATCTCCTGACCAATATTTAGCCTCATAAGGTATGTGTACTTATGGGCCAATGCAGTCAGAACCCCTGCCACTTCTCCTTCTGTTAATTTGAACCCCGGGGTTGCAGCCAATACGGAGCCCATAGGATCAATAAGGGCTGCACGGTGTATTTTTCCCGTTTTTTTCAGTTCGTCTAGATAAGAATCCCAGATACTTTCGGACATCCTCGACTAAATGATCGACTTTTTTATGAACGTTAAACCGTTTGAACTTGATGCGAACGTTCCCGTCCTGTGGAATTCACTCTACTCGCAGTCGGATTGACGTCATCAAATCACGTGCTCAAAATAACAACTCATCCGTCCGCCATATTTGTTGAACGGACACGCAGGTGAAAGATCTGAAATTCAAAGAATGAACCTAAATTATTGTTTGCTCTTTGTTAAATGAAACTAATATCCATTGACATTAAATACAAACAGACGTTGCACTTTGAAGTGTACAAAATAATGAAACTCAAGCAATATGACTGCAGAATTTTGCCATTGACTGTAATTTTTATCCAGATTTTGCAGAGTGCATGTATTGCTATACCTAACTCCGTGACATACCTTATGTCAAGATTTGTTCTGTACGGTCGCAAGTTGTATACTTATAAAATGACTTATGATCGATACTGTAAACACATACTTCTGTGTTCTTGACGACTTGCCTAATGCGGGAGGTCGTGGGTTCGATTACCGGCCAAGTCATACCAAAGACAGACAAAATTGGTACCAACAGCTACCTCGCTTGGCGCTCAGCATTAAGAAGTTAGTGTTAGGACTGGTCAGCCTGGTGTCAGAATAATGTGACTGGGTGCGACATGGTGCCCCAGTGATGGCATCACTTTAAACTACCACACTGCAGACATCTTCGCGATATGACTGAACAATTGTTAAAGCTACGTTATAAATTCAAATCATTTTCACACACACACACACACACTTACCTTCAACCCCAACCAACCAAATTATCTGACAGACTAGAATTAATCTAGCGACCAATTAAAATGATCCAGCTCGCGGAGACGAAAGGCATAATAAACGCCATATATGAAATAATTGACTTTAGTACAGCATCAACATACCCAAGCTTGCAATTTCTGGCTAAAAATTGTTTGTCGTTAATCCCTCGAGGGATGCAATTGCCTAATTATCGCTTAGGTTCAAAAGTGTTGGGTGTAAGTGATTGCGCAATTCAACAACGAACATTAATACAACTTTTCACATAAAAGCTACATAATTTGCTTGAGGCCGTATACTAATACGTGTGCTTACAAATGGCGTTAAAACCACAATAACAACAACTTCGTTACCAGTAGATCCGTTTTGCAAGCTTTAGTGTTCGAAGGTATTCAGTGGTAAAATAAACTTTGCAATAAAAACATAATGACTTTAGTAAAACCAGAATAACAAATGGATTTTATTTACAAAGATGTAGTGGTCTTCATTTCTAATGCTTTTTTATTTTAAATTCAGAAGTTGACGAACATCTAATCTTAATTTGTCACGAGAGATTTGGAGCACGTCCCGTATCATATTTTCTTTCGAATCTAACCCTTACTAAATCTTGGAGCACCTTACATATATTATACTCGATTCATATCTCAAGGCGACCACATAAAAGTAGTGATTTTACGCATGGAAAGTCATAGGTCATAGGTAGTCATGTTCCAGTTGTGAATTACCATCATCTGGAATATCTTTGTCACTTTCCAATGTGATTTGAATAACATTGACTCTCAGAATGAGACTGAAATAATTTTACAGATTTGCACAAGAAATGAATATCCATCCAGAGCATAGGTCAGTTTTTTTTTGTCTGTCCCTGGGCAAGGCACAGTAATTTAATTATCTCTCAGCATGAAAATACACACTTGCTGTGCCACTCAAGACCAATTTCGAGAAGGAAGTTCCTGAAGTTTTTCTTCTTTAATATTATATTCTGAAACCTCTCTAATCCAGAAGTTGAAGAAAATGTCCACCCCCAGTGTAAATTGTACACTTTAAACAAATGTGTTTTAGCTGTTGAATTTCTAACTCACATTGGACCAGATTGGTAATGGTTAACAATTAATGTAATAGGTTTATTGGTGGGGAACATATCCAATGGCTGTGAGGTTATAACAATATCTGACACATTGCTGACAGGAGTACATTGACAAGAGACTAAAGTCTTTGCAGCTTTTAAGGTAAATTATTAATAACAATTCCTGTAGATAAGCCACTTAAGAAATATCATGTTCATCAGCAAGTGCAAATAAAGAGAAAAGTGTAAGCACTGACTTTCACTGTATACCTGGGCCAGAATGTTTCCACAAATTCTATGTTGTACAATTAATGTAAATAAGGAACTAGACTGTTAAATATAAGTATTTTTGTCATTCGTCATCTGCCTTTTATATCTATATCATCATCGAAAAATCATACAAGAATCATTTTGTTCTCTCTTGCAATGTCAGTAATTACAGACTCCTGTGGTAATTGTAATGTATTACGTATTGGTTTTATCCATCACAACTATATTCTCTCTCTCTCTCTCTCTCTCTCTCTCTCTCTCTCTCTCTCTCTCTCTCTCTCTCTCTCACACACACACACACACACACACACACATACACATACACACACATCACCATCATCATCCATGGATTATCAGTGGTATAAAGTATCAGCTATTCTCCTATCCTACTGTTTTTGTTTTTATCAATCATTATCATCATAATAAATAGTATATCTCATACAGGTATCATATTTTCTTCTCCACTATTAGTTTCTTAGAAAATATCAATACAAACTACCACAGGAGTCTGAAACAACATAAGCTTACCAAGTGGCAATCTCTAGAAAATCGATGAACATGTCTTTAAATCTACCGGGTCCAGCATCCGTCTGTAATATTTAAGGTGTGATGACGTCATCAACCGTTATTTCTACTATCCAAACTTTAACTACATATTTCTGTCTGCATATTTATATAAAATGAAATAAAATTTTATCTTGTGAGATTACTTTCATCGTGTTATTCAGCCTGCGGCAGAATGGGCTACTTCCGTGAGATCAATTTTATATGTAAGGGTTTTTGACCGCTGTGGTGACCACAAAGGTTAATTCGCTGGATTGGATTAATGACATGGTTTTCTGGGAGTATTGCGTTGGTACGTCACTGTCTTTTGAATGCATATGTGTAGTTTTTCAGTCTCCTTGCGATTCTGAAGCGATTAAAGATGCTTGAGAATAGTCTAATCAATCGAGTGATGTGGTCGCCGTTGCACTCCTTGTGTCCATTTGTATAACCGATAAGGTGATTTCATGTTTTCAGAGATTTTGCCGTACTTTATTGATAAAGACTCCTGTGATTATATGTTCGGTCTGTCCTTTCTTTAGGTCCAGAATTTGTATGATAGTAAGGTTTATGTCATTTTCATTTTTGTTCAATGGCGATCAGTAAAATCATGAGACTTTGAATAGTAAAAATGACGTATATGAGTATCTTTGATTATATTATAGTGTATGTCAATATATTTGAGTGAATATGAATAAAAAGACGCACACGGCCTCCTATACATTATAATTGTTCTTAGTGAAATCGCAATGAAAATGGTGCTATTATTTATGTTGATTGATAGTTTGTCAGAAACGAAGTATATAGTTCAATTTCGTTTATTACTTGAAATAATAAAGCAGTTGTTGAAGACTTGGTTTGAGGAAAATATTTATTTATTAGCTTGTATACATGAAAACAAAAATTTTTTAAAATGCAAACTACATTTTAAAAAAAGTTTGAAACTTAATTTCATTGAAAACATTTACTGAAAGGAAGAAAAATAAGATACGAAATACAAATATTGAAATCATTTTACCTTGATAAAGCCGCTCCTGCATCATAACCATCATCTTCAAATGCACAAGATTATCAGCGGGATTGTAATGATTTTAAAGACCAAGATTTAAGTTCTTGCTGAGACATATCAATACATCTCCTATGGTATCATTTACAACAATCTGAGCACTGAACTGCATCATGGTCACATTCCAATTTACACTTGCCACAAGGAAATTTAGCCATTTATATTGATTCACTAATGAACACAGCCAACTGATCTAAGATTTGCAGAGTTTAAACACTTTTATACGAAGGAAAGTGTCATTGTCATCAATTCGTATTCTGACATAGCGCATCCATTTGCCCCGATTTCAAAGTAAACATTCCAATACGTCCATATTATACAACGAAATTCCATTCGGAGATGCCTTAATATCAGTACACTCGAAATAAGAATGGGATATTTGATTATGGTAAACAAAGACAAGTACCAAAAAGAAAATAATGCAAGTTACTGAATGTGAGAAAGTTAAATGAAAGCAAGTACTAATTGTGAAAGAAAACATTTGAAGTAAGGGACGTCCATAAATGACGTCACGCACCGGGGGGGGGGGGGGGGGGGAGGCGGAAGGAATCACACATTTGTGACGAGGGGGAGGAAGGTGTTAAAAAAATGTAACGTGACATCAAAATGCGCAACTTTAAATAAAAGTACCACTTAATTTTTTGATTGCTTACACTTTTATAAAGGAAATATGGGGATGGGGAGCAAAGATTTGTGACGTCATATTTAAGGGGTCTGACTTTTTATGACGACGTGTGACAAGGGAGGGGTCAAAGATCGGCCCAAATCGCGTGACGTAATTTATGGATGGCCCCTAAAGCGAATCAGTAATATCTATGTTATAAATTTAAAGAGATTTGGGTTCAGCAGGCCTTAATCATAGTCAAAACCTAATGAATAATGTAAATAATTCATTTTTTCCCCATTATACACGCAAACATTGATAATAATCTGCACACTTTTATTCATAATGTGTTTCATCAGTGCAGATCAAAAACATGTACAAAACCCGGGCTAGGCATGAATGTTGAAACAGTGTTACAACTCGCAATTAAATATGTGGCTATCAGAAAGTCTCATAAAGTCAGAATTTTTTTTGGGATATTAAAAAAAATAAAACAATTACATACATATCTTAAATTGACAAAAGGAGTGAATACATATGGGTATTGAAGAAAAGCTGTCATAAAATGAAAACTTTGTGTATTGTTTTTCTTCTTCTTCTTCTTCTTCTTCTTCTTCTTCTTCTTCTTCTTCTTGAACAATCGATATGGAAAATGTAAGTACTCTGAATCACGGGTCAAATAATTTTGTTGTGATGTATATTACAAAATAAATATGAAAATGATTTGCATGAAATTTTTGGATTTATCTTTATATTTAGATCAATAAAATGATTGTCCGCGCATAAATTTTGATAGTTACACTTCCACTGTACGGCTATTTAAATTGCTGATTTTCACAAAGTTCAATCATCCCGGCATTATTAATAAATCATTACTAATATGCAGTTATGAGTAATATATTAAGCATCATAATTATGTAACAACGTTTTTAGACACTATTAATAGAATATGTTTTTTTCTTTCAAAAATGTCGCATATTTCACAATCGTCAGCTATGGTTAAGACGGTATTGCGTTCCGGTCTTTCTCTTGCGTTCTGGCGTTTCGGTGCGATCCGGCGTTTCTATGCACCAATGTAAAACTGGACAGTGGCATTCATACTGGAGAAAAACATATATGTGTGCGATAAAATGTTTACTCACACAGGAAGTTTAAAACTGCACATTAGCATTAATACTGGAGGAAAGTCATTAAAGTATGGAGTGTGATAAAATTTTCAGTCACAGTGGACATTTACAACGGCACATGAGGATTCATACTGGAGAGAAACCATTCGAGTGTGAAGTGTGTGCAAAAATGTTTAATCAGAGTGAAAATTTAAAACTGCACACAATAATACATGTTGGAGAAAAACCATGGAAGTGTGAAGTGAATGATGAAATATTTAACCAGTACGGACATTTAAAACAGCACAGGAGGAGACTTACTAGAGGAAATCCATATAAGTGTGAAGTCTGTGATAAAATGTTTAGTCACAGTGGAAATTTAAAACGGCACATGAGAATACATACTGGAGAAAAACCATTTAAGTGTGAACTGTGTGCTAAAATGTTTAATCAGAGTGAAACTTTAAAACTGCACATGAGGATTCATACTGGAGAAAAACCATGGAAGTGTGAAGTGTGTGATGCAATGTTCAGTCGCATTGAACATTTAAAACAGCACACAATAATACATACAGGAGAAAAACCATGGAATTGTGGAGTGTGTGATAAAATGTTCAGTCGCATTGAACATTTAAAACGGCACACAAGAATACATACTGAAGAAAAACCATTTAAGTGTGAAGTGTGTGCTAAAATGTTTAATCAGAGTGAACATTTAAAACAGCACATGATGATTCATACTGGAGAAAAACCATTTAAATGTAAATTGTGATAAATTATTTAAAGGGAGTGTAAATTTAAAAAAGCACATGAGCATTCAAACTGGAGAAAAAACATGGAAGTGCGAAGTGTGCGATAAAATGTTTACTCAGATTGAACATTTAAAACAGCACATCAGGATACATACTGGAGAAAAACCATTTAAGTGTAAATTGTGTGATAAATTATTTAAATGGAGTGTAAATTTGAAACTGCACATGAGGATTCATACTAGAGAAAATCCATATAAGTGTGAATTGTGCGATAAAATGTTTAGTCACAGCGGAAATTTAAAACGCCACGAGAATACATACTGGAGAAAAATCATTTCAGTGTGAAGTGTGTGTTAAAATGTTTAATCAGAGTGAAACTTTAAAACAGCACATGAGGATTCATACTGGAGACAAACCATTTAAGTGTGAAGTGTGTGATAAATTATTTAAATGGAGTGTAAATTTAAAACAGCATTTGAGCATTCATACTGGAGAAAAACCATGGAAGTGTGAAATTTGCGATAAAATGTTTAATCAGAGTGAAACATTAAAACAGCACACGAGAATTCATACTGGAGAGAAACGGGTTACTAGAAATACCGAAATACACTGAAAAAACCGAAATACACACCGAAATACACATGCATTTACATGTTCTCTCTGTATATAGCGGTTTCCACTCACACATTATTTTTGTTTTAATTTGAGCATTTGAGTAATTAGTCTATCAACAAATTTTTAAGAACCCAATAGGAAATACATTGAGATGTATGATTCCCCCCCCCCTCCCCATTTTATCAAATAAACAGATTTTAACATATTAATGAATATATCAGATATGATTTTGCCTGAAAGTACGAACACACAAGGATTTTTACTGGAGAAAATACATTTGAGTGTAAATTATATCACAAAAGATATACTCTCAATAGAAACCAAATAAGCACATGCTTCATCAAATTAACACATTTTAAAATAGTAATGAACATATCAAATATGATTTTGTCTGACTTATTCATCAATATCATTTACAATACAAATATGCTTTTCTTTTTTGACTTTGAATGATTCTGTCAGGCTTTGTGGGACTTTATCAGACTCGGTGTTGCTTTTTCAAGATTAACAGTGATTAGTCTGACCCTAGATAAACCATTCAAGTGGCAAGTACAAAATGTACTCATGGACATCTAAAAATTGCAGAAATGTGATATATATGATGGAAGGTGAAATCGGAGTGAATATCCAAGAGACTCATGAGGACACATACTTGAGAAAAAGGCTACCTATAATAACAAGCTTCTATTTACATCTGGATTCGGCAATGTTTGATGTGTTCAGGGCATAAATGCTGAAAATACATGTATTATATTGTTATGCCAGAGATATCAAGATAGTTTAGGCAAAAGCTGCAGAATGGTATTAAGACCATGGAAAGATTGCATTTCTATAGGTCATAGTAGAATTCACTTTTCAAAGATATCAAGAATTGTTGGGAGATATCGATTTTTGTTAAATGCTTAGAGTAGGGAACTTGCCAATCAGAGGTAACATGGAAAGATATAAAAGTATTTGCTGTAAGGAAAGATTGTGTTGGATTTGTAACCTTAACATCGATGATAAATTCTATATTATTATTGCTTGTTCGCTGAATGGAGCAATAAATAGATAATATTTACTCACCTTTGTATATGAAAATCAAACTATAGTATTTTTTTAGTCCTTTATTCAAAATGACACAAGTGGAAAATACAGTCTATATTAACATTGCACCTTAAAGTGCCAAAAGTAATGAAACAGAATCAACAGGAATGCAGAATTGTCTTCAGCTGTAACTTAATCCAGGTTTTTCAGAGAGCAGGTCTTGCTTTGGCTAGCTCTGGGACACTGACATTGTCAAGATTTATTTTATGGTCCCTAGTTGCATACATGTATACTGACTGTCATTCGATACTTTATAAATATATTCCTGTGGCCCCTGAAAACTTGCCAAATACACTAACAGATATGATACTTCACTAAAATCAGAGTATCAGAAGTTTGTAGGTTTAGCAGCAGAGGGAGTGAGCCCACCTCATAATAGATGGAGATATTTGCTGAACTAACACTTCCTACAAAACCGAAAAGTATAATGTTATAAATCGTAAACCATAGCTTCTAACTGAGAGTTTCTCCTATGGGTTTGTTTTTCGTCATTTTGGTTTTCTAATTATTATGCACGTGTGTCTACTGTAAGATGTCTCATTCAGGGTCACTCACCCTCTGCTGCTATGAATTAAATCATAACATATATCAATAATTGTAGGAGAATCATTAAGTACCCATTTGCCATGAGAAAGACTATCGGTGATTAAGAAATTTATACCCATGCATCATTCTGTTAAACAAAAATTAAAAGAAAGACAAGAATCTCAAGTTGAATTTGCAGAAGGTACTGAACAATTATTCAAACCTGTCACAAAAGCTACTGAAACAGTTACAACTGCCAATAAAGAAGATCTTACGGTGTGAAGAAACTGATATAGCTGCTGCACAACCACAAGTGTCAGCTGCTGAACCTACTGGAGATGAAACACCTAAAGAAAAAGAATTGAAAGAAGTTAACACTATCTGAAAAATAAAATTAAAGAAAAATTCTTAAAACTCGAGCATGAAAAAATCTGTAAGCAGAGATAACTGGCATAAGTGGATATATTGCATAAAATATAACAAGGATAGACTTCCAGGTAAAGATCCAATATTTATGTCATGCACAAATAAAATAAGAGAACTGGACATAGCTGTTCATAGTGAACAACAACGTGGCTCATAACCTTAACATGCTCCACCACAGCAAAAAAAAAACCAATATAGATTCTGCTAGAAAGGAATAAAGAAAAATTTTATGATGCGTCGGGTGCTACTGGTAGTGGCATTTCTTTTTTGACTATGTCAGAAGGAAGTAGCCGTATTGCCTGTCCTAATAATAATCTTTCTGATATATCACGATTAGAAATTCTCATAGGAGGATCATGGGCAGGAAATAATTCCCTGGAAATAATTAATGAAGCCGCTGATATTTGTCGACAATTATTTCAAGGGGGTATCATGGATATCGGTGTATATCGAGAATGTATTGATGAACTCAATGGTTAACACAGCGATTAGATATAATGTTATTAAATAAGATGATCATACTTATACACCATAATAAACCGGTCATGGTCGGAGTAGTAAAATCGCAATTACCCATTTATAGAATGATTTATGGAGATGGTCTTGGTAATGTTTTTCAAGGGTTATTTGCAAGAATGGGTCCCAAAATAGCACCAATCGCAAAACAATTATCGATGAAACATTAATATTATTGGTGAAAAAGCTCCTGATGCTATTGGTAATATTGCCATAAGGGTATTTTCTGCAGCCAAAGAAAGACTAACAGGTTTAATATGACGAACACTGCAGCAACTGAAACTGGCATCTACAGATAGTATGCCCGTGAATGTCAGTAAAGTAATAAACCAAGCTGTAAATAAAAATTAACCGAGTTAATGAATCAAGGATCTGATCAAGTACAAAGAAATATTACTGCAAATTTAATAGCAGGAAGTGGTTTGTCAAGGTCAGCGAGATCATGATTTAGATAGAGAACTTTGATAAAATGTTCAAATTTTCACCTGAACCAGCATTTGATATAGATGCACCGGTTTCCAAAGATGAATCAGTACATGAATATCAATTTTATTCTCATAATGCAATACAACTAAATGAACGATCAAAAGTTGAAATACAAGTTCATGATACAAGTTAGATATTCCCTACACGCTGAAGCATTTACACCATATACAGAGAATGCACGATTTGGTTTTGTTAACAATGGGATTATGGCACTGTTTAGTAGTGCTGCATATGTGATTGATGGAAGAGAGCTTGAATCTATTCAGAAGGATGTTGATGTTGCCACAACAATTGTGAGTTTAGCGAGATGTTCTGATGATTATACAAGATCAGCTGGTCCATCAATGATGTTTGGTAAGGATATTATTGATAATGCTGATCATGTTCAGTATGTCAAATTACGGACACCACAAGCTACTGCAGCTGATCCACAACCAGCTGATTTTGAACATGAAGCTAGACCAGCTGCTTCTTTTTATATTATGAAAGGTTTTAGTGCAGCAGTGGAGGGGGCGAATAGACCAAATTTTAGAGTCAGATATTTGCTAAACTAACACTTCCTACAAAACCGAAAAATATAACGTTAAAAATCTTAAACCAAAGCTTCTAACTAACCTTGAGTTTCTCCCTGAGATTATCTCATACGGGTCAGTTAATTGTGTTGTTTGTTTCTTTTGCTCCCATCTTGATATTTTAATTATTAGGCGGGTGTGTTTGCTTGATGATGTCTCATTCGAGAACTCCCATCCACCCCCGCTGCTGTTACGAATTAAATCATTAACCAAATATTTTATCAGGACCGATTTGATATCTTGATCTAAGATCGTGTAAATTTATTGTAATAAATCAGTGTGGGGTTGACTAAGTGCGACAATAAAGAATTTACTAAAATGATTATAATCTATATCTCCGCTGCACCAGGTCTGATCAATATATCATAGTGTGTGTGTGTGTGCTGATCACTTTTGCAATTTGTGTATATCTCTGAGTAACAAAAATCACATCCGTATTTGTATGTCTTCTGCGTGAAAAACGTTTCACTAGATTGTTTATCCAGAATTACATCATCACATACTACTGAATTATTAATACTCCCAGCAATATCATCAACACTCGGTGCTTCATCAGTATCAGTGATAAAATTAATATCATCTTTATTATCGCCGCTTTCTCATTAAAATATTTTAATACATTTTAACACCGCTGATAGTCTACATATAATACTTGTCACAGAATTAAGGAAATAATAACTTGATTATGCCTTAGAAACATTTGGCTATTTTTCGTTGTACATGCATACAATCTCATCTAGGGTGAATAAGTGTTTTTCCAGTTTAGCAACGTAAGTAACATATATCTCGCCAGATATTACTTGCGACGAGGGATATTATATTTATGATATGCACTGGTATTTTATTCTGAATATTACTACCTATGGATTTAAGCAAGATCAATTTATAAACGGCACACTGGTCGCTTAGGATTACGTCGAGGAGTGCACGTTCTCAATTGGGTTCTTAAGCCATTGGGCTGACGAGTAGAGCTATCTTGAGATCTCTATATGTATGTACATGTGGTGGAGCCCCTACTGTAGACATAGCTAATTCAAAGGTGCTGTATGCTGTCTGTACGTGTGTGTACCTATGACTGTACATGTAGTGGATCCTTGAAAGGTGCGAGCGGCATATACAGGTGTGGGCCAACTCAAGGACTTGGTGAAACTGTGAGGTTTATCAGTGTATGAATCGACCGACTGTACAATTGTCAAGAAGCATATATTCGTTCCAATTGTTTAAATTTGGGTACATTTTTATTTAGATGAGATTATTTCGAATCTTAGTTGTATTCCAGGAGATTTGTGAATCTCACTTAACAGTGCAGAATGTTTTGAAACGTAGTTGAATTCCTTGAGATTGTTTAAATCTTAATCGTTTTCCATACGTGAAATTATGTGAATATCTTACATATCTTATCTCGGTGTGCAAATGTTTCTATAGAGTGATTGGATCCATCGTATGTTGAGAGCGTGTGAGAATCATTGTATTTATACATTCTTTACTTATTTAGTTAAAAATGTCCATCTTTCGCATATTATGTTTGAGTTATTTATTTAGTCCAAAACCAACTCTGTTTCTATTATACTAAAGTGCTACCAAATTTATCTGGTCTGTTTTAACCATCTCATTATCAAATTAAGTAATAATTGCGTTTTACCACTTCCAGATGGACCTATCATAATCATTCTCATATAATTTGGTAGCACTGGATGGTGTTTAACAGGTTCTCAGATTCTTGTCGCAGAAAATCAATTATATTTATGTTGTATTAAATAAAATAATGAATGTGTATTGTGCTAAATTTAGAGCGCGTACCCGGACAGATACACTAACAACTATTACAACAAAGTATAATAGATCGGCACTTACAGGTAAGTGTGAATGATGCAGTACAAATAAATTTAAATTTATTTCCCCGGGTTTAAAAAACCCACGGACGGAGGTGATATTTTAACAAAATTAATAAAAATTATCGGAACTCTGTGAGCTAAATACCCTGGACAAACATCTTCCAGGATATAATTATTGTCTTCCTGGTTCTCGACATTATATCAGATTTGAAAATCAGGATCAACCAAAACCTGGCGAGTATACGATAAACGCTTTTGATCGAGCTTTTCACGCTCATAAAGCATCTTATAAAAGTAACAATGTATCTTATAAAAGTAACAACCGGCAGCATAGACATCTCGCAGATCTAAAATTAATTCATGCACTAAAGTCTATTATTGATAAATCCTTGAATAAATCAGTAGCTATCTGATTAATAAAAACCGCGATGAAAGTTAAGCTTGTATTAGGGGCTGGTAATTAATATTATTAAGGAATCCGTTTATTATAGTCCAAGAGGAAACTGGAGAGGTAAATCAGCAATTAATACACTCGCCGACGCAACAAACGACAAACCTGCAGCAGATTCTTTTTTATTAAGGCAGGCAATATGGCAAATCTATATACTACCACCTAAAATAAATGAATACTTGCATTTTGATGTCAGCGTTCCAAATGAAGTTCATATTTTATTCTTTCCACAGGATACTAGACGTCAAGTAACATACAAATACGCGTTAATTGTAGTTGATATTGTAATTAGATAAAAGAATAAGAGTCATTATAGACAAAAACATCAGCAGAAGTAGCTTCTCCGTTTGAACGAATTTATCAACGAGGACCTTAACAATGGCCACAATTATTACAGGTTGATCCTGGCAAGATATTTCAGGGCGCAGTAACATCGTTGATGAAGGAACATAGTGTCACCATCAGACGAGGACATGTTACAATACACTTTGATCAGGCAATTGTTGAACGATTTAATCGAACTCTTGCTGAGCGGTTATTTAGATATCAATATACAAAAGAAATAAATCAAGACCAGAGATTTCGAGAATGGGTTGCAAGATTACCAAGTGTGATAGCTGCGCCAAATACTGAAAGAACTCGAACAACTTCCATGAAGCCCATTAATGCAAGTACAAAATGATATATACCCGTATAACGAATTGATTGTTTGAAACAAGCTAGTATTAGGTAATGTTACTGCCAAATATTTGCATGAGCCGGGTGAAGTTGAAAATGATATAAAAATTGGAGCGACCGATCCACTTTGAAGTGTCAACACACACAAAATATCTAACATAGTAAGATCTACTTGTAGACCTGTAATCTATAGATTAGATTAAACTGCTTCTTAGCGTGAATTTACACGTGAACAGTTGCAAGTAATACCCGAGTATACACAATCACCTCCACGATCACCTAACTTGCGCCTCGACGTCTATTACATTCAAGACAGGTCACTATCGTACTTTCACGTGTATGATCAAGACTACTATCCTTCCTATCTACGGAAAATTGTCGTGGATGTTTATCTGAATGCTGCCATAGCATTATACAATTACAGCTCGCGCAGTGACTATTGTGCTGCTGTTTCAGCATCATTATAATTTCAGCATTAACATGCATCAGAATCGCGATTATTTTTTGTCACTTTGTTTATAACCAGCGAGATCTTTTCTTACTACCTCATCGCTAACAATTTAGTTGCTGGTGTCAGTAAAATTTAAAATAACTCTCCGAAGTGACATATTCTTTTAACTCATGACACTGCGAGATAAACTAAATTTTACCATTCGATATGATCATCAATAATCCGAACAATTGTATCAAATGGTTAACCCCTAGATGAATGTATTGTCATTGTGTATCCTAGCGTCCAGGGAGATTTGTTCCCTAACGCGTCCTCGACAGCATTGATATCAACTAAAACAATATCATTTAGCACGAGATTCTGTTTCTCAGAGTGACCTTGAATATCATCTTCAATATTCTTTCATCGTGTATCAGTTGGTCTATAACATAATGGTACGGATAATTCTTAAAACTTTTCTTAATGTTGTTTAAAACTTTGTTGCTTAAGTTTGTATCTGATAATCTTTTTACTTGCCACTATAAAAACGTTTGGTCTCCATTTCTCCCAAAAATCATTCAGGGAAGTTTCTGAATTTATTTCACGCGCTATTTCACGTTGAATTTTATCTGACTGTAATCTGATTAATTTCTTGAACTCGTTTAATTCATGATCGAGTGCTCTATGATCAGTATTGATTTCTTGAGTGATGGGGTGCCATTGAACAGAGAGGGTGAATCCTACAACATTTTTAGTATATTTTTGATTATACCCTCCAAATAACACTAGACCCTTCTCGCGAAATAACTAGAAAAAAAATGACAGTGATTGTTGTCTGAAAACATGGGATTCGCATTCGTGTTTTCGTTGATGAATCATAAAATGTCGCAACGTCGTTGTCACTCACCCTCTCTGCTGCTATGGGTTAACCGAATATTTGATCAAGTCCGATACGATATCGTGTCCTAGGGTCTGCTAAATTTATTGTCACAAATCCGTGTGGTTTTGACTGAGCGTAACTAAAGAAATTTCTAAACTGATTATGATTCATATCACCGCTGCACCAAGTTTGATGAATTATTCGTAGCGTATGAGTATCAACGCCGTTAAATACACACAACACATTGCAGTTATCTCTGATCACTTTTGGTATTTGTGTGTACCGTTGAGTGACATAGATCACATCAGTGTTTTTATGCCTGCCTCGGGAAAATATTCTAGCAGGATTTTTTTGATTATCTAACATGATATCATCGTATACCACTAAATTGTTAATACTTCCATCAATAGCATCAATGCTCGGGGCTTCCTCTATATCAGTAATAAGCTCAATAAAATCTTCATCGATTTGAAATTCTTTTGCTTTCTCGTTAAAATCCTTTAGCACTTCATAGCATCGCTGATCGTCTACACTCGGGGCTATTAAATACAATTTGTTCCATTTCATCCATCTCGTTATCAAATTAAGTAGCAGTTGTGTCTTTCCGCTTCCAGATGGTCCGATTATAATCATTCTAATTGAATTCGGCAACATTTCATGATGTTTAATAGGTTCCCGTCGTCGGGTAGCTGAGTAATCAATTATATTCATGCCGTTATATATAAATTATGGATCTATATTGTGTGAAGTGTAAAAAACGTACTGGCACAGATGACTTGACGACGATTACAACTAAAAATAACCGATCAGCGCTTTCTGGTAAATGCGTACAATGTAGTACAAAGAAATTTAGATTTGTTTCTAAACCCAAGGAACTCAAGGAACCTTTAAAAAAAAACGAGGAGGTGATATCGCAGCCAAGCTAACTAAACTCCCTGGAACCCCATGGGCAAAATACCCTGGAGAAAAGCACCTTCCAGGATATAGCTACTGTGGACCGGGAACAAGACTTGATATCAGACTCAATGATCAAAATCAGCCCCGACCCGGTGAGGAACCAATAAACGCTATTGATAAGGCCTGTCACATTCATGATGTATCTTATAAAAGCAGTAATCTGCAGCACAGGCATCTAGCAGATGTGAAATTAATTCATGCGTTAAATGCTATTTCTGATAAATCTTTCAAAGAAAAATTGGCTTCCTTTTTGATAAAATCGGCTATGAAAAGTAAATTGATGTTAGGTGCTGGTAATTAATAACAACATGGAATCTATTTATTATTCCCCAAGAGGATACTGGAGGGGTAAATCAGCAATCCATAAACTCGCTAGCGCTGCAAAAGTGAAAAAGGCCACTGCGGCTCATTGGTTATCCAAACAGGCACTATGGCAAATTTATCTACCACCGCCTAAACAAATCAATTTCTCGCATTTTGATGTGACAGTTCCTAATGAAGTTCATCAGGCTGATCTATTATTTCTGCCACATGATCGTGGTTACAAATATGCATTAACCGTAGTTGATATTGCAAGTCGATACAAAGAAGCAGAACCGTTAAAAACAAAATCAGCCACTGAAGTGGCTTCTGCATTTGAAAGGATTTATCGAAGGAGTCCTCTGCACTGGCCAAATCTATTACAAATTGATCCTGGCAAGGAATTTCAGGGTGCAGTGTTATCAATAATGAAAAATCATAAAGTCACTATCAGACGAGGACATACTGCGCTACATCGTGATCAGGCCATTGTAGAACGGTTTAATAAAACCCTTGCTGAGCGGTTATTTGGATATCAATACGCAAAAGAATTCATCCAAGAAAAAAGATCCCGTGAATGGGTTAAAAGGTTACCAGCTGTGATTACTGCACTGAATAACGAGATTACTAGAACCATCAACATGAAACCTATCAACGCGATTAAAAAGAAGTCGATACCTGAAATGGAAATTCAAAAAGATTTTAGCGTTTCCCAACCAATTCTTGGTAGTAATGTCATTGTGAGGTACTTATATGAACCAGGAGAGCTTGAGGGTGGTACAAAAAGGGTTACTGATCCTATTTGGAGCGTCACTACGCATAAGATATCTAGTATAACACGATCTACGGGTAGACTTCCAATCTATAAACTGGATTCAACTGCCCCTCAGCGTGGGTTTACTAGACAACAACTACAAGTAATTCCTGACGATACTCAATTACCACCGCATGGTCTTAACTAGCACCCTTGCGTCTATTGCACTCAAGACAAGTCAACATCACATTATTTCTGACATGACCGAGATTGTTTTTTTTTCTGTCTACGGTGAATTGGCGAGGATCCTTATCCGAATACTGCCAACGCATTATACAATTGCAACTCGCGCAGTGATTATTCTGTTGTTTCTTCAAAGTGATTATTAATTCAGCATCAATATCAAATTCTCGTTGGTTTTTTTTGTCCTGTTGTTTGTAACCGGAGAGTTTTTTTTATCAATAATATCATTATCGTCACCAATGATTTCATCATCGCCAATGATTTCATCATCGAAGACAATTCTTCGAAGTTGATTTAATTTTCGTACTCTGGATACTGAAAGATAGACTAAATTCGACCATTCTATGCGATTATCTACCATCCAAACAATTGTATCCGATATAGTCAATCCCTGTGAAGAATGTATCGTCGCTGCGTATCCTAGCGTCCATGGGGATTTATTAGCACGCAATGCATCTTCAACGACATTGATATCAACCAGCACAATATCATTTAATACGAGAATCTGCTTTTCACGCCCTGACTCTGTCAGGCCTGGAATATCAACTTCAATATTCTGTTTTCGCGTATCCGATGGCCTATAACATAACGGTACTGGAAGTGTTGCAAATTTTTGTTTATGCAATTCAAATAACTTCATCTGAAGTGTGTCCCTGACTATTTTTCTACTTGCAATGATTAAATCATTTGGTCTCCACATTTCCCAGAACTCATTCATGGGAGTTTCCGAAATTATTTCACGGGTTATTTCACACTGGATTCTATCCGGTTGTAATCTAATTAGTTTCTTCAATTCTTTTAATTCATTATCAAGTGATCTATGATCGGTATCAATTTCTTCATAATAGTCTACAAAACCCTTTAGCCATTCATGTGGGGATGCACCGACAAATGGTGGTGGTTGCCCGTGATCACCGCACATGACGACTTTTGTATTCTTCAATAACAACCACTCAAGAAATATTTTTAAGACATCTTCTGACACTGTGTCTATTTCATCCCAAATCATGATTTCAGGAATAAATTTCTCTCCCATGCGCTCAGGAGTCCATTTATCTCCCTTCCATCGGAAAAAGCTGTGATAAGTGCAGGCATTTACCCCTCTCTGTATCATTTCTCTTGCAAGTCTATGAGTTGGTGTTAGCACAATCATGTTTGGATTGGAAACACGAAATAACTCAATTGCCCGGGTTGTTTTTCCTGACCCACCACAGCCGTTTAAATAAACTGTTTTATACAGGCATATTGGATCAGAAATCGGTGGTGCACTAGAAAATTCTGAACACTGATTGCTTTCTAAGTAATTATTTTCAATGGTAACATCTGCTGATGGAATATAATCATGAATCATTTCTTTCTTAATTCTCCATGATCCCCATTTCTCGTTGCCAGTAGCCTTAAAATCAGCCATTTTGCTATTTATGTAAAATGAATCAGTAGCAACTCTAACTGCGGTGGTAGGAAATCTATTGATCATTGAAAACAGATTGATAGAAGCATAACCAAGCATAGAAGCTCTCAAATGTGTGTACTGCGGATGGTATCCATCATTGGAGGTAACCATTGTACCCAATTTGGTTCCATCGGACAGAAATGCGTCCTTACGATTGACATATAGGCCCCTATTCGTTAGATCCGCGATTACAAAATCGTATTCAGCGTTGTCTATAATCAATCGTGAAGAATATTTCGTATTATCATCTTTGCCACCTTGGGTAAATTTACCGATTATTCTTCGTCCAAGATTTTTTGCTTCATTGTTTCTGATTTCAAATAACTGTTGGGACCAATCCATGATTTGTTGTTCATTAAAATCAGGAAACAGTTTTCGCTCTTCGCTAATTATTTTTTCTAGATCAGGTTGTGGTAACCAGACTGATTTCTGTGCTCGATAGGATATAATTGCTTCACTGACAATTAATGATTTTAACATCTTACAATCAAGCATATACCGTAATAACACTATTGGCATCCAGTGTTTTTCAGACATGTGTTTACCAATCCAAAGATAACTACACGGATGAAGTCCTTCAGCCATTTCAAATGATACTACACAGGCGAATCCGGTTAAATCAAAATCAGGAAGTGGTCCATTAATAGCAACACGGGTCATTTCGTGTGTAGGGTGTCCAAATCGTTTGAAATATTTCTCGCATTCTCCATACCCAAGAAAACTTCCTGGATAACACGCAATCATATCAACTGAAATAACGGTATCAGCGGTGTATTTTGTGTTCCATAATCCGCCGTGGCTGTATTCAAGACAGGACAATTTGACATCTGATAAAAACTCACTTCGTGTTGGTTTCCACGCGTTTTTCTTTCTAGCAAAATGTGCTGCAATGGATGGTACTGTGAAACAGTTTGCTAATAATTGATCTTCAATTTCCCCCTCAGAAAACTCACTAGCTAGTTGTTTCATTTGATTCTGCAGTTCTTCAGTACGGTATAATTCTCCGTTAGGCCTTACAAACTGATCAAATCTGCATTCCTCGTCTGAATTACTATGAAATAGCCACACTGACACAGGATCGTTTTTACTCAAATGGTAAATAGCATCAAATAATTTCTGCTCTGAAAAAAACTCTTCGGTTTGGGATAGATATTTTACTGTTCTATCCCGTGGGAATATTGTTACTGCAGATGACCACGCGTGCGCGTTATGATCAATAATTTCAATGGGAGTCCCTTTTGATTTATATTTCGATTCGTATAATACTTCTCCGGTGATTGTCCTTACCGATATTGGAAATCTTAATGATTTTTCTAATTTAGTTATATCCTGAATTGTTGCTCCATGCTCTTTTACCGTGAACTCCCACTCGGTTATTTTTTTTTTCGTCTTAGATCAGTTAGTTTATTTCCCCGGGACGCATTTGTGAAGTGTTCTATTATTCGTTCTGCTACACAATTGAGTCCTGTCGAATATTTCATGGGTGCTAGTTTTGAAATATCAGGTTTTTCATTGAGCGGATAGATCCCGTAAACAACTGCTGTGACAGGATAAGATCTTTCGTAGTAGGGTTTATCAATTCCAGTCAAAATTCCCGGTTTGGAATCCTGGTTCACGGTGACAGTTTTTTTGCCCCTGAGAATGGGTTCAAATTTATCCCTAATGATCCATTTGCCATCCTCACGGATAATGAATTTAATTCGGAAAAAATGACTTTTTTTCCCAATACGTGAAATGATCACTGCTGCCTTTTCATCATTCATGGTAGCGTCAACAACACCATCAATTCGAAATGTTGACCAACAATAAGATGCTCCATCACGCTTGAATTCATTAAAACAGTCTCTGATGGCTTTATCAAGAATTTTATTCTTGGGCGTATTAGAAACTATATCAAGATTGAATTGAGCATCCTTCCATGGTGATCTCATGTTTCCGTCTCTTGGACGTTTGTTACGTTTTTTGGGTCTATCGATATTAAATCTAGGATTGATTTTCAATAATCTCTTAAACTCTTTCATGTTTCCGTCTCTTGGACGTTTGTTACGTTTTTTGGGTCTATCGATATTAAATTTAGGATTGATTTTCAATAATCTCTTAAACTCTTTCATGTTTCCGTCTCTTGGACGTTTGTTACGTTTGTTTCCGTCTATTGGACGTTTTTTGGGTCTATCGCGATTAAATCTAGGATTGATTTTCAATAATCTCTTAAACTCTTTCATGTTTCCGTCTACTATACGTTTTTTGGGTCTATCGCGATTAAATCTAGGATTGATTTTCAATAATCTCTTGAACTCTCTATCGGTATTGAATTTAGCATTTTTCGAAGTCAATCTCTTGAACTCCTTCATGCTATATATAAAACAGGTGTCTAAATGAAAGATTTATGTATAATCAATCACTGCAAAATGAGTCAGTCATTGAATTAGACAATAGTGTAGTATATAATGACCCAAGAATTCAGACTACACCCAGTGATTAAAAATTACGAAGCATCCAGTGATGGTACTGTCAGAAACTGTAGACTGAAGAACCCAATTGGGTGGGATAATGGTATGGGGTATTTGGTGTTTAATGTTGGAAGGAAGACATTTCGCAATCATCGTTTCGTATTTGAATGTTTTAATGGATTGATCAAAGATGGTTTTGTTATTGATCACATTGATTCTAATCCAAGGAACAATTCTTTATCCAATCTGCAAGCTATCACACAGAGTGAGAATTCCAAACGAGGAAGGACTGACACTTGTTCAAAAGCGAGACCAGTGAAATCTTTGAATACAATAACTAACGAAGAGAAAATATTTCAATCATTTTATGAAGCCGGCAAGTATTTCAATATTTGTAGAACTTCAGTACGATTCGTTGCAGAGGGGATAACCAAAACGGCTATTTCAAAAAAGACGGGACAAAAAGTTCAATTTAGTTATATCTGATGCGTCATAATTTCCAATTAGAGATATGTCATTCTTATAGAATAATGAATTCTGAAAACATGAATAGCATCATAGTTGAAATAGCAAAATTGAAAAATCAGGATATCAAACTATCAGATGGGTTAAATCCTGATCAAATTGTGTCTGATTTTCAGGATATAGAATACGGGGTTAGCACTAACAAATATATGCTACCCAAGAAGTATGCACTCATCAAAAGAATTCAGAATTCTATTAAAGACTCTTTTTCATTTTCCAGTGACATCAGTGTGTTCGTTCCGTTGTATACTATCGTAGAAGGAATACGAAAAGAATTGGGGTACGAATACGAATTGAAAAAAGAAGTCAACTCTAAAATTAGAAACGTACGAGCATTAATTCAAGAAAATTGATTACCCGACCATTGATTGCCTGACCATTTTATCATCGACCCTCATTTTTTTTAGCCGACCCTCAAAGGATATGTCAAAAATCGATGGACGATATGTCAGATTGATCAATGAAAAAGTGTGGAAACTGTCAGTATTATTTATTTTATATACAATTATGACACTTTCCACAAACCTGATAGAAGCTGTTAAAACAATCAAATAGCACTTCCATGACCGTATCAAAAATCATCCGACATGTCAAAAAAGTGGAGCAACTCACAGTATTATTTATTTTATATACAATTATGTGACTTGCTCCATCAATGATAGAAGGTGTCTCACGATGAAATAACACTTCTATGACCGTATCAAAAATCATCCGACATGTAACAAAAGTGGGAAAAAGTGTTTTGCAATTGAAAAATGGTTTCTGATTTCAAATAATGGTCAATGAAGCATTAACAACCCGATTGGCTCGTGAACGACTGGATGCAATCAGGAGATTTGTACCAATTCGTGACTCTGTAAGAAATAAACTGCAACAACGACAGAGTTTACAAACTGATTTTGCTCTGGGGTCTGAAGAGTTGTTTAAACCAGTAACCACAGCAACGAAAGGGGTAGAGCGTGCTATACTGGGAGATGGTCCCGAGACGGGAAAATCTGTTATTGGTGAACTTGAAAAAATAGCAGCGAAAACTGAACAAACAAAACAAATAGAATCAAAGAGAACAGTAGATGATTTACGCATGAGATTTAACGAAGAAGGGTTAGCAGAAATTGATAAGACTGATCCAGCAGAAATTCCTGCGCTTGTTGTTACGTCTTATGAAAACAGAAAAAAAATGGTTGAAACCAGAACATCATAAGTTTGTTAAGAATTTCGCTCATTGGGCTGATATATTTTATAAAATAAACTAAAAAAAGTCAAATTAAGACAGATAGTGCATCATACATCGAATATATCGATGCGGTGAGTCTAGTGTATAATCAATACGAAGAGTTTAAACAACCAAAATTGCAAAAGCGGCGACAGCAGCCTGCAAAGAAAATATCTTTCTCTCCTAAAAAACAACAACTACCACCTGATGATGATGATGATGATGATTATTTACAAGAAACGGGTTTAGAAAAACTAGATGAAGCAGCTGGTTATAGCGGAAGTGGACTGCAAAATCCAAGAATTGGAAACACTTGTCCTGATAGTGTTATCAATGATATATCACGATTAGATGTTCTTGTAGGAGGATTCCGAGCTGGAAATAACTCTCCAGAAATAATTAATGAAGCAGCTGATATCTGTAGACGGTTATTTGCCGGCGGTATCATGGATATCAAAACATATCGAGATTTCATTGACGAGTTAGCAAATGGGTATCATAGTGATTAAATAACAATTGAAAACACTATTGTTTTTATAATAATGATCATCCATTACAATCATGATAAACCAACCCTCGTCTATGTAGTTAATTCACGGTTTCCAGTTTATAAAGCATACTATGGAGATGGCCTCGGCAATACCATTTTAGGATTCTTTTCAAGAATGGCCCCAAAAGTGATGCCGTTAGCTAAACAATTATCAATGAAAGCCATTGATGTTATTCGTGATAAGGGTATTGGTGCTGTTGGAGATCTTGCCGGGAAAGCGTTTTCAACTGCGAAGGATAAAATAACATCATTAGTGAGGCGAAAAAAGAAACCGTTACCGTCTACAGAAGAAATGCCTGCAAGTGTTAGTAAAATAATAAATAACGCAGTAGATGAAAAACTAGCGTCGATGGTAAATCAAGGGGACCAAAGCAATATTGCAAATATGATAGCGGGAAGCGGCTTTAAAAAACCACGTCGATGAAATCCTATGGATTTTCACGCTAGCGTTTTTCACGATGAAAATCACGATTTAGACTCTGATAAATAGAATAAAATGTTCAAAAGGTCACCTGATCCAGCATTTGATATGGATGCCCCAGTTGGCAAGAATGATTCTGTACGCGATTTTCAATTTTATTCTTATCACGCAGTACAACCAGATCTCCGATCGCGAATTGAACTTCAAGTTCATGATACCAGTAAATATTTTCTACCGTGTGAGGCATTTATTGAAGTAGAAGGAGAACTTGTAACAAATGATGCTGCACATAATGATCCACCATATGACATTAACTCAAATGTCCGAGTTGGTTTTGTTAATAACGGCATCATGGCGTTATTTGAAAGCGCTAGATATCTCATTGATGGAAAAGAAATTGAATCCATTGACCGTGAAGTTGATATGGCCACAACAATCATAGGGTTAGCGAGATATTCTGATGATTATACAAGATCAGCGGGTCCATCTATGATGTTTGCAAAGGATACCTCTGATAACGCTGATCACCTTCAATTCATTAAAGTGTTAACAGCGAATGCTACTGCAGAAGGCAATCAACAAGAAGCAGCTAATCCAGAACGTCGAACTAGACCCGCAGCTGCGTTTGATATTCTCGGAGGCGTTAATGGTAATCTCAATTTAGGATTTGCAACACGCGTAGCAATGTTGCATGGGCAGCGTCGACGATTTTCATGTGCGATTCCACTGCATCATATATTTGGATTCTGTAGAAACGTCCGAAAAGTTATTTATGGAGCGAAGCATACAGTAGCACTTGTACGAAAGGGTACTGATGATGATGCAATCTGGCGTAATGCTGGGGTTGCTGCCGGTAAAGTCATTTTAACAAAACTATCATTATGGATGCCAGTGTTAACTCCATCAATCACAGAAGAACAGCGACTACTATCATTTATGGATCAAGGAGGAAAGTCGTTGTTGAGTTGGTTATCAGTGACTACGGATATTAAACTGGGTAATGTTGATGGTACATTCACATGGCACCTGGCATCAATACAAGGGGTTTCAGCTCCACGTCATATATTTATTGCGTTACAGAATGCTGCGCGAGTTGGTAATCAAGAACGAAGTCATATGATATTTGATCAGTTAGGTGTTAATGAAGTCTCGCTGAGAATAAACGGACAGCAGGAACCATCCGAGGATATACAACTTGATTACGGTCAGAATCATATTGCACGCGTGTATCATAACCTGTTGTCATTTATGGCACGTGATCTAAATGTGGATACCGGTTTGCAAATATCACAATTTGATTTTAAAAGCCTCTATCCGATTTATTACTTTTCATTGGAACATCTTGATTTGATGAGACAATCTGTCGTTGATATACACTTTAGAGCCCGTGTAACCCGTCCGACTGGTCCAGCAGTTGCTGGAGTACATCCTATCCTTATCCCGAATTATAGAGCGGTTGCTGTCATTCTCAGTGATAAATCAATGTTACTTGAAGGTGTTGGTGGACGAATGAGAGTGGTAGATGCCCCAGTAGAAAATCTTTGATTGATTTTCACGATTTTTCATTGAATTAGAATCAATCTATTATGTATAATGTCATATAGTGTTATTAGTGTTGCGTTAACTCCTGGTCAAATCAAAAAATTGCAATCGGAATCAGGTAAAAAATGTGGAACCACAATCACGTTGAAACCCAACCAAATGACTGGTGGTGCAAATAAATTATCGCTGACAACTCGTCAAATAAAACATTTCAATGATGCACTTGCAGCCAAAAAAGGTGTCCAGATTACTCTTTCTGCGGCTGCTATTAAAAATATGATGAAAACGGGTGGTATATTTCCATTGTTAGCTGCAATACCAGCATTGATTGCAGCAGCAGCCCCAGCGGTGGCTAAAGCGGCAGCGTTAGGAGCCGTTGGTACTGCAGCAGGAATGGCGTTGAAAAAGGCAGCTGGACAAGGATATAAAAAAAAGAGACGATCCGTTCACGGATTGGGTCTAAGACTACCAGGAACCCCGTATTCATGGTACAGCGGAAAAGGTCTAAGACTACCAGGAACTCCGTATTCATGGTACAGCGGGAGATCCGTTCACGGATCAGGCCTGAGACTACCAGGAGCGGTTTATTAATTCAGAAATCTTCGATTTCCGAACCTATGGTTCCCAAATCTTCGATGGTTCCAATGTCCAATTTTGATTTAATGGATGCTGCTAAAAAACTAGTGATTAAAAATTTCAGAGGTGTTTTTATGAAAGATCAATTACCACATCAACCAAACAAAACTGAAACAGGTATTATTAATCTCGATAACAGCACCGGACCTGGAACTCACTGGGCTGCATACGCTATTGATCCACGTGGGATTGTCTATTTCGATTCATATGGATTAGCCCCACCAAAAGAGTTTATGCGTTACATAAAACAATTTCCAATGAAAACTTGGTATTCTACGCTACCAACACAACAAATCAATGACCCACCAATATGCGGCAGTGAAGTATTAAATGTCCTTGACTCTATTTCAGCATCTAGAAAACCACCTCATATTGTCGTAAATGACTACACCAGCAATCGCTTTTTAGAGAGAGAAAGAGTTTTACAATAACATGATTGATATTTGGGGGAGATCTTTGAAACCCAAACCTGATGGCACTGCACCATCTGATTCTGTCAAGGATGTAAAAAAACTAATCAAAGATGAAATAGCTGAGACGTTGAATTTAGAAAGTGTTGAACCCAATGAAATAGTTGTATTTCAAGATCGCCAGGGTAAATTGAAATCTAGTAATATTTCTCTGGATGATATTTTAGTTAAACAACAAAACGTAATCGAGAACACCGTTGCGCTATTTTCCGATCAGGGTAAATTGAAAACCAGTAATATTTCTCTGGATGATATTTTAGTTAAACAACAAAACGCAATCGAGAACACCGTTGCGTTATTTTCCGATCAGGGTAAACTCAAACCGGGTGTACTCGTTTCGACGATTACAGATCGATTAAAAATTCTCAACGATGAGTTAAACAATTATGTGGTTGTACTAACAACACTTGAATCTAGAATTGAAGAACACATAAAACAGTTTACCGCATTTCGTAGAAATATCATTGATAAATTTATTGGAACTACATTCGATAAAATTGAACTAAAACTCCCTGATATTAAAAAATCCATCGATGAGACGAAAACTTTCATCGAAGCCGTCAAAGGTGATTTTTCGAGGATGATAACAGTCATTGAAAAAACAAAAATTCCTCATGAGAAAACCAACAACGTGGTATACACAATCCAACACGGATCATTTGAGTGGTCACCTACAAACAACAAATTAGATATCACTGCAACCGTTAAGGGTATTTATCGATTAACACTAGTAACACCATTGTCTCAATTTAATATTTCATCGTCCAGTTCATCTGGGGTCAATAATACGATTTCAACGATCATCGACAAGGGTACAACTGAAAAGTTCACTATAACAACTACTGATAAAAATTTGATTAGGGTTTCAGCAACCTGGTATGTGGAATTCGTAGCGGATTTAAGTAAATAAATTGAAAGGATTTCACAATTGAAAACGCTAGCGTTGTTAAAATAAAAAATGATTTCATCATCGCAATATCGCTATGATCAGGTCAGAGAATATCAAACTAGACTCAAAACCCTGTCTGAGGAGTATGCAATGAAAATTAAAAAATATCGCAGGAGAATTACCGCAATTGATGTTACTGTGTATTCAGTGAGTGGTGTAATCACCGGAGCCGGTATTATACTGTCTTCAGTGACAATGACGGCCCCGATAGCTGTTCCAATTTGCATTTCTGCGGCAACAACAATCGCTGGAATTATTTCAATAATCACAAAAAAAATATCCTCATGCAGCCAACGGAAACTACAAGACTACATAATTAAATTTCATGTTGTGTCCACTGCATACTCGCAATTATCCTCATTGATATCGTCATCGCTCGATGATACAATTATATCAGAGAGTGAGTTTTCAGCGATGGTAGATATATATGATTCTGCGATGTCAAAATTAGAAGTACAAAAACATGAGTATAATAACAATGACAACACCGATGGAATTACTTCAACAAATAGTGGAGAACACAAACCCAGTACAAACAAGCATGATCTCAATAACCTCAACGAATCCAGAATTCAGTGTGAATTTCCCCTCTCCGGTCCCAGTGAAGGAGATAGCGCTAGCAAAACTACGAGTGTATCACAGTTGGCCAAATATTAGGTCAAAATCATTTGGTGGTCAACAACCGAATAATTCACTGGTGTTTGCAAATAAGAATAAACCAGACGGTACCCCAGACTGGAATGTTGTTTCCATACCAACCGGATCATACCAAATCGAACAAATCAATAATGAATTCGCGCGTAGAATAAAATCGATTACTGGAGTAGAGTCAAAAATAGCTATAACAGTTCATGAACCAACACTATCATCTGCCATTGAAATAAGCACAGAAGGATATGTCGTAGATATATATCAGAGTTCTATTAGAACCGTACTAGGATGGCCTGAATTACCACCAGGGGGAAAAACCATTGATTTACCAAAACCACAAAAAACTGATTATATCACCGACAGAATAAAACCTGATAATCCAGTAAAGAGTTATAAAGATCACACCAATAATAGAGATTTTTTTACTCCCTTTGACGATATAAAAAGAAAAAGGAAATTTCTTATTACTAACGAACTTAAAATCGCTGAAAATTTCACAGCAATGAATAATGATTTTTCACTGTTGTTAATATCTCTTAAATCCGGCTCTCTCACCCGAGATGAATTTATCAGCGTCGTAGAAACATGCAATAAAATTATCGACGATATGGAAACATTTCATTCAAAAATTATTCAAGAGGTATTGGATGACAGTTATCCTGAAACAAGAACATTTTTTGCAGAAGGCAAGAGCATCCCCGTCAAAGATATTCCCACAGTCAAACTACCAGGATATAACGTACCGGAACTAAAAAAACTTCTCAATGATGCCATCGATGTTGGTTTCAAAATAATTCATGATGCATGGAAAAAAGCAGCATCAGGGGAAATAAAAATCCTCAAACACAATAATGACCCAGACGGTGGTGGCAGGCATATCGCTCCGTTCAATGTGAATATTTCATCGGTGATTGCGCTCAATTTAGTATGTGATGTGATCGAAGGAAGCTATCAAATTAATCTAGAACGATCAAATCAAGCTCAGCAGGGGTATATTTTGTATTCATTTGCACCAATAGCTCCTCCAGGGTTTTTAATAATTGAGTCCCCGGTGAATCCAGTCTATATGCGATGTCATAATAATTCATTAACCAGAATTAATTTCAAACTCACTGACCAGTCTAATAATCTGATTGATTTACAAGAGGAGGTTTTACAAATTAGTCTATTTGTAAAGTCGTAGTGATTTTCGTCGTAGTGATTTACATGACCCTCGAACACGATATCGTATCGGACTGGATCAAATATTCGGTTAACCCATAGCAGCAAAGAGGGTAAGTGACAACGACGTTGTAATCTCTTTTTCCCAAAAAATCGATGGAGGATTTCATTAATTTCATTGATTTTTTCATATTTTTTTTTTGGACCTAATCCATGAAACGATATCAGATTCACACACACATTGGGGCCTGATGTCATTGGTTTCATTGTTTTTAAGCGTGATTTTAGTGAAAACTTGTCTAAAAATGTTGTCCGATTCGCCCTTCTGCTGCTGTTTGGCTTTATGTTGTTCTGTTTTAGTTTTGGAGTGTGGGAGGGAGGTTGATTCCGTGTGTGGGCTAACACGAAAATGTTCGCCTTGGGTGCTGTTTCGTCCAGAGAAAATTTGCGACGGCACTGTTGATGCTGAAAGTCGTGTTGTCTAGCTTATATCAGTGGAACGTTATAGGAGTCACTTGTCTGACGTGTTCGTTGGCGGTGTTCAGTGTTCTTATATTTTCGGATATGATTTTGATTTGCTTATACTTTCTTCACTCCTGTCTGGATTATGTTACTATTATATTCGTATACTTATTAAATCCTCCGTGGATTTTGTTCATAAAAAGACAATTTTCGATATATGGAGCAATGAAAATTTATTCTGTTACATACTCGCTCTTAATCGCTCTGGTGACCTAATGGTTAGAGCGTGCGCAGTGGAAACGGGATGCCGTGAGTTCGAACCCCTGGTCGAGTCATGCCAAATACTTACACAACTGGTACTAACAGTTGCCTTGCTTGGCGTTCAGCATTAGGAATTAATGGTAGGACTGTTCGGCCTGGTGTCAGGATAATGTGACTGGGGTAGGACATCATGCTACATGTCTGTGGCATGATACCTCTGTGCTATACATCACTATAAAACTGCCTCACTGCATAGATCGTAGCAATATGACTGAAAGATTGTTAAAGCTACGTTAAAAATCCTAATCACACAGACACACCCACCCTTTATAGTGTTCAACTTCTCCACCTTAAATTAACGCTCTTTGTCAGTGTGGCATGAATTCCAGTTACAATAAAAACTGTGACGGATGGACGGAAATACAGACAAATATTAACTATAACAAAAAAGTTGTTTTATTCGTGTTTTTTCTTTGTTGTTCTGTGTTTTGTGTTTCGATTGACAATACGAGGATTTGAAGGTAAAAAAAAAAATGAAAATTAAGGCTTGTTAGAAAATCAATAAAGTTTTTGGTAAATATATTCCATCTGCCTATACTATTAATAACCGCTCTAGTGGCCTAGTGGTTAGAGCGTCCGCCGCGGAAGCGGGAGGTCGTCGGTACGATCCCCGGCCGAGTCATACCAAAGACTTTCAAAAATGGTACTAACAGCTGCCTCGCTTGACGCTCAGCATTAAGAGGTTAGTGTTATGACTGGTCGCCCTGGTGTCAGGATAATGTGACTGGATGGAACATCATGCTACATGTCTGCGGCATGATGTCTCAGTGCTATACATCACTATAAACTGCCTCGCTGCAGACATCGCAGCGTTATGACTGAAAAATTGTTAAAGCTACGTTACAAAATCCTAATCAAACAAAGAAACAAACAAACCTATACTATTACAGTTACATACGTGTATTTTAATAAAATAATGCATCATATTGAATACAATTAACAAAATTAAAAACGAAATTTTAAAAACAACCAAGCAACCACAATAAGTGTGTGTAACAAGAAGAAACATGTCACCTTCCTCTCTTATATGGATTGTTAAAGATATAGATTGTGCAAGTATGACTAGATTGTTAGATTTTGACAAAGAATTAAAGGCTTCTTCCCATGGACATGTTGTTTTGCAAAAATACAGGACATTTATTTTCAATGATCCGTATAAAATGATAATAGTAAGTATATATTCATTTTTATTTGACTTTCTTCATATTAACTTTACAATCAAATATTTGATCTATTTCTGTGATTGGCTTGCTTGAATTTCTCTAATTAGCTAGTAAACTAAGAATTTGACATCTTACCTTTTGGATAAAGAATTAAAAATCATATGGGTGTCCTTGTATTAAAATAAGAAAGGAATATATTAATGACATTTAAAACAAGTAGAATTAGACAGTTTGAAAAATGTATGATGACATTTTATTTAAGTGGCGATTACAAATTCAAAAACGGCTTTCTCGATCTGCTCAAATAACGTCTCATGGTATATCTGTCCTGTCTAATTTTATTGTACTCTTTAGACAAGTTTCATAATTTCGTACGTCTATACATCTTTAAAAGTCAGTTTTCTTTCCTTGTTCCTAAGTTAATGTGCTTGTCGGCATATTTGTTGGATGTTTGTCTGAGATTATGTGTATGTGACTTAAAATGTGTACATGCATACGCGCAATCACGCGTGCGTGTGTGTGTGTGTTTTGTGATTTGGATTTTTAAACAGCTTGAATATTTTTGTCAGTCATATCGCTACGATGTCTGCAATATGACAGACTATAGTGATGTTCATGCTGATGATGGTATATGGGTTTAACGCCATTTTTCAGCACAATATAGAAAGAAACACCGATCCACGAGAAGTTATGGGCAAGTTTTCTAACATACCCACATTGGGTGATCCCCAAGACTAGAACCCACGAAGAGGTGAGATGGCAGTGATCCGTAACGTTGAGTACTTGAAACCACTCGGGGCCCCTTTATTGTGATGTCTAACACTGGGACATCATGCCGCAGGCATGTAGCATGATACTAATAATAATAATAATAATAATAATAATAATAACAATAATAATGATGATGATGATGATGATGATGATGATGATGATGATGACATTGTATAGCGCCCAATCTTTAGAAGCTCTAAGAGCTTCACAACATCCATAATGATATTACTCCACTACAGAAAAGCAAAACACAAAAGCGACTTAATTGGAATTGTGAATTTAATGTTGATGCTGCTGATATGTATTGTCTAAAGTAAAGGATCGGAATGAGGAAGTTTTTGTTTTATGATAAAAATGGCCTCAGTTTTATCATCATTCATCTGCAGCTTGTTTCATATCATTTATGCTTTCACATCAGAACTGCACCTCTCAACTCCTTGGATGGTAGCATCAACTTCTGTTGGGTGGCTAGACTTGTCTATTTGTGTGCCATCAGCGTAAATTGGTGATACACTGGGTGATGATCTATGACACTTGAGAGCGGCTGAGTGTATCTAATGAAAAGAAAGAAAGAAAAAAAAAAAACCACAATTTGTGTCCTGTTGACTAAGTAGGTCTTGGACCACTGTAAGGTTGTATTCTGAATGTCAAATATATTCTGGAGACATTGAAGTAATATTTCATGGTCTATTGTGTTAAATGCTGCAGAAAAATCAAAAAGGGTGAGGAATGTAATCATTCCACTATCCAAAACAGATAGTATGCCGCCATTAACTACTTTCAGAAGAGTAGTTTCAGTACTGTGGCAAGGGCGATATGCACACTGTACATTGCTATACATTGAGATATAAGTTGGGTTATAACCACTTTTTCTAAGATTTTCTTTATATGAACGGGAAATTAGAGACTGGGCGGTAGTCAGTTAGTGAAGGCAATATTGTGTCTAAGCAGACAAGCAGAAGTGATGATGGACTTGGATCAAGTTCACATGACTTTGGTGCACTCTTCATCATGATTGTCTGAACTAAATCCATAGAGACAGGTTAAAATGCTCCCAAGAGATGTCGCTGAAATTATGTATCATAACTATATTGTGACGAGTCAATTGAAATTGTGTTTTCATGCGAATCTCTAATGGTTTGTATTATGTCACGGAAGAAACTTGTAAATAGGTCCGGAAGGTCTACTGGAGAGAACGTAATTGGAAGTAGTGTACATTTGTTCCTGGACATTAGTTTGTTAGTTATCACGAAGAGCTCTTTGCAGCCGAAACTCTCCGTGATCTTAGTACTGTAGTGGGATACTTTTACTAAATCGACTATATTTGTGACGTTCTTCTTAGCGGTTTTATAGATTTGTTTATGAATAGTGAGTCTGGTGGAAAGCCAAAGCCTCTCTGCTTTACGGCGATGTCTTTTAGCAGTGCGAAGCTTGTCCCTAACACTGCTATACCATGGAGAACACTTTTTATATCTGATACTCTGCATTTGGTGGCTGGGGCATGTTTTTCAAGCAATGAATGCAGGCATTTATCGAGATGTTCTCCCGAGGGATGTCAGTAGGTTGTTAGTTTTATTGGATGTCACGCATTAATTTGTTTCTATTTATCATACGGGGTTTCTCTTAGTAGCAAATAAATGTGAAAGGATAAGTACTGATCCGTCGAGATGGAATATAATGCAGAGGTCATCTGATGTAAGCTTGTGGGATACAAGTGTAGATTGCAGTATATTATCATAAGGTCTATGAAGAAGCCAGTCTAAAATGTGACCAAGATTATGGGTGGGTTAGTTAACTTACTCTTTAGGGTTGAAGACATTAATGGAATCTAGTTTTTTTTTTTATGTCTATGGGTTTCTAGGACAGTCAAAGTTAACGTTGAAATCCTCAAGAATAATTAGGTTGCCACCGATCAAATTGCCATACTCCAGAAGATTCGGAAACTGCTCCAAAAAAGAGAGATTCAGTCAGCTTGTTTTCTTCTACTTGGAGTGCAGTACAGACAGAAAAAATGGACTGATCTTTGTTACAGTGCGAGTGCAGTTTGAACTAGTTCTAACAATGTGTGGCAGAAATTGAAGATTGTGTTGTACTTAAAATATTTTATCATGGAATTCTTGTGATGACAACATTTCCACTTCCGCGAGAGTTGGGTTCAACGCCTGATGTTTTTAGCCATATTTCTGTCAGGAAGAAGACGTCGATTTTCTGGTGGTTGATAAATGTAACTATTGATATGCGCTTTTCCAGTGATTCTACTGACTGGGCGATGAATATGCAATACATAGTGCTATCACTGGGACAGTTGACACAACAGTTGACAATTTAACATAAATTTGCACCAGGTTATGAATAGTTAACGGCAAATTTTTAAATTGTTTATCTGTGAAGCACGAAAGGGAGATGACTGGATTTCTTCTTTCTGTTATACGTCGGCCAGCTTTGAAAGAACGTTTCTTTTTTTTTTCGCTTCCGTTTACATTTTAGTAATGATGAATGTAGTATGAGTTCATTTAGACTTGAGCACAATGTGGTATGAAGAATCAAGGTGTGGTCATTTAATGCAATTAATGAGGGCTTATCATAGCGTAAGCGTTTTGACTGGCGATCACTTGATGGCGATTTATTAAGAAACAATGGACGTCTTAACAGTGGAACAACACAGCTGAGAAAAATTATAATTGTTCTCGTTTCCAAAATAAATAGATGAAGAAACACATACGAACTGAACAGCCAATGGATTTTGAAGCACAATAATATAAACGACAATAGACAAGAATAACATATGTCATGAAAAATAGCACAAAAACGGAGAAGCTGTGTCAATCAGTGAAGCGATAGCGGCCATCTTGCCGGAAGTTATGACGTCTCAGTCAATCACATTATCCTGATACCAGGACGACCAGTAGTAACTCTAACCTCTTAATGAGTGACTAAAGAGGCATCTATTAATACACGTCCTTTTGTTGTATTTTTGGGGGTGGGTTTGGTATGACTCCGAGGCGGGGTTAGAACTCGCGACTTCCCGGCATCCGAGCGGTCACGTGTGTATATGTTTATCAAGGTCTGTATTATTATTCTTTGTATATAATGCATTATTATTATTATTATTATTATTATTATTATTATTATTATTATTATTATTATTCAAAGGTCAGCACTCTGTATATCTTTATATTCGAATACTCATTACATTAAGGTTAGGCCATTTGTCTGAAGATTTTTTTTTTTGTCGACACATACATGTTATCAATGTAAGTAGCGTGATAATTAAAGACGATGCAGATAACATTTGTTCACAAGTGACATTCGGCGTTTCCGACCAGTGTCGGTGCTACTGTATCGAAAATGGACTCTTCCAGATCTCATTATCAATTTGGCGGATCATATGTACACAGTTAAGTCCCTTTAATGACAATACGATCTGATAAGGCACATGTTGAAACATGTGTTTGATCTTGGGGACATATTATAGTGACACACTAATTGCAAGGTACCGGAGGAAAAAACATTTACGCATGTAATGAGTGAGAAAAATGTTTATGACGAATGGAAATTTAAAGCTGCACATGAGGATTCATACTGGAGAAAAACATTTAAGTGTGATAAAATGTTTTTTCAGAAAGGAAGTTTAAAACTGCACATTGTCAGTCATACTGGAGGAAAATCATTCAAGTGTGGAGTGTGATAAAATTTTCAGTCGCAGTGGACATTTACAACGGCACATGAGAATTCATACTGGAAAGAAAAACCATTCAGGCGTGAAGTGTGTGCAAAAATGTTTTAATCAGGGTGAAACTTTAAAACTGCACACAAGAATACATGTTGGGGAAACATCGAAATGTGAAGTGTGTGATAAAATGTTAAGTCGCAAAGAACATTTAAAACGGCACACGAAAATACATACTGGAGAAGAACCATATAAGTGTGAAGTTTGTCCTAAAAATGTTTAATCAGAGTGAAAATTTAAAACGCCACATGAGGATTCATACTGGAGAAAAACCATTTAAGTGTAAAGTATGTGCTAAATTATTTAATGAGAGTGTAAATTTAGAACTGCACATGAGCATTCATACTGGAGAAAATCCATATAAGTGTGAAGTGTGTGATAAAATGTTTAGTCAAAGTAAACCTTTAAAACGGCACATGAGGATTCATACTGGAGAAAAAGCATTTAAGTGTGAAGTGTGTGATAAAATATTCAGTCGCATGGAACATTTAAAACGGCACACGAGAATACATAATGGAGAAAAACCATTTAAGTGTGAAGTGTGTGATAAAATGTTTAATCGGAATGAAACTTTCAAACAACACATGAGGATTCATACTGGAGAAAAACCATTTCAGTGTGAAGTGTGTGATAAAATGTTTAATCAGAGTCAAAATTTAAAACAGCACATGAGGGTTCATACTTCAAATCAGAGTCAAAATTTAAAACAGCCCATGAAGGTTCATACTTCAAAAAAAACATTTAAGTGTAAAATGTGCGATAAATTATTTAAGCAGATTAGCCCTTTGAAACGGCACATGAGGATTCATACTGGAGAAAAACCATGGAAGTGTGAAGTGTGTCCTAAAATGTTTAATCGGAGTGAAACTTTCAAACAGCACATGAGGATTCATACTGGAGAAAAACTATTTAAGTGTGAAGTTTGTCCAAAAATGTTTAATCGAAGTGAAAGTTTAAAAGAGCACATGACGATTCATACTGGAGATAAACTATTTAAGTGTGAAGTGTGTCCTAAAATGTTTAATCAAAGTGAATGTTTCAAACAGCACATGAGGATTCATACTGGAGAAAAAACATTTAAGTGTGAAGTGTGTGATAAAATGTTTAATCGGAATGAAACTTTAAAACATCACATGAGGATTCATACTGGAGAAAAACCATTTCAGTGTGAAGTGTGTGATAAAATGTTTAATCAGAGTAAACCTTTAAAACGGCACATGAGGATTCATACTGGAGAAAAACCATGGAAGTGTGAAATGTGTCCTAAAATGTTTAATCGGAGTGATACTTTCAAGCAGCACATGAGGATTCATACTGGAGAAAAACTATTTAAGTGTGAAGTTTGTCCAAAAATGTTTAATCGAAGTGAAAGTTTAAAAGAGCACATGACGATTCATACTGGAGATAAACTATTTAAGTGTGAAGTGTGTCCTAAAATGTTTAATCGAAGTGAACGTTTCAAACAGCACATGAGGATTCATACTGGAGAATAACCATTCAAGTGTGAAGTGTGAATTATGTGATATAAGATTTTGTCAGGGTGGACATTTAATAGTACGCATGAGGAGGATACTTGAGAAAAAAACATTTATGTGTGAAGTGTGTGATAGAATGTTTAATCAGACAGGATGTTTAAACTGCACATGGCATTAATTCTGGAGAAATACCATTAAAGTGTGGATTGTGTCAAAATTTTCAGTTGCAGTGGACATTTCAATAGCACATGACTCATGAGGATTCATACTGGGGAGAAACCATTCAAATGTGAAGTGTGTGCAAAAATGTTTAATCAGAGTGAAAAATTAAAACTGCACACAAGAATGCATGTTGGAGAAAAACCATGAAGTGTGAAGTGTGTGATAAAATATTTAACTAATATGTACATTTAATATGGCACACAAGAATACATACTGGAGAAAACAATTTAAGTGTGAAGTGTGTCTTAAACCATTCATGTAAGTGTGAAATGTGTCATAAAATGTTTAATCTGCATGCAAATTTAAAGCTGCAGATGAGCATTCATACTGGAGAAAAACTTTTAAGTGTGAAGTGTTTTAGAAATTATTAAATCAGAGTGTAAATTTAAAACAACATTGGAGCATTCATACATACTGGAGAAAATCAATTTCAGTGTTTGATAAAATGTTCAGATGCAGTGGACATTTAAAATAGCACATGATAATACATACTGGAGAAAATCCATTCAAGTTTGAAGTATTTGATAAAAGATTTTGTCAGGTTGGACATTTAAAAATGCACATGAGGGTACATAATGGAGAAAACCATTTATGTGTGAAGTATGTGATGAGGCATTCAGTCAGGATAGATATCTGCAATGCCACATGAGCATATAGTCTATCAACAAATGTTTAATAACACAATAGAAAACACATTGAGATGTATGATTCCCCCCCCCACACACATTCGATCAAATTAACACATATAAAAATAATAATGAACATATCAGATATGATTTTGTCTGCCTTGTTCATCAATATCATTTACAATACAAATATGCTGATGAAACATAAGCGAGGGGGAAAAAAACGTAAATCTGAAGTATTATATAAACACAAGGATTCATACTGGAGAAAATACATTTGTGTGTGAATTATATCACACAAGATGTACTCTCAGTGTAAACCTAAATATGCACATGCTGATGCATAATGGAGAAATACCATTTTAGTGTGAAGTGTGTCATAACAAATGTACTCAGGGACATCTAAAAAAGTAAATTCCAGAAATGTGATATATATGATGGAAGGTGAAATCGGAGTGAATATCCAAGAGACTCATGAGGACACATACTTGAGAAAAGGGCTACCTATAATAACAGGCTTCTATTTACATCTGGATTTGGCAATGTTTGATGTGTTCAGGGCATAAATGCTGAAAATACATGTCTTAAATTGTTCAGCTAGAGATATCAAGATAGTTTAGGCAAAAGCTGCAGTATAAGATTAAGACCATTAAAGGATTGCATTTCTACAGTTCATTGGGAGTAGAATTCACATGTCAAAGATATCAAGAATTGTTGGGAGATATCGATTTTTGTTAAATGTTTAGAGTGGGGAACTTGCCAATCAGAGGTAACATGTAAAGATATATAAGTAATATGCTGTAAAGATTTCAACCTTAATATCGAAAATTGATTCTATTTTATTACTGCTTGTCCACTGAATGGAGCCATATAAAAATAATATTTGCTCACCTTTGTATCTGAAATTCGAACTTTAGAATTTTTTTAGTCCTTTATTCAAAATGATACAAGTCAAATTTTAACAACTAATTTACCTGTGTTTCCCCTTAAATTCATTTCAATGATTACTGTTCAATACATACTTGTATCTTATCCAATTCGAAAAATGCAAAAATGATTAATTTTGTCATATTGCTAACAATATATACATTCTTTTTTTATGTGATAGTTGGAATTCTTAGAATGGATTCACAATTGTTTAAATGTTTTTTAATTACTAGCATGCGGTCCGATCAGTTGCAGTTACCATGGTGCTGATGCTTCAGACCAAGTAGTGCATTACAATGTTGGTCTCTGCTGCCAAAACAAAACAGCCCTGGCTACCATATGTTTAAAACCATAGAAACTGAATATAGTATTGTCTTTCTAACTCCCATAATGCAAAGTAAATGTATTCTTTTACACATTAAGATTAAGTCAAAACAGAAATTACATTTGTAAGTCATAGCAATGATTACCAGCATTGTGATGATATGACTCCATCAGACTTTTGGTAACAGTAAATTGCTATGGCCTATAAAAAGGTATTGTTATATATAAAGACAAGCAAATATATATATATATATATATATATATATATATATATATATATATATATATATATATATATATATATCAAACCTACAAATATACAACTATTACCAGCGGTGTGCATTATTAAGAATAAAATTTAAATGACACATTTAAAGAATCATTTGTTCCATCTACTAATATGAGAATTTAAATGAATGTAATAGTTCCAAAGAAATTTCAATATACAGTTCTTACTATTAGTTATTCTTGTCATCGTTGAGAATACATAATTTCTCATTATTTCATCACAACTGAATACATTATAATTAACAAACATGTTGGAGGCACTGTTCCACCTTGGAAGACCAAATTGAAAATGAAGATATATATACACACACACACACACACACACACACACACACACACACACTTCAATCCTTCTTCTAAAATTCCTCAAGAAGTTGACAAATTAAAGGTAACATGAACAATCCACTCTATTTGACAATGGTCTCCTTGAGCTAATAAAGAAATCATCATAACAGCGATGTTCCTTAAGACATCCGTCATCCAAACATATTTACATGCGCAATAGTTCCTTTTTTTTTCTTTAGCTAACGATTTTACTTCTCAGCACAATGTGTGCATGCATAGCCACCCTTCACTGAGTGTTTTATGCATGAAGATTTCTTTTAGAATTGACAGGCATGTCTGATGTTACCACTCCTTGCAACTAGTGCATTCAATCATCATTTCTTTATGGTTGTCAGGAAGTCTGCAAATGCAGTGAAGATTTAATTTTAATAGTATTATTCTATCTTTTTATCTGATTTTACCATGACCTCTTTGTGTGGAAACTCTGCAATATGACTTTTGTGTAAGCAATCTTCCAAATGTCTCCGCATGACGTCTTGGTTATACTTAAGGTTAATTGGATCCTCTCCTTTGCAAAGTGATATTGTCATGGCTATTACAAAGAGGCTACAATCAACCCCTCTCATTTTCCTCTGACATTTCCTAATCCTTAGTGTTATGTGCTTTTTGTGTGTCATTGTAATTGCTGCTATTTGCGTCTTGACATTCATTGAAATCTGATGAGTGGAAGATGCCAATGAGTCATACACATATATTTCATGATTACTACTCATTACATTTGATACTATCAACCAGTGCAAATTTCCATCATGCAATATCAGCATAAACTTCCCTTTGCAGATGTCAAACTGAATTTTTCTTCCTAGTATGGTATCCTGAAATCCCTGGATATCAAGATGCTGTTTCTTTAGTAGCCTTAGAGCTGTGAGTATTGGTTAACATTCCGCCATCTCTTACTTCTGCAAGCTCCTCTGGTTTTAAAGTGATGGACTCTGTTTTTTCACTGATTATCTATGAACTAAAGATCTTTTTCTTCTCATGTCCTGTTTAGTTTTCTTGCTTGAAACATATTCTCTGTATTTTCAACATTCTTGTGTTTCTTTTTCTTAATTTTAGATTTTCTACGAACTGTTTGTTACATGCTGGAGTACATCTGAGAAGGTTCCCGTTCTTATCAAACAAGTTTGTATAGAAGTTTCATTATTAGAAAGACTGATTGGACACTCTTTTGGTAGTATATACTGATGGCATATGTTCCTAAATGTTTGCTTCTGTAATTGATGTCATTATGTTTTCCTTGTCATCTGGCATGTCAGAAAGGTGTGCAAAGCTTCTTTGTTTCTTCTTGTCAAACAAAGGAGAAGGGGGTGGGTTTTCTTTCCAGTCTGAACCTACTTCACTGTCAGTTTCGCATCATACATAGCTTGTTTGAATCTCTTGATCTTTTTGGCATTTTTCTGTTGTGCATTTGAGTTAGGGTCTACATTGTTCTTTGTTTTCTCAGAAGAGTTTTGAGCAATGCCATCCTGAATATAACTGGTTTTATCAGGTGAGTGGTGAAACTGGGTTTGGCAGCATTATTTTGAGTGTCGTGATGCAAAACTGGTGGTTGACCAGTCTGCACTTAATTGCACAGTGTAGCACCACATTCATTATGCTATTCTGTCAGTGGGACCTTCATACAGGATATCATAACAAAAATAAATATATTCTATTTATAATATTAGCTTGAAAAGGAAAGTATCAGGGCATAAAAGCATGGTGCAACAATACAAATATGAACATTCTTGTGTTTTATCATTGTTTTGTATAATTGATTTATATCGATTTTTTTGTGTTTTTAAATTTTTAAAAAAATTCCATTACATGTTAGAGTTTTATAATTTTGTTTACTGGAATTTTACATATTCCAGAAACTAGTTTGCCATAAATATCTAAAAATAGAACTTTGTATCTTTATGCTGACCTAGTTCCTGTTCAGATTGAGCAACAACGAGGCTCACAACCTTAACTTCGTCCAACACATCATAAAAATCAGATTCATCTTAAAAGGAGAAAAAAGAATTTATGATGCGTCTGGTGCTACTAGTAGTGGCATTTCTTCTTTGACTATGTCAAGAGGAAGTTATTGCCTGCCCTAATAAAATTCTTTATGATGTATGCCGATTAGAAATTCTCATAGGAGGAGCACGGGCTGAAAATAACTCTCCAGAAATAATTAAGGACGCCGCTGATATTTGTCAACGATTATTTCAATGCGCTATCATGGATATTAGCGTATATTGAGAATTTATCGATGAACTCGTTGATGGTTATCACAGCAATTAGATAAAACGCTAATAAATAAGATGATCATACATTTACACTGGTCATGGTTAGAGTAGTGAAACTAGCCATTACCCGTTTATAGAACGATTTATGGAGATGTTCTTGGTAATTTTTTTCAATTGTTATTTGCAAGAATGGTTCCTAAAATAGAACGAATCTCAAAACAATTATCGATGAAAGCTATTCATTTTTTTTTGTGAAAAAGCTCTTGATGCTCTTGGTAATATTGCCATAAGGGCGTTTTCTGCAGCCAAAGAAAGAATAACACGATTGATACGACGAAAACAGCAGCAAATGAAACTGGCATCTACAGAAATTATGACCGCAAATGTCACTAAAATAATAAACCAAGCCGTGGATAAAAAAAATTAACCGAGTTAATGAATCAAGTATCTGATCAAATCCAAAAAATATTACTGCAAATTTAATAGCAGGAAGTGTTTTGACACGGTCAGCGAGATCACGATTTAGATCGAGAAATATAATAAAATGTTTAATTCTTTACCTGACGCATAGACGAATTTACCAAATTTTAGAGGCAGATATTTGCTAATCTAACACTTCCTACAAAACCGAACAATATAACGTCAAAAATCGTAAACCAACACTGCTAACTATGCGAGAGTTGCACCTCAAGATTATCTCTTATGGGTTATTTAACTCTGTTGTTTTGGTTTGGGTCATTTTGGTTTATTAATTAGAATGCAGGCGTGTTTACTCGATTTCTCATTCGAGGTCTCGCCCCCATCTGCTACTACGAATTATATCATTCTCTCAACCGAATATTTTATCAAGACCAATTCGATATCTTGATGTAGGATCATGTAAATTTATAAATCCTTTTTGGGTTGACTTAGCACTGACATTTTTCTAAAATGATTATAATCCATATCTCTACTACACCAGGTCTGATGAATATTTCATGGTCTCTGTGTATTAACTCCATTATACACAGCAAGAATATTAGTTATCTCTGATCACATTTGGAACTTGTGTATATCGCTAAGTAACATAAATCACATTCGTATTTTTATGTCTACCGAATAAAAATATTCTAGCTCGACTTGATCGTTTATCCAGCATTACATCATCACATACTACTTAAATATTAATACTCCCACCAATATCATCAACACTCGGTGCTTCATCAATATCAGTAATAACATTTCATTTTCATTTATCGTCGCTGCTTTCTCATTAAAATCTTCTAACATATCGTAACACCGGTGATCGTGTACAATGGTGCTTGTCACAGAATTAGGGAAAAAAAATAACTTGGTTATGCCTTAGAAATATTTTTTTATTTTTTATTTTTGAACACAAGGTATCAGGATTTTACATATTCCCCTACATCACCGCCTGACCTGGCATATGGGGCATGATCCTAAATTCTTTTGTGTCCTGATCTCTACATGTGTCCCTACACAACACGCACACACATACACACACAGACACTTACAATCACAATTATTGTACACGAAGTCATACTCGCATACAAACCCCAAGATGTTTGAAATTGCATTTAAAATAATAATAATAATAATAATAATAATAATAATAATAATAATAATAATAAAAATAAAAAAATATATAAATTTTAATAATAATAATAATAATAATAATAATAATAATAATAATTCATGTATAAAAAGTTGATAATAGGGTCCACTTTCTTTTAAACTCGTCACTTCTGTTATTCACTTTGGCACCTTAGAAATATTTGACTATTTTTCATTGTACATGCGTACAACCTTATCAAGGGTGAAAAAGAGTTTTTCCAGGTAAGCGAAGGAACTAACATTTATCTCGCCGGAAATGACTTGTGACGAGGGACATTATAATCATGATATGCACGGGTATTTTACTTTGAATATTACTCACTAATGATGAATTTAAGCAAGATCATCTTATAACCGACACACTGATCGCTTTAGATCCCGTCGAGGAGTGCACGTTCTCCATTGTGTTCTTAAGCCATTGGACTGACGAGTTTAGCTGGCTTGTAGAGCTATCTAAATGTATGTACGTATATCTGTACATGTGGTGGAGCCACGGCTGTAGACGTAGCTAATTCAAAGGTGCTGTATGCTGTCTTTACGTGTGTTTAAGTACGACTGTACATGTAGTGGACCCGTAAAAGTTGCTAGCAGCCGATACAAGTATGGGACAACCGAAGGACTTGGTGAAATTGTGCGGTGTATCAGTGTATGAATCGTACGACTGTACAAGGGTCAAGAAGCATATGTTTGTTCCAATTGTTGTTTTAATTGGGTACATTTTCTTTTACATGAGATTATTTTAAATCTTAGTTGTATTCCAGGAGATTTGTGAATCTCACTTGACAGTGCAGAGCATATGATACGTTATTGAAAATATTGAGATTGTTGAAATTATGTGAATATGTTACAGTGCATACTATTATTTGAAACAAGGTTTCTTGAATCTGTATTTCATATTGATATACTATCTTTGGTTTATTTTTACAATGTGCGAATGTTTGTATAGAGTGACTGGATCCATCATATGTTGAGAGCGTGCGATAATCATTGTATATATATATATATATATATATATATATATATATATATATATATATATATATATATATTATTCTTTACTAATTAAGTTCATAAATTTCCATCTTTCGCACATTGTGTTTGAGTTATTGATTTAGTCGAAAATCCACTTGGTTTCTATTCTACTACTGTGCTACCAAATACCTATGACCCATTTCAACCATCTCATTATCAAGCTAAGTAATAATTGTGTTTTACCATTTCCAGATGGACTTATCATAATCATTCTCATACAATTTGGTAGAACTGGATGGTGTTTAACAGACTAGAATTCGTGATGCACAAAAATCAATTACATTGATGTTATTATAAATAAAATAATGGATCTATATTGTGTAAAACAATAGATAGCTTATCCCAAAAGATAAACTAACAACTGTTACAATAAAAAGTAATAGGTCAGCACTTACAGGGAAGTGTGAATGAGGCAGTACAAACAATTTAAATTTATTTTCTGGGGTTTAAAAAAAAAAGACAAGTGATATTGGATCAAAATTAAGATTTGTGTATACCTGGAACTCGGCGAGCAAAATTTCCAGGAGAACAACATCTTGCAGGATATAATTATTGTGGTCCTGTTTGACTGGAAGACTCCAAGAGTTGACACATGAGATGGAATACTACACATGGCGCATAGTGGGACTCTGAGAAGTATGATGGAAAGCCCTAGGAGAACACCAAACTGAAGATGAGCATATATTATGCTATAGTGGAGAGTTGGACAAGTCCATTAATGGAGTAGGCTTCCTTGTAAACAAAGCCATCAATGGATCTCTGCTTGAATGTCTCTCCATATCTAGCAGAATCGTCTCCATTCGTCTAAAAGCATTGTCCTTTAACATCACAATTATCCAAATCTATGCTCCAACTACTGATCATGATGATGAAGAAATAGAGGAGTTCTACAACAAACTTCAGGGTATAATAAACATTGTAAGTAAAAAAGACATCCATATTATCCAAGGAGACTGGAATGCCAAAGTTGCCAAAGATGCTCTAAAGGACTGCGATGATCATTGTAGCCCTTCTTGCAATGAGATTACCAATGAAAGATGGAGACGGCTGCTCGAGTTCGCAAACTACAACAACTTAGTACTATCTAACACCTTGGGCGAACATAAAGCCGCACGATGCTGGACATGGCACGCACCAAATGGAACCCATCATAACCAGATCGACTACATACTGGTTCCAAACCGTTACCGATCTGGCATCAATAGAGCAAAAACAAGAACGTTCCCAGGTGGTGATGTTGGGAGTGATCACGACCTCGTCATTATGAACTTCTGAGTAAGGTTGAAGAAAATTAACAAGCCAAAGAAACTCTGGCTCAAATTCAACCTTAAACAACTGAAGGACCCTAACATCTGCAAGTCATTCCAAGCCACAATTGGAGGAAAATTTGCTCCACTCCTTATGATGGATGTTGATGTTAAAGTAATGACAGACACTTTCAACACTTTCATGAGACCAGTTGCCAAGGATATCATTGGCCTTCATCGCCCAAAGAAAAAACCCTGTGTTACGCGAGAGATTCTGAATCTTTGTTATGCCCGAAGAGACCTAAAAACCACTAGACACATAACAGGGGCAGTGGAATATCGATAAATAAACAAGAATGTCAGAAACAAATTGAAGAAAGCAAAAGAAGAGTGGATTGGACAACAGTGCACAGAAATAGAGAAATAGTCTGATTAAGAATAACAACAAAAAGGCATTCAAAATTGTGAAAGACCTCACCAGACAGAAGAAACCAAGAGTAAGTACCATTTAAGACGAAAATGAAAAATGCCTCACAGAAGCAAGTGGCATTGCTGAATGATGGGCTGAGTATTGTAAGGAACTCTACAACGATCCGTCCATAGGAGACGCAGAGGTGCTTGAAGTTCCAAACTCCACAAATAATGATGATTAATTCACAAAGAAGAGGTGGAGTCAGCAATAAGAGCACTGAAGAATGGAAAGGCAGATGGAGTAGTCAACATCCCTGCTGAACTTATCAAAAATGGTGGGGAATCAGTGATAGAACTACAAAAATCTGCAATAAGATCTGTCAGACAGGTGAATGGCCAACACAGTGGACCGAGTCACTGATTATAACACTCCCTCAAAAATGCACACTCCAGCTGTGTCAAAATTACAGAACTATCAGTTTTATCAGCCATGCCAGTAAGGTGATGCTTAAGATCATCTTGAACAGACTGAACCCACAAGCAGAAGAAATAATCGCTGAAGAACAGGCATGGTTCCGGAGTGGAAGAAGCACAACAGAACAAATTTTCAATCTTAGGGTTCTGTGTGAAAAGTACTCATAACATCAACAAGACATCTATCATGTGTTCATAGATTTCAAAAAGGCTTTTGATAGAGTGTGGAATGAGGCGTTGTGGGCCACAATGAAGAAGTACAACATGGGTCAAATGTTGACCAACACCATCAAGCAGTTGTACGTTAAGGATACCAGTGCAGTAATTGCTCAAAGTTCTGTGTGGGGACAGGTTTAAGACAACAGTTGGAGTACGGCAAGGCTGTCTCCTGTCACCCACGCTTTTCAACTTAGAGCGCATCATGAGCGAAACCCTGGAAAACCACTGTGGGACAGTCAGCATTGGAGGACGTAACATCACCAACCGCAGCTTTGCAGACGACATTGATGGGCTGGCAGGCAGTGAAGATGAGCTTGTCACCTTAGTGAAGAACCTGGATGAAACATCTTCCAGATTTGAAATGGAGATAAGTGCCGAGAAGACAAAGCTGATGACAAACAGTGGCAAACAAATCTCAGCCAAGATAAAAGTCAGAGGACAGGAACTGGAAACAATTCGTCAATTCAAATATCTTGGTTCCATAATCACGGAAGAGGGATCAAGTGCAGAAATTTTTTCACGAGCAGCGTAAACAACTCCAGCTATGTCAAAGCTAAGACCCATCTGGAGAGACAAGAACATCTGTCTGAAAACTAAAATCAGACTATTGAGAGCTATAGTCATCTCAATCTTTCTGTATTCATGTGAGGCTTGGGCCCTGACAGCAGAATTACAACGAAGAATTCAGGCACTTGAAATGAGATGCTGCATAACCATCCTTGACATCTCTTACATGGACCACATCACAAATGAAAAAGTACGCGACACCATCAGGCACAAAATAGGCAATTATGAAGACCTCACCATTGTCAAAAATAGAAAGCTGAAATGGTATAGCCATGTCACTAGAGCCAACAGTCTATCCACAACAGTACTGCAGGGTAGTGTCCAAGGTGGTAGAAGGAGAGGCAGACAGAGAAAAAAGTGGAGTGACAACATCACAGAATGGACCAGGGAAAGTTTTGCAGAGACACAGGCATTGGGACATGATCGAGTCAAGTGGAGGGAACTGGTCAGATGTTCAGCAGCACTGTGCCTCAACGACCACACTAGGTCAAGAGACTAATGATGGAGAAAAAAAAATGATGATGGTCCTGGTTGTCGGCGTGGTATCAGACTTGATAATCGGGATCAACCAAAACATGGCGAGTATCTGATAAACGCTATTAATCGAGCTTGTCACGCTCATGATGTATCTTATAAAAGTAACAATTTGCAGCTCCTTAGCGTGTATTTTCCCGCGAACAGTTGCATGTAATACCCTAAGATGCACAATTACCACCACGGTCACATAACAAGTGCCTCGACGTCTATTACATTCAAGACAGGTCAGTATCGTACCTTCACGTGTATGACCATGACTACTATCCTTCTTATCTACTGTAAATTGCCGTGGATGTTTATCTGAATACAGCCATAGCATTATGCAATTACAGCTCGCGCAGTGATTATTGTGATGCTGTTTCAGCATCATTATATATTCAGCATTAATACTAAAGAAGCGTTTATTTGTTTGTCACTTTGTTTGTGCCCAGCGAATGCTTTTCTTTCTCGCTTACAATTTCGTTGCTGGTGTCAGTAAAATTTAAAATAACTCTCTGAAGCTGAGATATTCCTCTAACTCGTGACACTGCGAGATAAACTAAATTTGACCATTGGATATGATCATCAATAATCCAAACTAATGTATCAACTGGTTTATCCTTGAGATGAATGTATCGTCATTGCGTATCCTAGCGTACAGCGAGGTTTGTCCGCTAACGCGTCCTCGACAGCACTTATATCACCCAAAATAATATCATTTAACACGAGATTATGTTTCTCAGATGTCCTGGAATTTCAACTTCAATATATTGTCTTCGTGTATCAGTTGGTCTATACCATACAGTGTAATGGTACTAGTAATTTTGCTGATGTTTTTTCAACAAATTGTCGCTTATGTCTGTCTCTGACTATCTTTCTACTTGCTACTATCAAAACGTTTAGTCTCCATTTCTCCCAAAACATCATTTAGGGAAGTTTCTGAATTTATTTCACGCGCTATGTCACATTTAATTTTATCTGATCGTAATCTGATTTATTTTTTGAACTCGTGTAATTCATGATCGAGTATTAATTTCTTGAAAGATGGGGTGCCATTGAACAGAGTTTGCGGCTTTATGCTGTTTTCTTTTAAGTTTTGGGTTTGGGATGGGGTCGATTCCGAGTGTGGGCTCACAAGGAAATGCTCGCTTTGGGAGCCGTTTCGTCCAGAGTAAACTTGCGACGGCCTTGTCGATGCTGAAAGTCTTGTTGTCTAGCTTATGTCAGTGGAGCGTTATAGCGGTCACTTGTCTGACGTGTTCGTTGGCGATGTTCAGTATTCTTATATTTTCGGATACAGTTTTGATTTACTTATATTTTCTACACTCCTGTCTGGATTATGTTAATATTTGGGGTTATTCAAATTTCTTAGTTACATTCGTTTACGTCATTTAAATTGGGGCCAATGCCAGATTCATAGAATACTTGGGAAAAAGGTTATGTTGAAGATTTACATGTTCCTATACTTACTAATCCTCCGTGGATTTTATTCATAAAATGACAATTTTCGTTATATGGAGCAACGAAAATTGATTCTGCTACATACTCGCTCTTTACCGCTTCGGTGACCTAGTGGTTAGAGCGTCCGCAGGGGTAACGGGAGGCTGTGAGTTCAACCCCCAGCTCAGTTATACCAAATACTTACAAAACTGGTACTAACAGTTGCCTCGCTTGGCGTTCATCATTATGAATTATTAGTAGGACTTGTCGGCCTGGTGTCAGGGTAATGTGACTGGGATGGGACAGTGTGCTACATGTCTGCGTTATGATTCCCGAGTGCTAGACATCACTATAAACAGCCTCACTGTAGACATCGTCGCGATATGAGTGAAAAATTATTAAAGCTATGTTACAAATCCTAATCACACAGACATTCTCGCCCTTTATTGTGTTCAACTCCTCTTCCTAAATTAACGCTCTCTATAAGTATAGCATGAATTCCAGTTACTAATACAACTGTGACAGATGGACGGAAATACAGACAAGAATTAACTATAACAAAAGGGTGTTGTTTTAGTAGGTTTTTCTGCTTCTTTGTTTTGTGTTTCAATTGACAATACGAGTAGTACAAATAAAATTAAGACACGGGTTCTGTGATAGAAAATCAATAGATTATTGGTAGATATACGCCATCTGCCCATATTATTACAGTGACATACCTGTATTTTAATAATGTAATGCGTCAAATTCAACAAAATTAGCAACAAATGAAACGAAGGTTTTAAAACAACTATCGAACTACCGTAAAAGTATGTAGAGAAAAGCGAAAAGAAACCTGTCCCCTTGCGCTCTTATATGGAATGCTAAAGAGATCGATTGTGCAAGTTTGACTAGATTGCTAGACTTTGTCAAAGACTTAAAGGCTAATTCCCATGGCATGCGGTATTTTCATTTTGCGATTATGTCAGTACTTGACCAATCCACTAACACAGACTGAGTTTATAGCAGATATTGACAAAATATTCAAGAAATATGGTATGAGAAGTGTTCTCTTAGATTATGCAGTAAGAGTACAAACGGAAGGTAAACTTGTTTGGAATCGTTATATTATTGATAATATTCAAAACCTCAAAGAATCTTTCTGGAATACAGATATTGAACTAAGGAGAGATTTAATTCACTTCACAAACATTCATTTGGACTTACAACCAAGCAGTATATGGTTTCTTGGGCGTAAATTTCCATCTTTGTTATGGCCTCTCTCTGAAATAGTGAAACTATGTATCATGCCTGTTGGAAAAGTTATGATATGCAAACTCTGTGGAAAAGAGACTGCCGACAGAGCGAAACATCTTATCTTAGGTTGATAACTTGATACTTGAAGAACGAAACGTCTTCTTTCAGAGAGTGTTTGACACTTTAGAGGTGAGAGACGGGGTTATTTTATTCAATCAAGAAGACGATATACTATTGGAGGCACTTCTTGGAAGGAGAGTAAATTGCTTGTCGACTATCGACGATGACGTATGGGATAAACTCATGTTAGTGACGGCAAAAAGCATAACCTCGTTTTACAATAAAATGCATGACCTATTCTCAACCGACATGTCATAACATATCAACAATAATAAGTAGTTAAGTTAAATAAATTAATTAATTAATTTAAAAAAAAACCAAACATAAACAAAAGCCATCCTGTTCTTGTCAAATTCCGCAATTTTGTTGTATGACAGATCACGGAGATATAATGATCTCTGGCTCATATAACATAAGAGTGTCACCTTTTGCTATCTTTTTCATTTGAGAATGGTTTCATGTTGTTCCACATATATATGTATTGATGTGTGTATGTGTGTGTATATGTGTATGTGTATAGATGTGTTTGTGTGTGTATATATATGTAGTATATATTTATGTGTACATTTATATATATATATATATATATATATATATATATATATATATATATATATATATATATATATATATATATATGTGTGTGTGTGTGTGTGTGTGTGTGTGTGTGTATGTGTATATATGTGTATGTATGCATAAACACATATGTCATGTAGGAAGAACTACATTGATAATTACACTGGTATACGTTTCAACATTTTTTATACACTTTTCTGTTGTATTTCCTGATTTTGTATTATCCTGAATTTGATGTAATCTCTGTTGAAGAGGAAATAAAGTAGCCAGTCATACATACATACATACATACATACATACATACATACATACATACATACATACATACATACATACATACATACATACACACATACTGTTATGAGGCGCATTATGATTATTTATAAGTTATATATTATTGCCCCTCTTGTCATGGGGTTGTATAAGTATAATTATAATAAATACTATAATCCACCCATTTATGGTACTCGTTATCTAATAGATGACCGCCTTCGATATAAATACCCCGGTTCGAATATGGTAATAGATAAGGTAAAGCAGCAGAGAGGGTGAACCTCACAACTTTCCGAGCGTCGATTCGGAAATCTGAGGCTTCCACCAAATAGTAAAAAAAATGGCGTCTATTCGATAAAATAAGATTTCCTTATATACGCCAACGTCGTTGTCATCCACCCTCTCTGCTGCTGCAAATGTTTCATTTGTGGTTAACAAAAATCATTTACGAGTTCAACCAAATATTTGATCGAGTCCGATACGATATCGTGTCCGAGGATCATGTAAATTTATTGTTATAAATCCGTGCGGAGTCGACTGAGCGTTACTAAAGAAATTTTTAAATTGATTGAAGTCCATATCAGAGCACCATGTCTGCCAAATATTTCGAAGCGTATGTGTATCAACGCCGTTAAACACAGCAAGAATATTACAGTTATCTCTGATCACTTTTGGAATCTGAGTGTAGCGTTGAGTGACATATATCACATCAGTGTTTTTGTGACGCCCCCGGGAAAATATTCTAGCTGGGTTTTTTTGATTGTCTAACATCACATCGTCGTATACGACTAAATTGTTAATGCTCCCATCAAGGTCATCCACGGATGGCGCCTCGTCAATATCAGTTATAAAATCAATGGTATTCTCACCTTTAATTTCTAATGCATTCTCGTTAAAATCCTTTAACACTTCATAGCATCGTTGATCATCTACGCTAGGAGCAATTAAATACAACTTATCCCACTTCATCCATCTCATTATTAAATTGAGCAACAATTGAGTCTTGCCGGATCCAGATGGCCCGATTATAATTGCACGGATAGAGTTTGGTAGCGCTGCATGATGCTTAACTGGTTCTCTTATTTTAGTCGCTGAAAAATCAATTATATTCATATCTCTATACATAAATTATGGATCTATATTGTGTGAAGTGTAAAACGCGTACTAGCACAAATGATGTGACGACGGTTACAACTAAAAATAACAGATCAGCACTAACTGGTAGATGTGCAACATGTGGTATAAAAAAGTTTAGATTTATTTCTACAAAATCAAAGATTTTACAATCCGGAGATGTTTTAAAAAAAAACGAGGAGGTGATATCGCAGCCAAATTGACAAAGCTCCCTGGAACCCCATGGGCAAAGTACCCCGGAGAAAAGCACCTTCCAGGATATAGCTACTGTGGTCCCGGAACACGATTAGATATCAGACTTGATGATCAAAATCAACCCCGATCCGGCGAGTATCCGATAAACGCTATTGATAAGGCGTGTCATGCTCATGATGTTGCATATAAAAGCAGCAATCTGCAAAACAGGCATCTCGCGGATGTGAAATTAATTCATGCGTTAAATGCTATTCCTGATAAATCTTTTAAAGAAAAGTTGGCTTCGTGGTTGGTAAAATCAGCTATGAAAGGCAAATTGATGATGGGTGCTGGTAATTAATAATATGGAATCAATTTATTATTCCCCAAGAGGATACTGGAGGGGTAAATCAGCAGTCCGTAAACTCGCTAGCGCTGCAAAAGTGAAAAAAACTACAGCGGCGGATTGGTTATCCAAACAGGCACTATGGCAAATTTATCTACCACCACCTAAACAAATTCAATTCTCGCATTTTGATGTGACCGCTCCTAATGAAGTTCATCAGGCAGATATATTATTTCTGCCACATGATCGTGGTTACAAATACGCGCTAACCATAGTTGATATTGCAAGTCGATACAAAGAAGCAGAACCGTTAAAAACAAAATCAGCCACTGAAGTTGCTTCTGCATTTGAAAGGATTTATCGACGAGGTCCTCTGCACTGGCCGAATCTATTGCAGGTTGATCCTGGCAAGGAATTTCAGGGTGCGGTTCTATCTACAATGAAAAATCATAATGTCACCATACGACGAGGGCATACTGCGCTACATCGCGATCAGGCCATTGTCGAACGATTTAATCGGACGATTGCTGAGCGGTTATTTGGATATCAATACGCAAAAGAATTCATTCAAGAAAAGCGATCCAGTGAATGGGTTAAAAGATTACCATCTGTGATTACTGCACTGAATAACGAGATTACTAGAACAATCAACATGAAACCTATCAACGCGATTAAAAAGAAGTCAATACCCGTACAACCACAAAAAGATTTCCCTAGAAACGCTAGCGTTTCCCAACCAATTCTTGGTAGTAGTGTCATTGTGAGGTACTTATACGAACCAGGAGAGCTTGAAGGGGGTAGAAAAAGGGCTACTGATCCTATTTGGAGCGTCACTACGCATAAGATATCTAGTATAACACGATCAACTGGTAGACCAGCAATCTATAAACTGGATTCAACTGCTCCTCAGCGAGGATTTACTCGACAACAACTACAAGTGATTCCCGAGGATACTCAATTGCCACCGCATGGTCTTAATTAGCACCCTGGGT